>JXTB01000022.1:1842459-1855552 GCA_002914805.1 Parasponia andersonii | reverse complement strand
AATCAGCAGTTCCTATCTCTCTATCAATGGTGAATAGGCTTCCATAACATTCTAATTTCTTTCTCCCACCAATACTTGCTCTCAGGAGAGGACTAAGGCTTATTGGATTCAAACCAGCTTGATACACAACTAAATAACCCTCTTCAGTTTGAAGAGTCACCTTTCTTCTATGATAATCCACTATTGCCCTATATTTGGACAACCAGTCCATACCAAGAATCACATCAAATTGGTTCATAGGTATCATAATCAAATTAACTAATAACTCATATCCATCAATGATGATAGAACAAGAGTTGCATATAGTAGACACACCATTGACATTTCCCAAAAGAGTATCAAGATTCAAAGCAGGATCAAAGATTTCAAATTTTAAACCCAACATATTAGCAAATGACACAGATATAAAGGAATGTGATACATTGGTATCAAATAACACATGAGCCTAAGAGTGATAAAGTAAGATCATACCATCAACCACTCTAGTTCCAGGCTGATTATAACCCTCTGTCCCGGTGACTGCACAGGTTTAAGCTTTCTCTTTTCCTTTGTTTCCTCTGCCTCTACCCAGATGACTACTGCTAGACCCAAGAGTACTACTGCGGAACTGTCTATAACCTCCTTGTGTTCCAGTTACCAGAGATGTCTGGCATCCTATGGTGACGGTAGAAACCCTGAGGACGATATTGGTGTTGAACAGGAGATTTAAAAGTCGGAGCTGAGCTCTGGAAATGGGCAGGCCTAGTTTGCTGACTAGGGATGGGCATCGAAGTTGCTTGACTCCCTTATGGTCCTCCGGTAGTCGGTGAAGGAGTCTGCAAAAGCTGGGGGAAATTTCTTCTAAAATGGTCCTGTTGACCATAGTAGTGGTAGGAATACGGAGTAAAATGCCCACTTCCTGTTGAAACAAAACTGTCACTGCATCTACTGCTCTGTGAACCCTGTCCTTGCCATCGTCTCTTTTTCATTTTTCGGTCTGTACCTTTTCCCTTATATCCACCAGTAGTTCCTCTATCACTAATCAATGTAGCTTTAATTCTCTGAGCTATACCATAAGTCTCGATAAGGGCAGTAATTGGAAATAGCTCCAATCTGGTGCGAATCTCTGACCTTAAGTTGGTTCTGAAATGAACCACTTACAGTCTCAAATGGTTTCCTAATGTATGAGCATACTGGGAGAGTTCCACAAATCTCGCATAGTATTCATCAGCAGTCATACTACTTTGTCGTAAGATATTATACTATTTCAGCATTTCATTACCATGGTCGTCATTGGCATACTATCCTCTGAACAGTTCATCAAACTGTTCCCAAGTCATAGTGGTGGTGTCATGAGTCAACTTAATCGTGTTCCACCAATGATCAGCAGCATCCTAAAGCAAGTACATTATAAAGCCCACTCTAAACTCTGCTGGTACTGCCAAGGTATCAAATTTCTTCTGAACTTCCCTAAGCCATCTTAGTGCAGTTGCGGGATCGTGTTCACCATAAAAGTTTGGTGGGTTCAGCTTAGTAAAATCCCTGAAGCTTATAGCTCGGTCATTTTCAGCAGTCGGCCTTGTCATAAGACCAGGTATCCTCTACATAGCTTGTTGAAGAGCATCAATAATATTAAAGGCAGAAGGGTCTTGCTGTGGAGGAACATCTTGTTCTCTCTTAGGTTGAGACACTCTTCTTCTTGGAGGCATTTTCTTGATCTGTATTTCAATATGTCCAATGTATAAGTAAGATGATGATTTTGCATGACTTATGTAAAAGAAATGTCCAATCTAGTTTAACGAGTGACACACTCCGAGTATTTTAAATTTAAAACCTGCTTTGATACCAAATTTTTTGTCTCAATGGCAGAATGGGTATTTCATAAATTAGAAATACCAAAAGAAAAAAAAGACTCAATTCATTCAAAATTTTGCCCCATGGACTCTAACTTTTTAAAACTGGCCTCAACAAAATATTTAAATGAAAATAAAATCCCACAATTATGCATCACTCATTGAACATAGACCGTAAACAAAATAATTATTTTAATAGTCGTACATCACAAATCATCTCACACTCAAATTCAAACTTAAGTAATACAAACCATGTCCAGATTTTATATTCTAATTTATAAAGTTTAATGAAATCAAAATTCCTTCTCAACTTTAAATATTTCACAAGTCTCGTAGGAAATTACCAAAATATAAATAAACTAATTGTTCTGCAAATGCCTCGATTTATCTCTTCTGATCCAATTTATACTGAGTGCCACCTAAAGAGAAGAAAGGGGCGAGCTAATACCCAGTAGAGAATCAATTACAAGTTCCTACATATATATAAAATATACTCATGTTGAAGGTCATGCATGGTCAGTATTCCATTCAAAATAGTTCACAAAACTCAAGTAGAAGTCATAGTCCAATGGTCAAACATTTCAAACCATTGTAACATTCATCAAAACTAGTACATATCCATTCAAGTCAACATATATCCATGTATGCAATCATGATGTCCAAAGTGTCCTAATGGATCACTCATAAGTCCGAACCACCTAATGAGGCGCCGTAAGTCCGATCACCGATGTGGGGCATCATATGTCCGATCACTCAATGTAGGACATCGTAAGTTCGATCACCCAATGTAGGGCATCGTAAATGTGTGAATGTATACAAATATTTTATAAATGACATAATAAGGATATGCACCATTTTCATAGAATCTCAAAATAACCATGCACTATTCTTTAATCAAATCACTTCCAGTCCTCAAATCTGAGTTCGCAAAACATTTTGGATTTTCTAAAAATATCGGCATTACAACAGCTATTTTCTATCAAAACCCAAAAATCCAATTTCCTGCAGAAATCAATCCAAAATAATATATATGACACGCCAACCAGTGTGACATATCTCCCAGGCAGTTTATATCTCAAATCAGGTCAAAAATGGACATAAATACAATTTTTATAAATTATTTACGAAATTCTATATTTATTGAAAATATGTAAAATTCATAAATTAAATTTTTGAATCAAGTAATCGAATGCCTACCTCTATTGAGCGTCCAACTAGCGTTACAAGGCTATAGAGAAAGCTTGGCATTGTTTGGGTGTCATTTGGAAAAGCGGACGTCATTTTCGAAATTTTAGTTCTTTGGTTTGAAGACTTGATTTTCAAACGGAGCTTCAAATCATGAAACGGACTTCACCACTGAATTCAAAGCACCCAAAAACCCTAGGTTAGACATATAATTTGTCGAATTTCAATGCGGGCCCCACGGCACGCAAATTGAGACAAATCTGAGCCGTCTGATCTCGTTTTTTGAGCCTGTTCCAGAACATAGTCAATATATATCTCATTTTTCACCATTTTCAACTTAGATTCCAAAAATGATATCAGTTTTAATATCTAACGGTTCGATCAAAAACTCAATTTCAAAACCAATTACGAAAATACCACAAAATTAAATATTAAAATATTGTTACAGTAGTCAACTTCTCAGCGGAGCCGAGTTGGAGGCCGAGAGTGGTCAGAAATCAAAGCTGGAGTCGAGACGAATCCAACGGTGGTGGTGGTGCGGTGATCGGACATCGGACGGCGGAACGGCGGACGAAAAACCGATTCGGTGATGCGAAATTCGGGCTGCGATTTCTCCCGCGAGAGGTGGCGGTTCACAGCAGCAGCACCCGGCGCTGCTTTGTCGGCGTCTCCAGGTCACGGCAGGCGGGCACTTCTGGCACGGTGGCGGCCGGTGGAGGCTCAGATGAACAGTGACAGATGGGGGGAATTTCGGGGGTTCACGTGGAGAAGAAGAAGAAATGGGGGGTTTTTATGCAATTTTTCAAAAACTGTAGCAGTGGGACACGTGGCGCAATCTGATTCGACCGAAAAATACGTTTTTGAAATTCCACTTTGGCCACAATTTTAAAAGATTCTTTCACTTCAGTCCCTCTTTAATTACACTTTTGTCCCCGATTTGAAATTTCTTTTTCACTTTTGCCCTAAATGTACCTAGACTTTATCTTGTCTAGATTCAACACCAGTAATTTATTTCTGATTTTTATTTAATTAATCCAAAAATACAAAATTACCAAAATACCCTTGAAGTAAAATTCTTGATTACCCTTACAAAAATTTAGGATTTTACAGCCTCTCTTTAAAACCTATTATTACACAAAGAAAATCTACTCTCTTTGAAAGGAAAAACAAAGAGAAAGAAAGGATTTTGTTAGAAGATAGAACTTCAAATGCTTCTAATTTTTTGGAATGAAAAGAATGAATAAATGAAATATTTATTTATAGGCTAGGCTCACCAATCTCCACGCGGTTTGCACACATTTAAGTGTTTACATATGTATCTTCACATATAAATGTTCAAATTTATTCATATATACACGTTCATATGTTTTTATATATATATATATTTATATGTGTTTATACAAATATATTCAGATTTTTTCGCATATATGTTCATATGTGTTCACACAGATATATTTATATCTGTTACACATGTTCACATACGTCAACAAAAAAATTAAGCAAACAGGCTCGAGGCTCGAATCTCATAATCATAACATGATTTTTTTTTCTAAAGCAAGGCAATCTACAGCAATAGTTCTCAAGGTGATATTTTCTTTCGATTTTGTAAAGTCAAAAAATAAATTCTAACTAATCTTCAAAGACCTTCGTTCTTTCACCCAAGTATAAGTTGGGTTATTATAAGTGGATGAGTTAGCAGTAAGAATCAAAACTCTGGGATACAGATGGCTTAGGATGGCATGGTAATTTATGACCAAAGTTTACAAACACACTTTAGTTATGCAAGAGTTCTCGTTGGTAACTTTTAGAACATGGGAAAATGAAAAAATCCATTTTTCCATTTTGACTATGCAGCTAATGGCTTCTTTCAGAATCCCGGTAGGTAGTCTTCTAATTTATCGCCTTATTTCTATGTTTACTCTTATACTGATCGCATTCGAATGTCATCGCAGATAACAGGGATTGACCCGGACTCTCCATGGAACAGCTCGCAAGGGTACATAAAATCAACGACCTTCCAATTGAGAAATTTAATTGGAAGGTACTAGGTACTTCGAATAACCTGGTCGCTTGCAGTCTGCTTCCGAAAGGTGCCGCATTCCCAGACCCCCCAGTTCTCTCGTCTAAGCCATCGAGCTCGAAGAAGAAGCTAAGGAGAAGGACGAATTTAGGTGCCTCGTCTTCAAGAATTAGAAAACGAAAATCACCAGGCACATTTCCACGCTCAGAGCCTTCATCTCCAGAGACTGTGTCACCACCAGCTCCTCAAGAAAAAGGTAATTACACGTCCATTCTAATTACTCTTATACTATGTTTTCTCGCTCACTAACATATCTGTACAGAGATGGTCATTGGTAGTGGCTTGCAAGCACCACCTTCAACTCTCGAGTCCATGGCAAAAACCAAAACACTCGAGAGTACCTCGCCATCAAAAGGGAAGGAGAAGATCGACAGCTCGAAGAAGAGAAAAGTTGCCTTCAAGGACTTCCTAGCAAGCTCACCTCCACCACAACCACCTCAGCCAGCGAGTCATCCTGAACCCCCCACTGAGGCTGCCACTTCTTCGGAACCGACCTTGGCAGATAAGGGTGAAGAGCTCTTCGCACTCCTCAACCAATTAGCAGAGAAGGCTGGTATGAGCGCAACCTTTATTGATCACTTCACATCTGAGGAAGGTTGGGAGCGGATGAAGCGACGTTCTGCCAAGGTCGCTTTTGGATCTGCGATGAGGATGCTGGCCAATGTAAGATTTTCTATCTTCTCTTTGTGTGTACTCTTTTGGTGTTAATAATTAGAGATTCACATATTTTTTTTTTTTAGACTGCGGCTGCTGCTATCCTGATGCACGACCCGGTTCTCGAATGCTTGGAGGAGGCTGAGAAAGTTGAAGAAATAACACAAGCGTTCAAGAACTCGGAAAAGGCTCGGGAGGAGGAGAGAATGGCCTTCAACTTGGAAAAGCAGCAGATGCTCGAGGACCTGGCTAAGGAGAGACTCACCAAGGAGAATCTCGAGGAGAAAGTCAAAGAGCTCGAGAAGGTCATTTTTGAGCATCCGGATCGTATGAGGGAAGCGACCACCGAGGCGGTTTATAAAGCTATCGAGGAGTTCAAGGCGACCGAAGTCAAAGAACTCGAAGATAAAGCTAGTGATATCGCCTCGTCGACTATCATTTTCAACATTTTCNAAGGAGAGACTCACCAAGGAGAATCTCGAGGAGAAAGTCAAAGAGCTCGAGAAGGTCATTTTTGAGCATCCGGATCGTATGAGGGAAGCGACCACCGAGGCGGTTTATAAAGCTATCGAGGAGTTCAAGGCGACCGAAGTCAAAGAACTCGAAGATAAAGCTAGTGATATCGCCTCGTCGACTATCATTTTCAACATTTTCTGCGAGTATCCGGATTTTGACTTCTCCATCCTTGGCGAGGATGTGGTCGAACTCGTGCAGAGCTGGAGAGAGGATACCACCAAGGCTGGGGATGGCGGCGCGAGCCCTTCTACATGAACTTTTTTTTTTTATTTTTAGAACAATGCGGGCTTTGTCCCCCTTCTTTTCTGTGCATTTTTGGATGATTTTCTTTTAATAAATATCATTTTTCCTTATATGCTCCTGCAAAACAATGAAAACACAACAGTAACTTTAACCAAGTAGTCAATCACAGGTGATTGATCAGTACACTTTTAGCGATTTGAATCCAACTAACTCAAAACGAGTTTTAAGTGTTAGGATAGGTTAGGTCGCTTAAGAAAATAGTCAATACGAGTGATGTGAACTCTAACTGTATTTCAAAAGTTCCATGTCAAAATAAAACATAGCAATATATCACTTCGAACAATGAATGTTTTGCTTAGTTTCTTTTCTGTTCGAGGAGGGAAATTGTGTAATACGACATGCTGAGGCATGAAGCGAGGAGAAAATATTAGGATTTTAAGGAGGTTCAGATACAAAAAATCCAATAAAAATAAAAGAATAGTTTTTAGGATTTTTGAAAGTGGATGATAGTTCTAGAAAAGGCTTTTTTAGTGAACTTATTGAAGAAATTGAAAATATAAAACTTGATATCAATAACATAGGATAAGGGTATGATAATAGATCTAATATAAAAAGAAAGAAACAAGGTGTGCAAACAAGATTATTAGAAATAAATCCTAAAGCGTTATATACACCTTGTAGTTGTCTGTTAGAGTTTGTGACCTGAATTCTATTTGTCTTAGTCCGAAATCTTCGTGGTGCGATATATGTGGTATTTTTTGTAATTAGGAGAAATTTTGAGATCTGTAGTGGAAACGGAGAGATTGGATTGTGCATAGGCAGAGTCTCCGCAATATGGACCTGTTTTATTAGGTCATTTTTTTCAGTATAATTTTCATCTCGTACATAAATGTATTTTAGGATTTTGTAGGATTCTATGTATTATGGCTTGGCCATATAAAACTCTATCTTCTGTACCTTATTTTTGATATAGTGAAATTTTCTCCTCTGCTAATGATTTTTCCTGATTCGAGATTTTCACTTAAATCTGTGAGTTCTTATTTTCCATTCTTTTGTCAATTATCATTCATTAATTCTTAACAAACTGGTATCAAAGTTTTTAATCTAAGTTTGATTATGATAATGGCAACCATGAAGTATGATATTCCACTTTTGGATCGTAGCACCAGATTTTCGTTATGGTGGGTTAAGATACAGGATGTACTCGCATAGTTATTTTTAGATGATACACTATTAGAGATCAATGTGAGGCCCTCATTATTATCAATAGAGGAAAAGTCTATTCTTAGATTCAACTATATCTGTCGAATCAGATATTATAGGACATTCTGAAAAAGAAAACTATCGCCACTTTGTAGTTGAAATTAGAGCAATTGTGCATGATAAAAAGTCTAACAAACAAGTTGCATCAGAAGCAACGACTCTATTCTCATCGTATGACAGAAGGTATGTCTTTAGAAGAGTACATAAACGTCTTTAAAGAAATTTTATCTGATCTAGAAGCTTTGGAAGTTAAATATGAGTCTGAGAATTTAGCGCTAATTTTACTGTGGTCGTTGCCCCCTTCATATGTTCCTTTTAGGGGCACTATTTTATATAGTAGTAAATCTCTTACTCTAAGCATGATTTATGATTCTTTGCTCTCTAAGGAAAAGATGGATCAGATTGTTATAGGGATTAAGACTCATGCAAAGGGTCTCATTGCTAGAGGAAGAACACAAGAGAGGAATTTTGAGATTGATAATAGAGGCAGATCGAAATCTAAAAATAAAAGTAAACTTGCAACTATTGCAAGAAAAAGGCCACATTAAATCTGAATGCTATAAGATTCAAAACAAGAATAAAAATATTGCTCCTAATCAGAAGGGAAAACAAATTGAACATACCGATGAAGCCAGTATTGCCGAAGATGATACTAGTGATGGAGAACTCTTAGTTATTTCTGATGGCGACTCTAAACCATATAATGACTAGATTCTTGATTCAGATTGCACGTTTCATATGTGTCCTAATAAGGACTAGTTTTCAACATATGAAATGGTATCCAAAGGTGCTGTATTGATGGGAAATAATATGCCTTGTAAAGTTACTGGTATTAGAATAGTCAAAATTAAGATGTTTGATAGAGTTGTCAGAACTCTCGATGGCATGAGACACATTCTAGATTTAAAGAGAAATCTAATCTCTTTGAGTACTCTTGATTCAAAAGGGTATAAATACACTGGTGAAAATGGAGTTCTAAAGGTTTCTAGAGGAGCGCTTGTCATGATGAAAGGCCAAACAAGATCTGCTGAATTATATGTCTTATTGGATTCTACAATTACTGGTGAAGCAGTTGTCTATATGCCTCTATTGTCAGATGATGAAGTCACTAGACTTTGGCATATGTGTCTTGGGCATATAAATGAGAATGTCATGGCTAAATTAAGCAAAAGAGGACTTCTTGATTGGCAGAGTACTAGTAAATTGTGGTTATGTGAGCACTGCATATTTGAGAAGCAGAAGAGAGTTAGATTTATAAAAGGTATCTACAACATAAAGGGAACACTTGATTATATACATTCTGATTTCTAAGGACCATCTAGGGTACCTTCTAAATGAGGTGCCAGATATTTACTAACGATCATCGATGATTTCTCTAGAAAACTTTGGGTGTTCTTCTTGAAGCAGAAGAATGATGTGTTACGTACATTCAAGAGTGGAAGACTATAATCGAGAAGCAGACAGGGAAATAGATTAAACGTCTCCGCACTATTAATGGTTTAGATTTTTGTTCTGATAAGTTAAATGTCTTTTGCATGTTAGAAGGAATCGTAAGGCACTTAACAGTTCACCGTACTCCCCAACAAATCAATGTAACAGAGCGTATGAATAAGATTTTGATGGAGAGAGTACATTATATGCTCTCCAGTACTCGTTTACCAAAGTTTTTTTGGGCAAAAGCTGCTTCTAGAGCCTATTCTTTGATTAATTGATCTCCTTCAATTACTATTGAGAAAAAGACTCTATAAGAGGTATGGTCTAGTACTTCTGTTATTTATTCTCATCTAAAGATATTTGAATGTCTTGCCTATACTCATTTTGACAATGGAAAGTTAGAACCAAGATCAATTAAGTATATTTTTCTAGGCTATACAGATGGTATTAAAGGATATAAGCTATGGTGTCCAGAAATTCGGAAGATTATAATAAGTAGAGATATTATTTTTGATGAATTTGTTATGCTTCATGATTTACCTATTAGAGATTTTAGTAGTAAACATCAGCAGAAATCAAACATTCAGGTGGAGCTTGAGATTGAGTTAGAATCTACACTAATATTTACATCTCAGTCAGGTTCCTTTTTATCACCATCACTACCACTAGTGTCACCATAATATTCTATTGCTAAAGACAAGCCTAGAAGAGATACTAGACCTCTACAGAGGTATGCTAAGGCTGATTTGGTTGCCTAAGCTTTGAATGTGGCTGAATGTTTTGATTCTAGTGAAGAACTTTTTACCTATACAGAGGCAGTTAGGTGTGATGACTCTGGAAAATAGATAATTGCATGCAGGAGGAGATGGAATCACTTCATAAGAATGGCACATGGGACTTAGTGAAACTATCTAAAGATAAGAAATTTGTTCATTATAAATGGGTCTACAAAAGGAAATAAGGGACACCAAGAATTGAAGAAGTCCAGTATAAGCAAGGCTAGTTGCAAAGGGCTATAATTAGGTTCCAGGCATAGACTTTACAGATATATTCTCCAATTGTAAAGCATAGTTCAATTCGAGCTTTACTTAGTATTGTGGCTATGCATGTTCTTCAGCTTGAATAATTAGATGTGAAGACAGCATTCTTACATAGAGAACTTGAAAAAGATATCTACATAGAATAGCTAAAAGGTTTTATAGACTTAGGAAAGGAAGACTATGTGTGCTTATTGAAGAAGTCTCTATATAACCTGAAACATTCACCTAAATAGTGGTATAAGAGGTTTGATTCATTTATGACTACTCATTATTTCAAGAGAAGTAACTATGACAATTGTGTCTTCTTTAAGAAGACTGATGATAGGAATTTTGTGTATCTACTTTTATACATCAATGACATATTGATAGCAGCTAAGGATAAAAAAAAGATTAAAAAGATCAAAAACCAATTTAGTAAAGAGTTTGAGATGAAAGATTTAGGAACAGTAAAAAAGATACTTGGAATGGAGATTCTAAGAGATAGAAAAACAGATAAATTATACCTAAGTCAAAAAGGATACATTGAAAAATTTCTATACACATTTAATATGCAGAATGGTTTCTATTAGCACTCCGTTAGCGGCTTATTTCAGACTTTCATTTATTTTATCTCTACAATCAGATGATGAGATTAATTATATGTCTTGAGTTCTATATTCTAGTTCAGTAAATATCTCTCATATATACTATGATTTGTTCTCATCTAAATTTGTCATATGTAGTCAACGTTATTAGTAGATACACAATGAATCCTGGTAAAGAACATTGGAAAGTAGTTTAGTGGATTTCTAGATACTTACTTGGCTTTGCTAATGTTTGTTTGCAAATTGGGAGAACTAGAGTTGGATATATTGATTCTAATTTTGCTGGAGACCTTGATAAGAGAAGATCTCTCACTGGGTATATTTTCACCATTTGTGGTTGTGCTATCAGTTAGAAAACTACCTAAAGACTATAGTTGCATTGTTCACTACTAAGGCTGAATACATGGCTATTATTGAAGCGTGTAAGGAAACTATTTGGTTGAAGGGACTATTTAATAAACTCAGTGAAGACTTACAAATGACCACATTTTTTTGTAACAGTTAGAGTACTATTTTTCTCACAAAAGATCAGATGTTTCATGAGAAGACCAAGCACATTGATATGCAGTATCATTTTATCCGTGATATAGTTGTGAGCAAAATTAATATTCATGATAATCCTATCGATATGATAACCAAGACACTTTCTGGAGATAAGCTTATGCATTGCTTAGACTTAATTGGTGTTAATTATTGAGTTTTGCCTTCTTTATGGAAGAGGTGTATAATATGTTTTTTATCGAAGATTGGAATCATTTCTTAATTAGAATTCGTGTTAAGATGGAGATTGTTAGAGTTTAGACCCGAATTCTATTTGCCCTAACGTAAAATCTTTGTGGTGCAACATATATGTCAAGGATTGAAGTTATTTGTTAATTGGAATTCGTGTCAAGGTGGAGATTGTTAGAATTCATGACCTGAATTCTATTTAGTCCAATCCAAAATTTTTGCAATGCGATATATATGGTATTTTTTTGTAATTTGAAAAAATTTTGAGATCTATGGTGGAAGTACAGGGACCTGTTTTATTGGATCATCTTTTTTGTATAATTTTCGTCTATACACATATGTATTTTAGGGTTTTTAGGATTCTATATATATTATGGCTTAATCATGTAAAACTCTATATTTTGTACTTTATTTTCGATATAGTGAAATTTCCTCCTCTACCAATGATTTTTCGTGATTAGAGTTTTCCACTTAAATCTGTGTTTTTATTTTTTTATTTTTTTTGTCGATTATCATTTGTTAGTTCTTAACATATTCAACTCTTGATACTTGTGAGATCTCCAATTTTGGAGATTCGGCCGTGTTCTAAGTTTCATGAAATGATATAGCTAGTGGTTAAATAAAATCCTAGCCTCAATTCTGTGGCCGGCCTTAATTTCTTTCTTTCTTCTTTCTTTTTTTTTTAAATTGCCGTGACCTTTCCTTTTTCTTTTTTAATATGAATACTCGTAATCTGATATGTTAAATATTTCAATTAGTTATCGTATTTATAGGAGCATCATGCTAATGCTAGACTAGTTTCCTTATTTATTAGACAAATATCGTGCCTTCTTGATTCCAACCAGTTTCAAATTACAGGGGTATATATATTCTTTGAATAAATGAAATTTTATTTTAATCGATAACAGTCTAATACAAAGATCAAATGATAACACTAAATAATCGACCAAAGAAAAAATAAAATAGCACACGAAATATAAATAAGTGTACCCAACTCAATAAGGAGAATATCTAGATTGCTTCACCAGAGAAACTTCGTTTGCCCTTTTAAAATATCCTCCACCACCGTCTAGGTTGGCTTGTCTAATTGATGTGAAAACGAATCTTCCCCAAATATCAATTTTTGACTAAAAAAATTCTTTCAAACTTGGATCATATATGAACTATTAAATCTAGAAGAAACAATAAAAAAATAAATGCACAAAAAAAATAAATAAATCCACACATATCTAGAATCTGGTAGCAAAGAACCTCTATAAATATCTAAATCTAAGGACAAATACCTTCAAATATAGGGAAGGATGACTTAAATAGAAAAAATAAAAACAAAATAGAAAAGCAAAACCCTACCGAAGAGGAAGATGATATCTCCCTCTCTAGTTGGGTAAAAATCAAGGTACGAGACCTACAAAAAAATATGGCAATGAGGGGTTTTGGGAGAGGTTAAATTACAAGAGCATATAAAAAGATAAAAAAAAAATTCAAATTATAAGTGAATAATTAAAGGAATTTTAAAAGTGCACTTCTATGTCC
>JXTB01000022.1:1808815-1840269 GCA_002914805.1 Parasponia andersonii | reverse complement strand
TTTCTAGCTCAAGAGGGGAGTTACCGCAGGCACTTCGAGCTGTAAGAGAGGAAGTCATCCAATCCCCAAATTCAGAATCGACCCATGATTCCATAACTACCCCTTCTTCTTCTTCTAAGCTCGTTCTCGTCGTTGGAGGCACTGGTGGCGTTGGTAGGGCCTTATAGTCTTTTTACCCTGCATCTATTCTTATGCTACATAAAAACTATATAGTACGTATAAAAATTTATACCTTGTACTGCTTTATGCTATGCCATAGTTGTGAATTGAGTGTGTGTAAAAGTATGTTACTTGTGGTTTTGTATTGCAACTTAAGGTAGTTCTTTTTTTTTGTGTGGTTGCTTGAGTTAAGTATGTGAATTCGATATTGAAGTACTTTAATTTTTGGGAATTTCATGTCAAGAACATGAGTGGTTCCTTCAAAATATTCAGTTCTACAAATACCCTTTTGGGGATTTGTTAAGAAACTACGGAAATTTACTGCCTTTATGTTCCTTTCAGGGCAATTGGTAGTAGCATCATTGCTCAACCGGAATATCAAGTCGCGTTTATTGCTGCGTGATCCCGAGAAAGCAGCAATGTTATTTGGCGAACAAGATGAAGAGACATTACAGGTAGCAGATACCTTTATCTTCAGAATCGATTAGTTGATTTTTCCCATGATTTGTTGCTTGCGGTTATTTGTTTTGACTGATTTTACTATGTTCAAACAAACTTTCTTGCTTGAAACATGTTTTCCTGGGTTAGGCAATAAGATCTTACTATTTTATTACTCTTTTAACTTTATAGGTATGCAAGGGTGATACACGGAACCCAGGAGATCTAGATCCAACCTTTTTTGAGGTTTGTGACTTAATTGTGTGGCTGTTTTTGACATGGAATTTATGTTCATAATTGTGATTCCTTAACTAATTTACTTCACAGGGAGTCACTCATGTCATTTGCTGTACAGGAACAACCGCTTTTCCTTCTAGGCGGTGGGACGGAGACAATACTCCTGAAAGAGTAGGTAAGCTTTAACTAGTTAGACTTTTGGCTTTTGTGATGGTGTTAAGTCCGGCATGGAAACAAAATCAATAATGTGTTTCTTTGTAGATATGCATTTGCATCGTGTACTATGCAAAATGTTTTTTGAGTTATAGAGTTCCACCGTTTTTGTGCCTTCTAAAAAAGAAAATCACACACTGACAGACATAAAAATGTCGTGCATGGAGTGTCCTTCACAACTTGAGTGCAAATATGCTTTAGTTACTTTTAAGTTTTAACTTTTAACTTTTAACTTTTACTTTCTGAAGATTGGGAGGGTGTGAAAAATCTTATATCTGCACTTCCTTCCTGGGTGAAAAGGGTTGTTCTTGTTTCATCAATAGGTGTAACCAAATTCAATGAACTGCCGTGGAGGTAAGACTAACGGTGAGTTATAAATCTAGCAATCAATCCTCTTCTGTATCTGTTAGAGCTTATAATTACATAAAAGGTGTTAAGTGATTTGGTTCACATGAGTGGCCCTTTGCATGGTTTTCTAGTTAACATGTAACTTTATAATGCAACTTTATAGGATTTTAAAAGTTTATCTTTCCAAGTTGGAAATTTCGCCAGTAACTTCGGATGAAAATTGTTTTTTCTGGTCTAAGTGATTAGTAATACCTGTCTGTGGCCTGGACTTAGTTTCTGCTGTCCTTAGCGTATTTTGGGTTCATTTGAGGAACTTCAATTATTCTTTTTTTTTTAATTCAAAAATAAAAACAAAAGGCTTAAGGCTTCCTCATCATCTTAGCAGAGTGACATTTGATCCAGTTAGTTGAATGCTTTGCGTGAGTCCTTTTACAACCATTAAGCAAAAGTAAATCTTACCAAGACACATTTGAAAAGGCATGTTTAACATGTCTGTGGCTAAATCGTGACTGAATTATTATATTTTTGTATAGGAATTAGATGTCAATAGATATTCTATATGTCGAAAGCTTGGCAACCATAAAAATGGAGAAATGAATTTTCCCAAAGTTTGCTGTGAGGAATATATTATCGTATTTGATATGGCTTTGAACTCTTTGAAAGTGTAACATGAACTCAATTAGGATACCAATCAAGCTAGTGGTTTTCCATTCATTGACAACTACAATTTTCTGCATCAAACTTGCAGTTTCATGGATCGACGACTTATTTATTTGTTTTGTATCTTTCTATTAGCATTATGAACCTCTTTGGTGTCCTTAAATATAAGAAGATGGGGGAGGATTTTCTCCGTGATTCTGGTCTACCTTTTACAATAATCAGGTTCGTGAAGACTGGTTTTGTGACTGTGCATTTTACGTTGAGAGGCCAAAATTTATCATAGTGAAATAGATACGAGTCAAGACTAACAGGAAGTTTCTAATATACTCAGTTTTTGTTTGTTTGTCATTACATGCATGCCAGAGCTGGTAGATTGACTGATGGACCTTACACATCGTATGATCTAAATACTTTGCTCAAAGCTACAGCTGGGCAACGACGTGCAGTTCTTCTTGGTCAAGGTATGTTGTATTTGATAGTTTTTGTCAGAAACTTGTTCTGTTATCACTTCTATCGTATTGGGTGGACTTCAGACCATATTGATGTTGCTCAATCATGGGTCTCTAGTACCATACCACAATTTGGATTTTGCTTAAAACGACAAAATATGGATTAAATAAATAACATCTTCTATGAGATAGTAACTGAGAGTTAAAGACAATCTTATTTCTTTAACTGTGAGAGAGAGAGAGAGAGAGAGGCTGCGGATGACTGACTACAAAACATGATTATTGCATCACACTTGACAAGAAAGGTTGCAAGTGACAGTATACAATAGTTGATAATGGTATGCTTAAAGGCCATGGATATGGCCTGCTTAATAATGCTTGAACAGAAAGGAAAATGAATTGTATTATAAGGATTAATATATAGAATGTAAGTATGTATCCCTAAATATGTACATTCATATTTACATATGTAACACATATACAACTACAGAGAGACATTCATTACTTATTCATAAATATGTACATATATATGTTTACATACGTAATGTATATACAACACGAGAGAGAGAGAGAGAGAGAGAGAGGCTGCAATTGGAAATGTTATAGTAAGGTTGGTGAGCATTTATTAGATCCTAACTGGTGGTTCAGATTAAGATAATGAAAAAGGGACATAATTTTAGTGTCATTATCTTTTGGTCCATCGATTCTCTTTTGATGACTCAGGAGGTTTATTAATTTTTTCCTGGAGCCATAAGATGCACCTGGAGCTTTATCCCTCGCTATTTACTAGTTAAATGTTTATTTTCCAAGCAACTAAGAGCTATTATGTAAATTCTTAATACTGTCAAAACTTCTTTTTTTATTGACATATCTTTTATTTAACAAAAGTACGAAAATTGGTTTACAGGAGATAAACTAGTTGGTGAGGTTAGTAGACTCGTTGTAGCTGAAGCTTGCATACAAGCACTGGACATAGAAACCACTCAAGGCAAAATTTATGAAATCAACTCAGTTGTGGTAATGCTCTAGATGATTATTAATAGTGGCTCTACAACAAAATATGCATCTAAAGATATGAATTATATTGTCATGCAGATAAATTAATCAACCTTAACATCTATTCTTTTATGTAGGGAGAAGGCCCAGGAAATGACCAGCAGAAGTGGCGAGAACTGTTTGAAGCTGCACAAGCCTAATAGCAAAATTCACATTTCATATGGCCCTCCCCTGTGTATATATAAAAGTTATTGTTCCAAAGAGTAAACTTCATGTATCATATTACTGCTAATAAGTTGTATATAACCATTGCACCTGTTATTTTTGTATGTCTTTATTAAAATTAGTAGTACATTTTAAGTTTTTCTTTCTCTTGGCATTTGTTACTCATAAATGTAATTTACAGGGATTGTATGTCGTTTCACTTCTGGGCTACATCTCAGAGTTTGCTCTGTTCTTTTTTCCTTTTTTAGTTGTTAATAACCTGATATAGCTACTTATCAATTAAACTTGACAAGTGGAACAGCTTGCTGGAACATATGGGTACTGACACTTCACCCTTTCTATAATTGATTATTCATCCCATTTTGAAACTTAATTTCCAATGACTTCTACCAACGAGTTTCCAATGCAGTTTTAAAACCTTTTGAACAGTAATTGTGGTACAAAATGCATCTTATTTGTGGAAAAGTTTGTGCTGGGATATGGAAATTTGAGAGTTTGGGACTCGATTGAGAATTGGAAATGGGCTATTTGTTCGGGTTTATGATGATAAGTGGCTTCCTAGGTCTTACTCTTTCAGGGATATTTCCCCTAGTGTCTCAGATGATAATTTGGTGGTGGCGGATTTTAATGTTTGGCCTTGTAAGGTGGAATACAGATCTGATTAAAACGAGTTTTTGTCCCAAGGATGCTGAGATTATTCTTAGTTTGCCTTTTAGTATAAGGAATAGAGCTGAATCTATTATCTGGCATTTTGATAGGAAAGGGGAGTATACGGTTAAAAGTGGATACAAGGCTGTTGTGTTAAGTAGGAGCAGGTTAAAACCTTCTTGTTCCATTAGCAGAAATGGATGGTGGAGAAGATTTTGGAAACTTCACATTCCTAACAAAGTGGAGATATTCATTAGGAGAGCTTGTAAGGACATCACACCTACCACAGCAAACTTCTTCGAAGAAAAAGTCTCTTTGGTGGAAACTTGTCATGTGTGTAGGAATGGTGTGGAAACAAGTTGTCATGTTTTGATAGATTGCTGCTTTGTTGAAGATGTGTGGTTTCGCAGGTATACGGATGGGCTAAGGGCTATTTCTAATTTTCTAGAGCTGATTCTTGTCAGGATTTTGTTTTTGATATGGGGGTAATCTTTTCGGATGAGGACCTTTGTTTTAATTTTGTCCTCGTGGTTTTTGTGGTTTGAAAGGTACTCTGAACTCCATGGTGGTTGTAGAAGAAGCCCAAGGACTTTGATTGGCCGAGTTGGAGAGTTTATGCAAGATTTGCAGCCTCGGAGGTCTTTTTGTCGTGAGAATCTCCATCCGGTTTCAAAATGGCAAGCTCCAAGCAGTGACATATACAAGTTGAATTGTCATGCAGCTGTTGACAATTGTTTACAGATTGGTCTTGGCTCTGTGGTGAGAAACTGTAAGGGTGATATCATGATGATTTCTGCTTTTGGAGGGACTGGTATGAAGGATGTAGATTTGGCTGAAGCTATGGCTATTAGAGAAGGTGTTTCTAATGCTAAAGATGCTGGTCTCTGGCATGTGGTGATTGAATGGGACGGTTTGACAGTAGTGAAGCTGTTTAAAGGGACTTGTCTCCCTTAAAGTGAATTAGGCTTGATTCTTTCTGATATTAAATGTATGTTTCCTGATGTTGATAAGTTCGTTTTTTTATGTTGAGCGTAACAGCAACAAAGTTGCTCATTATATAGCCAAGTGGGCCATTTCCCACCTAGGTTCTTTTGTTTGGCTGGAGGAAACTCCCAATTGGGTTGCTCCTGTGGTCATTTCTGATTGTATTGATTCTTTGGTCTAATAAAGACGAGATTTTCTTATGGTCAGACTTAGCACCACACTTGTCTTCAATATTAAGGGCTACAATTCAATTCCCTACAGCCAGTGTCGGGAAGGAAAAAAAAAACAAAAAACAAAACAAATTGAGGTTTTCTTTTTAAAAAAAGGGCATAATACTTGTCAACCTGTATCATTTTCCTTTTCCACTAACTTGGTGTACAATGTTAATAATATATTCCGTTGATGGAGGCTTTATCAACAATAAAGTTTGAAGAATCTGCAGAGAAACCCCTTTTCAGCATTTCATTAGCAAACTCCACTCCTTTTGATATCGCACGATTAAGGACAAGTCCTCGGATCATTAAATTATTTGTGCAGCTGTTGGGGGAGGGCATCCATTTTCTTTCATTTCACGAAGCAAATTAGTGGCTTCGCCTACAAAGCCTCCTCCAAGAAGTCCATTTATCATAATTGCATAAGCCATTAAGTAAAGTAGCATAAGTTTGAATATTTGGAATTTGGTCATTAGCTTGCATCTCCAAAAGTAGCTCTTGAGCAGCACTGGTTCTCCCTACCGTACACAAACCACCAATAAGGGCAGTATAAGTAACAACGTCTGGAGTTAATCCCTTTGAAGACATTTCTTGAAACAATCCAAGAGCCTCTTTCTATCCTCTTGCTCTTACAATATCCATTTATTAAGATACTATAACCATGCAAACTACCTACACAATCAATTCCTAATCATATCAAACACCTTCCTTGCCTCATCAATTTCTCCGCGCAAACAATAACCGTCCATGAGCGAATTATAAGTGACCTCATCAGGTCTGATGCCTCTTTGAATCATAATATCAATCACTCTTTGTGCCTCCGCAGCCTCGCCCTCTTTGCCAAGCATATCGACCCAGACATTAAAAGTATGGTACATTTGGGGTAATTTTTTGACCAACCATGAGATTAAATATCCTGATTGCCTCTTTCCGCTGGCCTAACAAGGTTGCTCCATGTATCAAGGTGGTATAAATAAAGACATTTGGAACAACACCTCTCCTAACCATTTCAGAGAAAGATGTCCACAGCATCAACGACTAAACCATCCTTGCAGAGACCGTCAATAATTGTGTTATAAGAAACTATGTCAGGCTTGCATGACCTGTTTTCCCATTTCCCTAGGCAACTGAATAGCTGCACAAGTGTTGCCCACCTTACAAAACCCATTCAGTAATGTGTTATAGGTAATTAAATCAGGCTTCCAACCAACCTTGCGCAACCAATTTACGATAGCATTCTTGCGCCTCACCAGTCTTCCCCTCGACCAAAAACCCCTTGAGTAGAGTATTGAGGGTAACGGTATTCATTTCATAACCAAATTTAATGAATTTGCACAAAACAGAGAGACTGATGGGCATCATATGCTTGAAATGAGAGAAGGACAATCATCCGGAAGAGTTTTTTTTTTTTTTTTTTTTTTTTTTTTTTTTTTTGTGTTTCTTTGTGGAGAAGCTTGAGAATGAGTTATGGACAAAAGTAGGAGCAGCAGGAGAAAACATGTTACGTCGAATGCCGTATGTGTTGAAGAAAACGCGATTCGCTTTCCCACAAATTCCCAGCATTTTCGGCTCTCAGAGTCGAATTCGAAGAAAGAACTCACGTGCGTTTCCTTCAATTTTCTGTCCACTGGTCAGGAAATGGAGCTCTCTCTCTGTCTCACAATCTCCTCACTTCGTTAACGGTTAGGTCTAATTCCTGAGCGAAATGTGATTATTATTATTATTATTCATTTAAATGGGCCTTGGCATGGCAGCCCACTTTTTACTTTAAGAACCTGATAAAGAGCAGTGAACCTGATATTATTATTTTATTTTATTCATTTTTCTTTTTAGAAAGAAATTTATATTCACGTCTCCCCCATTGACATGTATATTTTTTATGTATTCTATTTCTATTTAAATGGTTTTTAGATTTCGATTCTGAAATTACTAATTAGCTTATTTTTCTAGTTGAAAAGTGGACAGTTTTTTTTTTTTTTTTTTCGGTTAGAATTATGTATTTTTTTTATAAAAATTTGGTTTGTAATTGCTTCGACCAAAAAAAAAAAAAAAAAAAACAAAACAATCTTTCATTTTCATTTTCTGGCAGAAAAAAAAAATGGTTGTATTAATAACCTCTTTCTACTGTTCTCACTATACCCAAATCCACCATTTCCTTTAAATTTAAAAAGGCTTGTTGCTATCCTAATTATTCCTAGATTATTTGTTTGTTATCCCTTTCTTGCCTACTCCCTCACTAGTTTTCACTCGTCTGACTAATATCAGCACAAAGTCATATTTGAAAAAATAACAAAATACTTATTCGCACATTATTTCAGTTTTTTTTTTTTTTACTCCAACGCATACTGTTATGCTAAATCTTATTTATCAATCTTTTATTATTTAATAATTAATAATTTAATTTTGTAATTGGTTGAGCAATTAAATGTGAATAAGCAATTTTTAAGTGATTAGAATTAAAATATAGCTTTAGCACATACGTTACATTAGAGACAATTTTAGACTGATATTCTTAGAATTTATGATTATGATTTTTTTTTTTTTGAAAGAGTCATCAAGGGGAATTCATTAATTATTAACCGATTTGAGATTGATATTCTTCGTATTTTTTATGTATCATACATGTTATACAAATCGTACAAAGACACGACACAATAAATTTTACCCCTTATTCACTAAAGAAAGCTTTCCGATAAAAGATTAACAATATCAACAAAGAAATCATATCGTTTCATTTCTTAGTCTTTTTTTTTTTTAAAGTTAAATTGGCGACACTATTTATACCCATTCATCTATAATGCCTCTCAGTTCTCACCAAATAATTCACGTCATTGAATTAACCATATATATATATAGGGCACCAATCCAATAGGTATTTTTTTCTTTTTATCTATACATAAGTATCAATTTGGCCAATGAAAATTTAGCATGCACATTTTTTTAACCCTCTAGTCGACTGTAAACATGCTTTTTAGTAATGTAGAGAGGGTGTGAAAACTCTTGTATATGCACTTGCCTACTTGGTGGAAAGGGTTGGTGTTGTGTCATCGACAATGAACTACCTTGGACGTAAGACTTAACAGTGAGATAACATACAAATCCAGCAAGCGCTCTACCTTGGTAACAATACGTGGGGTTTACTGATTTGGTTCATTCTTTCTCTAGTAAACAAGTAACTTTTCAAGAACCTCAATCTTTATTTTGCTTCCTCTGGAGAAAATTTTGAGCAAAGAGAGTAAAAGGTCACTAAAAAGGTATAAAAGCACGGCAGAATAAGGCTACGAAGATCAATAAATGCATCTCAAGCAACAAAGAAAGAAAAAGAATGATCTTCCCAGCTAAGAATATGTATCTTTAACATGTATTGGAGCATCTTCACCATTCCACGAGTGAAAAGTTAAAATCTCTAAAGTTCAAATGCAGTAACTGATCCTGATTTACAAACTGCATAATCCTTCTTTCTAGTAATATCTGCCCGGTAACTTAACAGGCTGTTGCAAACAAAGTTGTTTTTTCTCAGGATATGGAGAATGTTCAAAGATGCGACCAATCTAAAAAATAAGCACATACTTGTATTTAACAAATCTGCTTAAAAACTTTCTAGTCACTACCATAACAACTTCTCCTGCTTTATCTAGCAATACAATTTTTTTTAAAAAAAAAATTTTCACCAACTTCATGATTTAAAAGCACAAACAGAAATATTCGGACACAATAGGATAAAATAAGTCTTATCTCAGAGCGCAACAGTAAGAAGCCCATGATCTAAAGCATAGAAATCGGAATATACTAAAAGTAGAGTACCAAGTCCTGCCTGCCTACAGAAACTAACATAAAACGAGTCAAGAGGCTGCTCAAAGAAAAACTCAAAAGCACATTAAATATTCACAGATGTTGTTTTCCGTCTACAGTCCAAAGCTTATCCAAATCGAATAGTTGTATAAGGTATTAAACGGCGGTGTAATTAATTGTACAAATTAAAAAAAGGGTAATTAAAAAAAAAAAGAAAAACTAAATTTGCCAAATGGGGTATAAGGTATTAAACGGCGGTGTAATTAATTGTACAAATAAAAAAAAAGGTAATTAAAAAAAAAAAGAAAAACTAAATTTTGAGCTATAATTATAATTTTAAAAATAATTAAAATTAATAATAAATATTATAATTGTACTTAAAGTATTTTTATTTATCGAAAGTATGTCTTTTTCAATATAAACAAATAAATTATTATTCATCCATTGTTCATTCATTCTATTATATAGTCGATTTTTCAAAAAATTCATAAAATAGAATACCCTCTTCATATTAATAATAGCAATTGATAAAATTAATGTCAATGTCATGAGTCGATAAATAAGAGGCTAAACGTTGTGTTTTATTGCCTCAATTATTTTCTGTGCAAAATCACTGATACATTTTAATTTATTAAATTTCTCACTGAAACGCATATTAATTATATATGTTTCAAATTGATCATCAAGTTTCATGAATTCTATAATATAAAAGTCTATTGGATAATACCCAGTAAAGTAAATTGACCTTTTCTTCTCAAAAACTAAAAATATATCACACATTCACAATTATACCATACAAAGAAGCAAGTCTGAAAAACATATGTTTTCTTTATTGAATTTACTTAAAATCAATTAAAATGAAATAATAAGTTATAATAATTCTCTTTCCAAAAAAAAAAAAAATAGGCTATATTAAGTTTGAAATAGGTTTGGATTTTTTTTTTTTATTAACCAATGCAACAAACTTTAAATTGTGGGCTTATGAGGTGTTATTGTATTTTAAAAATCTTTTAGAGGGCTTAATTATTTTTTTTCAAACTTTTTTAAGAGTTATATTAGAAGTTTTAGCTAATTTAATGAATATATATAAAAAAAAAAAAAAATTGAGGGAGCTTCAGTCCCCCTTGCTAGTGAGCTGGCACCGTCCATGAGTCCTAGTGTGTTTGCTAGTGTATTAATTTTTCTTGTATATAAAATCAATTCTATTAAGCTAATGAGAAGATTTTATATGTTTGGTGCCTAATCACCGACAAAGATCATCCAGGACAAAAAGTGTTGAGGTTTAACCAACTAGTTTGATTTAACTCTTGACAAATCAAAGAGCACAATATATTAACATGAATTCATTAGTCAGTTATTTACCTCAATTAGTCTAGAATTACTATCCCACCTCTCTCACAAATTGGTAAGTCTTATCTACTAGTAATTCTTCATTTGTGCAAGAAATGATGATGTTTCTGATCTTCTTTTTCAGATGTAAAACAAACATACTCTTGTAGAAATTAATATTTACAATAATAGATTGAAAAAAATAAATTACAGAATTTGGTTGAATAATAAAATAAATAATTATTAACTTGTTACCAGTAAAAATGATCCCACATGCATTCTCAACATGTGGCTTGAAACAGAAAAGTTGACACTAAGACTATATTTGTTAAGAAGGAAAATGGGATAACAAGAATACTAGCAGAAAAAAATGGAGAGAAAATAAATAATTAGATTTATTAGTTGGAGGTAAAACTGAAGAGAAGAAAAAGCAGATGGAAAAAAAATTAGAAGGGTCCACAAAAAATTCCTCCCGTAAGATGGAGAGAAATGTAGGAGAAAACTTGAGTTAATTAGTGAATTGGATTTGTTAAATTACACTTACACACCAATTTTGTAGAATTACTATTTCTTCTGTATAGGCCCCTTTCTCCCTAATTCTTTCCATTATACCAACAATTTATCTATAATAATTCCAATATCCAAATCAATCAATTATTATCAGATAGCACCTTGTCATGGGACTAGCTTCTTCAAGGAACTCATGCGGTACTTGGCACGCTTTCTTGGCTAAGTTAAGCCTTACTTACTCACACACTTGCGCACAAGAGAATTTAGTAGAAGATTTAGAGAGTTTGAGCTTCTTATATTTGTACACGTACAACAGTAATTCTAGAGATTTCTATATTACTTACAAAGAATAATCTAGATAAATAGTTATTTACAATATTCCAGGAAGCTTTAAGAATTTTAGAACATGATGAAATATTTTAGACATTTTGGAGGATTCTAGAATCTTCTACATAATTTCTGGTCCTAAAAATAGGCATTTCATGACACTTGTCACGGACCTAGTCTTTTGGTAACCACATGAGGTCCATGTAGCATCCCATACAGTGATCCAGCCTTGTCCAATAGGGTCTTGAGCTCATTTGAGGGAGGGGGGTCCCGACCAATATGTGTAGTTAATGGCCTAATCACTTTTTCAGCGTCTAGTAAACGACTAGCGACAAGCTCCCCAAACTTAACCAAGTCGGCATGCCAGAACTACGAAGGATCTTCATATATGAAAATCGGGACATGAAACTAATTTATAATAATTCTAAGGTCTAAATCAATCAATTATTTTCGGATAACACCTACTCTAGTAAACATTTCTCAATTCCAAAATGCATTGAAGTCTTGTATTATGAACCTTATAATTATAAGATCATCTTCGGCATCTAATTGACCCCTCATCATTTGGTATCGGTTTTCTCTTTTTACATGAAATTGTTTTCAAGCGANATTAAAAAAAAAAAAAGAAAAACTAAATTTGCCAAATGGGGTATAAGGTATTAAACGGCGGTCTAATTAATTGTACAAAAAGGTTTAATCCGTTAATGTCAGGGGTTTAACTAATTAAACAGAAAAAAAGAAGTGGGAGTGATTGAGCTTAAAAGGAAAAAGACAAAAAGGAAAAGACCAAAGAGGAAAGCCTTAATGCCTAATGGAACCTAAGCTCAAGCTCAAGTGCTCGGAGAGAAAGACAGCGTAGTGAGGAGAGCTTTAACGTTGTTGTGAGGACGAGTTTCAGTTTAAGTGGAAGCCTTTTATCTTCTTCAATGGAATCTTCTTCTTCCCTGAGCTTCTTTCTAACACAAATGCCTCGACCACGTCTTATCACCACTATCTTACTTACTAGCACTGTTACCTGTAGTTGGAAGCAGCAGAAGAGGCCATCCTCTTTACAAGTCTCTGCAATCTCTTACCATAAATTCATTCACTTTGCTTTGGATCAAACCAAACGGAATACCCATTTGGTCCCTTCTCCTCTGCAGGTATCTATGTGACCCATTATCCATGTCTATCAACTGTTTGCTTAAATGTCTTTGTAGGTGGATGCATTAATATTTTATTGCATTTAATCAAATTGGGTTATTGGTGTTTTTTTTTTTTTTTGACTTATTTTAATTGCTTTCTTTTTTATTTTTGTTTTCTTGGTTGTACCCGTAACCAATCTTTTTGTTTAAAGTTTATATACGATAGTTTGTTTGTTGAAATCCCAAATGATATGCATTTTACTGGCACAACCACTGAAATTAGAGCTAAGAATTTTTTTTTTCCCCGGTTGAAATCCATCAATCTTAACGAAATTAGAGTTCAATCTTTAGTGATACTTTAGATTAAATTAATGGCAGAGGAACTCAAAAAGTGACTTCTTTTAATTGATTTGGTGATAGCATTTAGTTTCTGCTGCATTTTAGTGTATTTCACTTGTCTGTTACGAAGAAAAACCGATTCTTTATTGAAGATAAAAAGAAACTTTGGTGCCTTTTACTTGAGTTTTTCTGAAGACAGAACCTTGAGATAAGGAGCAGATAGGGAAAAGGATGACACAAAGTTTGCGTGTCTATGAGGCTACAGTTAGATTCTTCCGGTTGGACAAGAAAATTAGTTTACAATGATTTTAGGAATCTTCTCCTCAAAGAAATAAAACAAGAAAAAAAAAGGTAGAATCTTTTTCAGGTTCTGTTGGACCAACATGCATTCGTGTCTTGTCATTTGTTTTAATTTGCTCTTTTATTATACTCTGGGTAGTTGCATATTGATGTTATTTTCAATTTTTTCCCCACAATGCCGGTGGAAGAGAAAATACCAATATTCTTTTTTTCTTATCAGTCTATTACTTTATTAGGTATTCCTTTTCTTACAAGTGCTAATCAATATTGTACATAAACAATGCTCTTGTTACTAAGCGTTCTTCTGTGAACTATTTATGAAAGTAGTTTCTATGTCATCAGGAAAGATTTAGTTCCATGATTTCCACGGATGGCAATGTAGAGCTTCAAATGCTGTCATTCGAAGCTCCAAAGATTAGACTTCTACGGAGCCTTAGTATTGAGAGTGAAACAATGCAGGTGACACTCGCTAACTTTTTTGTTTGTATCGTTCGTGTTACATTGTGTGTTATTATGGGACAAGATGCCACTAGTTTTGATGTTTTCTGAGCAATCTTTGTTAAGTAGTGAATGGACGACCAATATGGTATCAAGGATAGAATTTGGGTTTCCCGGTTATGCAGGTGAAAGATGCTCCTAGGTTCTTTTAAAACTATAAAGATGGTCATCAGAGGACCTCTAATATTAAGGACTTTGCTTTCTACATTCATACATGTTTCATGGTGTGGTTGACTGTGTTCTCATCATCTCTCCTGTGTGGAGTTGAACCACGTGTTTAGCATTTTGATTTCTGTTAAACTCATTTCATGCTAGAATTTCCTGAAGTCTGAGATTGAATGTAAAAATATCAGTTTAATTTTACAACAAAATGTTTAATTTAAATAAAAAAAAAAAAAAACATGTGAAAGCTTGTGTTCGTGGTAATTTTTGATTTTGATTACTTGTTTGTTACTCAAAATTTAAGACAACATAATTGAAAAATTAGAGATAAGTAAGTATAGGTAGATATATGCAGTAGGTAGTTAAGTTAGTTAAATAGAGAAATATATATAATAATAAAAAGATAACCAGTTAACTAGATTCTAAGATAATGATAATAAAAAGAGGACCAGCTAACTAGATTTTAAGATACTAAAGTATAAATAACTAAGATTAAAAGTACTGAAACTTAAATAACAGAGGCTGAAATTTAAATATAGCTGAAAATAAGATTGCTGAAATGTAAAGATTGAAAATAAAGGGCTGAAATGTAAAGATTGAAAACAACGAACTGAAACATAAAATATACCAGTCAACTAGATTAAGCTTGCAAAATAAAAAGTTGAAAATAAAATATGATGGTTATAAAATACCAGGAAACAAAAGATGCTGTCTTGGTGCAAAAACTACCATAAACATGAGGTTGGGGTCTTGAATGGCTCAACTCTTATAGAATTCCTTGAATGAGATGCTAGTATATGTATAAAAGAAGGGATAGATGATGATTTGTTGTTTGAAATATGGCTCGGTTACATGCTGACCAAGCCTTGATCATGCATGTATATGAGCGTAGGTATATAAAACATGAAGTAGGAGCCTTTAACTGTCAAATTAAAGGTGTTCACTTCACATTCCTTGTAATGCAGGAAAGTGGAGATGAATGGTCAGCCACTTTTATAAACTAATGTTTATCCGGTGTAAACTAGTACAAAACCTTATAAAATAAGATATGATACTTAGACGATAAATATAAGGCAAAGTACGAATGAGAAATAAGGACTAGAAGTTGAGATGTATGATAAAGAGCAAAAATCATTCACTGTTTGCGTAGAAACAACAACTAATCATACATGTAAAGCTACTAAAGATTACTTCTGATGTAGGAATGAAATTAAATTAGTGATCTTAAAAGTGATATATAGGAGGTTAGGGAATGTTTTATGTCTATCGGGTGGACTAGAATGCAAGAAAACTGATGCTTTCAGCCACTGCAGTGGCTAAAAACGTGAATAGCTGAATGAAAGAGAGATAGAGAGTGATTGTATAGGAGTGTTTGTGTATGTATGAATTGTTGTGAATGAACCTGTTGTTGTTTTTTGTGTAAAAGGGCTGCTCCCATTTATAAGGAGTTGAAACTTGGAAGCCAAGAAGCTAGTGGGAGACAAGACTGCCAAGTGGTAAAAATAGCTTGTACTTGTCTCCTAGGATCTAGTTCCAGCCATAGTTTTAGTGAGCAACAATGGTTAGAGGACATAGAAGTGCTAAGAACCAGTTTAGAGTTTAGCAAACTGCCTTAGGAAACAACCTAGAGGATATCACCTCAGCGGTTTCACCCAAAACCAGCCAAGGTAAACCAGAAACCACGGTTTAGAGATTAGTTACTAGGAATTAACATGTTATTTAGTTAGGAAGTTTCTGCATGTAATAGTGGCTGGTATTCCTTGATTTAGTGCATGTAACTCACATTCTTATTTCCCTAAAAGGGTTTAGGGTATAGGGTAGGAATACCTTAGCTCAGTTAGAATCTGTAACCCCTAAAATAATACTATTATGCTTCTTCTTCTCTGTTTTTGCTTTATTTTCTGTTTTAATCATATTCAATCTTAATCTATCATTGATCAATACTTAATTAAAATCATTCTAATCAAATTCAGGGACTTACCCCAAAACAGCTTGCCTATTATGCAACTGAACTTTTACAATGGTCAATTTAAGAGAGATACTATTGGCTATGCCTTGTCTTGTCTCTTGACGAGTCCTGACCCCTTATAAACAGATCGAGAGGTTACGATTCACTCGGATGCTGCTTGCTGGTGGAGGTTGGGAGTATCTCAACTATGAATAAGAATAAAAAGTCTAAGAAGTAGACTTCCTAGATCCGCCTCTGACTTACCTACCGTCCCTAAATAGGTAGTTAGGTTGGAACCTCTGACTAGCTTGCCTATTATGCAACTGAACTTTTATAATGCTCAATTTAAGAGAGATGCTACTGATTACGAAGTATATGCAGCCTCTATTCCCCCCACCTAACCACTATGCAAGGAATTTTTTTCCCTGTGATGAGGTTTTTACATTGATCCCATGATGAATAATAAATCCTTGGAAAAGCTTAGATCTTAAGTGTGACAATCTTTGAGCTTCAGTTATTAGTTCATAAAAAGTTTCAATAAAGAATAAAAGAAGCAGACGGGAGATTCTAATTTATGCCTCTCTAACTGGTGAGATCTTGGTCATTGTTTCACGTTTTTAAGCACAAAGAAATATCGTTCAGAAACCTAAACCTGCAGGATTTCACTCCCAATACTAGCCCTTGCTATTTTATGAATTCTCCTAATGTAGGTTTACTTACATTTTGTTATGTGTTTATTTCTTCGGTTGAAATTGAAAATTTTCTTTTCATCTTCTTTGGCAGGTTTTGGATTTTGCTGCCTTCCCAAAACCAGAATATGATGTACCTATATTTTGTGCCAATTTTTTTACCAATGCAACTACAAACATAGTTTTGCTGTAAGCTTCCTGTCTCTGAATCCGGAAACCTGATAAGTGATTTGGTACTCAATTATGTTGAAAAATATTAAAACATATCTGTTTTTTCTTGGATTCTGAAACATTATTGTTGTTAGGGATACTCGTCGCTCAACTCAGAATGCCTTCCAAGGGAGACTTGATTCCGCTCTATGTATTTTAAAGGACCTAAAAAATTTGATAAAAAACTTTCCAAAATGTCGGGGAAACTAAAACTCATGCCCACCATTGAAAAGGCCGTGATAATTCATTCCCTTCCTTGTCAGGAAGTTTCCTGAACTTGATAAGAGTTTTCCCTTCCCTTTTTCAGCATTTGGGTATATTTTTAATGTGGTTTCTTCATATACTTTTTGGACTGCTCAAATATCTAAGGACCTTTTCTTGTCTACCCATATTTGATCATAATCATGAAGTATGCATCTGCACAGGTTAAAAAATCTGCTTCTACATGCTTTTCCAGTTTATAAAATTTGTTTATGCTAAATTTTTCACACCCCCGCTTTCCCATTTTTTTTTTCCTTTTTTTTCCCCATCCTGTTTGGCCCTGACTTCAGAGTTTTTGATTACTCCAAGATGTGAAAGACACATTTATTTTATTTTAGTCCATGTTGATACTAATATAGTTTCTCATGTTATATTTTCCTTTCCATCTCTTTTTTCCTCTGGCTAAATCTAGTTAGTTAGCTTGTTCGTCTAAAAATTTGAAGCGAAATTGTAAAGCTCACTCAATACCTGTAGGCATATACCAATCGTGGTGGAGTTTAAATTGCACGATTCAAATGGCATCACTTATAGTAACTAAGAGGAGAATACTTGAAATTTAAACCATCAGTCATGACCCCTATGCTTCAACTGTAAAAACCATGATATCAATATTGGATAACTCGTACGTCATAATCCATTATTATGCACGAGACTAGTAATTTGGCTGGTGGTGTTGAGCTGCCTCTCTTAAGGCTTGTGTGTTCTCATCTCCCTTGGGTCAAGGGGCAGTTATACGACTGCACATTCATGTTCTGTAATTTCATTCTTGAAGGTGTTGATAATATTATTGCTACATTATCAGCTGTCATAATTTTCATTGTTCTGATTTATTAGATTATTCTTTATATGTGACATTTTAATTCCAGCATTACTTCCTTTGATCTTATCAGGATCCTTAATGGTATTTAATTTGTCTAACAATCTAATCCTGATAAAGCAAAAAAGAAGAGAAAAGAAAGAAGCTCAGATGCTTATCATTGTGTATATATTTCATGCTATTCAACTTGCTTGACACGTCTTCCCTATTCTTTTAGGTGTCATATGAAACATGCTGAATCTAGAGAACATGTTTCCCCCTGTTTCTGATTAATATTGCTTGTTTATATTATTCTTATCATGTCAATGTAGGATTTCTACTGGAGCAAAATTACATCTCTTTAAGCTGGGCCTACATGGAATTCAATTTTTTTTTTTTGTTTACTATGTAGAATTAGAACTTACCCCGATTGGTCATTTATAGGGATCTTAATCCTTTACATGATGTCATCAATCAAAGAGATTACAAAGAAAAATATTATACAAGTTTATTGCCTCTTGGAGTTAAATATGCTGAGGTAAGTAGTTTCTATGTCATTTCCCAATGTTCATAATATCTTCATTTCTGTATCAGAATCTTTTCTAAAATTTATGACATGTTGACTCAAACACAGATTTCATGCAGCTTTTACCCTGGGGAGGAAAACTTACAAGCGAGTCTTTAAATTTTTTTTCACCAATTGTTATATGGACCAAATTTACTCCAAGCCAACACAAATATAATGCTTTGTATTCTGCATTCGTAGATTATTACAAGGTATAAAGGCTATAGCTTTTTCCCCTTACAATTAGGCATGCATATGAACATTTATTTGGTGTTTCTATTTCAGTTTTGAGATTCAAATTTTGAAATCTGAGAGCTTTTCTGTTTCTACAGGCGTGGCTTGCGCTAATGGATGATGCAGCAACAGAGACTGATGCATCTAGAGTTGTACGAAACCGTGAAGCACAACATAGATATCTAGCATGGAGAGCAGAAAAGGTGATAGTGTTTTGCCTTGTACTCATTCTGTGCGTCCTATTTTCTTTTTAAACAACTCTATAGATAGCACACATTAGATTTTGGAGTCCTACTTTCATGCCCTGGTGTCCTACTATTAAGGAAACTTCACAATTTTTTAAGAAATAACAAATAAGATGAAAAGGATTTGACGAAATGAGGGAAAATATATATGAAAGTAAACTAAAGTCAACGAAAATAAGGTGTCTGGGGCTCTGATCTTATATTGTTCAGTCAACTCGAATATAGGATCCTCAAATCAAATTGTTCTTGAATTAATAGACTAATCTCTGTAGTTCTCTTCCAAGTCCAACAGTGGAATTTAAAAGAAAAGAAAAAAAAAAAAAAGAAAGAAGAAAACCCAAGATTAGTTTCATGAGCTATATTCACTTGGTTTGACAAATTTTATGGAAAGCAGGATCCTGGTCATGGAGTTCTGAAAAAGTTGATTGGGGACACCGCTGCAAAGGTATAATAAAAAACATGAATTTGGCACCAATCAGAGCCAGCCCGGTTCCTTGACTTTTCTTGCAATCCTGTAGGACTTGCTGAGGAACTTCCTTTTTCATGGAATCAATGAACTAGGAAGCAAAAGCTTCTTGGATTACTTTCCAGATTACCGCTCCGACGATGGGACTGTGATTGAGAGACGTAGTATGATTGGAAAGTCCTTCGAGAATCGCCCCTGGGATGCAAGAGGAGAGTTCATTGGTAGTAATTCTACAAATTAACTTATATTATATGCCTATCTTCCTTCACTTTTTCCTCTTTCATGAGACTTTCTACAATCAAAATTATGTAATTTTGTTCAGATATGTCGGTTCCTGTCCTTGTATATCAAAGCTCAATTATTTTATTTATTCAGCTGCAGGAATTTAATATGGCTTATACAAGTTATCTATTTTTTGATGGCTGAGCCATATTAAAAAAATAAAAACGATTTAGTTTGTATGTAAAGGAGAGAAATCAATGAAAGTTTCATTGGGATTTAGGCACCAAGGCTTAGCGCCTTAGCCGGGTCTCTTGTTAGTAGAAATCAATGTAAAATATGCTTCAAGTGGCTACAATTATTGATCTTCGGAAACCATATGTACAAATGAAACCAAACCCACTTCTTTGCGCCAATTGATTAAATGTACCAACCCCATCCCAGCCCACAACACTTCTCTTAATTGGCACTGAAACACGGGTTCTTCGTCGATCGGAGCACTTGCCACTCCATCATATCTCAAGTACCAGCTCCCTAATGAGGACTTTCACTCTCTCCCCATGACCAAAGCTCGAGGCTTTCACAATCGGCGATCAGGCAGATTCGGAACTTGAGCTTTGAGCTGTTGGTCGTGGTGGTCGGCGAGGACAGTGGCGACTAGGTGGCGGCTGCAAAGTGAGGGTGATAGCTGGTAATGGGTTCAAAAAGATTGAGGGTATACATGTCTGTCTCTGTTCTAAATGTGCTATGGTTTTAGTAGTAGTATTATGTTTAATTAATACTTTTAAAAATAGTAATTGTCAACTTAACCCAACCCGAGAATCAATGTTATTAGGACCTCATGTTAATATAGGCTTTTTACATAAATTCAGCTCATAGTAAAAAAAATTAAAAAATTTAGGACATTTATACCTATCGTTCTAAAAATAATATCAAAAATATAACCTTTAATAGATAATTAAAATTCTGTACAACCTAAGATGGATAGTTTTTTAAAATATTTTGGAGATAGAAAACGCGGTGGTAACTTGATAAATAATTTTTTATAAAAAGGTTTCTATACTTTGCGGGTCAGATTAAGAACAAAAGCACAATTAGTATGGTGGCAAGGCACTTTTAATGTCCTCTAGGTTTGTGGATAAATTCTCGCTAGTTTTAGTTTATATACTGAGTATATAAATTTTTATATTGATATAAAATATTATATATATATATATATATATATTTTGACATGCTAATCATTTTGTTATAATATTTAAAAATTGATAATTACTTAAAATGAACCTAAAATTCGGTCATTTTACTACGAAACTACTCATATTTCCCTATTTTCTAAATCCATTTTTCTATTATCGAGCCTTTGGTTTACTTTTTCTCTTTCAAAACAAAGAAAGCTCTCAGGCGAAATAAAAGTGTAAACAGAAAGTTATAGTTAGTGTATTTCATTTTTGTAATCAAGGAGCCTAAATACAAGATTTTAATTTTATTGAAAGAGGTCGAGATTAAGTATTTTGAAGTTTCTTTTTTTAAATAAATTTTTAAACTTGTTTTTGCTTGATTAAATTCTTTCTTATAGGGATTAAAGTGCCAAAAAGATAAAAAGGTTGAGGATGAACAAAAGTTGGGACTAGTCAAGCAAATTTGCTTCTATCCAACATCCTTTAAAATGTTAAGTAATCGTGGAATTTGGAGTTAGGTACCGAAGCGCAAAAGATCAAAAACATTAGGGACGTAAACATTAGAATAAAGGTGGGGACTCAAAAGTCTGGTTGTGACTGAAATTTTTCTTTTTTGGGTGAATATAACTAGAATATAACATTAGGATAGTTAAGCCTTTTTTTTATATTAAAAAAAAAAAAAAAACTGGCAAAGTAAAGTTATCATATATTTGGATGCAAAATATTGTTCTGAGCCACTATATAATGTAATGAAATCATTTGAGAGAATTAGATCAACTATGTTGATTTTGCCTCGAGTGATGATCATTTTCAATGTCAAGTGCATGGAAACAACTCATCCTTCAATTTGTTTTTTCATGTTTTCTTTTCCTTCATTTGTTGTATCACAATTAATAAAACAGACAAGTCCAAAGCTGAATAAAAGGATGCCCAACACTTCAAGTCGAGAGGCTCCTTTCTGCCAGAGAGTGATGTAATTGCAGTAGACGCATCCGATTCATTCTTCGTTTCTTGCAGTACACCAAGGCTTCCACTAAACAAATACACTGGCAACCACACCAGGGGTGCCTCGCTTTTAGACAAAGGAGCCCAACACTTCAAGTCGAGAGGCCTTTCTGCTAGAGAGTGATGTAATTGCAGTAGACACATCCGATTCATTCTTCATTTGTTTTATCACAATTCTACATAATGGCATAATTTTTTTAAAGGAAAAACTTTTATTAAATATACTAACACATTGAGTTAGTAAAACATCTTACAATGAGAATTAGGAAGTTGATTCATAAACTTAAAAAAAAAAAAAAAAAAAACCTTTCGAAGATCTCGAAACAAATGCAAAAAACTTAACGGATAATATATTAGAGCTTTTTAATAGCCCTTGTTAGTTCTTCACTGTTCGAATGACACTTCTAATTAATTCATCAGAAGAGTTTCATCGAATGACACTTCTAATTAATTCGTCAAAAGAGTTTCTGCAAAATCTTATCTATGATATAGTATTAAACTCTTTAAATATGATTCATAAATGCATAGATCTAAGTGATTAACCATACTAATAAAATAAAAATGCTAATAAAATTCAAAATCACCATAGATCTAGATGTAAATAGATTAAGAACATCAGAAAATTAGATCTAGGTAGATATTTACCTCCACAAATAGAACAATTATTTAAAAATACAAACAAAGACAAAAAAGAAAGAGAGAAAAATGGAGAAAAACTGATACTAGAGAGAGGGAAGATCATCTTCTCTGGTAGATGAAAAACATATTTTAAAACTCTTAAAAGGACAAAGAGAGAGAGGTGTGCATATAATGCTTTTCTATTAGCAATTTAGTGAAAGTTGAATTTTTAGATGTTTCAAGAACTATAGACAATATAAATTAAAGCTTAAGGTCTAAAATTTGAGGGAAAAAAAACTAATATTCAGAGTTATGAATTTATCATGGGCTAGGGAGGAATAAAGACCAGTCAAGCTACCCAACATTACAGATACGATTTGAATTCTCAATAATCCAGATCACATCTGTAATGTTAGATTTGTATTATTGAGCTCAATAATCTTCCCCTAATCCCTCTTTTTAATAATAACCTCTACTTTTAAAATTTTTATTTTCAACTTGTTTTTTGAAAAAAATTGTTAGCTAATATGGCATGGAAAGGCCCAAAATACCCCAACCAGACTCAACTAGACCTAATCGAGTCTACTGGCTTAACTGAGTTCGATTGCATCCAATAGGGTAGGTTTGATCTAACCAGTCGACTTAATGAGGTCCAATTAGATTGGATCCCGATGAGCTCGACTAGAACAATCGAGTCCAATAGATATTTTCACTAAATCTCGATCTTTAGATCGAAAAATCACATTGCTTGATTTTGATTAAACCTCCTAAATATGAAACACCTAAACTTTAAACAAGATTTTAAATTGCTAAATATCAAATCTTCATTTTAAATGAGATGATTTTGAAGATTTTGCGAAAAAGGCATAATTAAGAATACAAAAAATTTCATTAAAGAGAATGTTATTGAATTAATGCAAGGCTTGTAGTTATTATTTTTATTTTTTTAGTAAAAGGTTTTAATTATCTCTCTTACTGTTATTCAAGGGGGAAAAAAAAAATCTCTTTTTAAGTAGTTGCATGTCACTAGAATTTGTTAAACTTATTTGAGAGATATAGAAGCTGCAATTAATTCTACAAATAGGTTCTGCAAACAAGGTTCTACGAACAACATCTACACAAAAAACAAATAAATGTTAATGGTGATCAAGGCATTACGAACATTATCCTTAAGGAAAGATTTCCCCAGATGTGCACTCGTAAAGATAATTGATGAACAATGACCACCATCCAAAGACGAGTGATATTGAACAATGATGTCATGGAAGTATATCTCCTACTAGCAATAACAGATTATGCACACACAAACTCTCTCCATTTCTACTTATTTTCCTTGAAATAGTCGAGGCCGTTTAGTCGAGGAATTCTAAATTTTCAGATTTCTAGGGAAGCAAAGGAGGGTGATGTGATTATCTTAAAACTTAAATAAATGTGTTTGGTTATGCTTTGGAAACTTTTTTATGTTTCTTGAGAACGTCAGAAAGAAAGTATTTGGTTGCATATGAAATGTGAATCTTCTCTTTCCTTAAAATTAAAAAGACAGAGATTTTGTTATAGGGCCCATGGGATTTAAATAAGGGTTAATATGAACATTACTTATTTTGATGGGTTTTCTGTAACCTAAAACATGACAAACTCAACTCATTAGATTTTACATTTCCATTGGTAAAAAAAAATTCAAAACTTATAACAGATGCTTTCGTATTCCCATTCTCATACCCAACAACTCCCCTTACCCAACAATCCGTCGTCTCTTTCATTTTAGTTGCACACACTAATTAAAAACACACACGACAAATGCCATATGCGCATCTAATATATTAAGTCATATATACAAGGGTTTAACTTGCACGCACTACAATTTTCCTCTTTCTTGTTTCTTTTCTAAACATATAAGGTAAATATAAGTGTATGAAAATATTATAACATATTATATATAATTTCTTTTTATAAAGCAGGGCATAACGGTCCTTTAAAGATACACATCATGACGCCAATGCCAACTCTTGTTTCCCTTCTAAATATAACTATATACATATATATATATATATGGGTACCAATCCAATAGGTATTTTTTTTTTTACCTAAGTATCAATTTGGCCAATGAAAATTTAGCATGCACATTTTTTTATTGTAAAAAGTAAGAGAGAGAAAAAGCATTAATAATGCACGTCTTTTCATGTACTTCATTATAGCTATTAGATCACCATTAGATGGTGATCCAACGGTTAAAAAAAAAAATACCTACCCATAAGAAAAGAAAAAAATACATATTGGATTAGCAACCTCTATATATATATATATATTTTGGACGATGTTTTTTTGAAGATTTTTGTTTTTTCTTTATATGTGGGTACCCTAATTTGGATCATTCCATATCAATTTGATGACTATAATAATATTAGTATTTTTATTGAAAACTATAATGTAATTAATACGTATATAAATATAGAAAGTAATTTAAAATATGAAAGATAGATAACCTAATGAATTAGTCAGTTTTTCTTTTTTATCATTTATTTATTTATTTATTTATTATTATTATTATTATTATTATTATTATTATTTAAAGTCCTCAAAACTGAGGTGTATTTAATAATTAATCTCATTTAAAGTTTTTAAAAACAAAAATTAGTTAACGTATAAAGTTTAAGCTAATTTATGTATAAAGTTTTTTTTTTTTTTTAAAAATCAATTTCCTTTCAATATAGTTCTTTATGTATTTTTTTTGGTTATTTCATTAAATTAGCTATGAAAACAAAAATTGATGATTCTTTTTTAAAATTGGTTATTCTCATTTAAGGTTTAAAAAATAGGAAATTAATTAAAATGTGTACAAATTTTAAGCTTTTCACAATTCATATATACTAAATGAAGAGCCAACTTTACATATAAGTTTTTTTTTTAAAAATAAAAAAACAGATTTTCTTTCAATATAGTTCCTTCCTTTACATATCATAGTTTTTTAATTAAAAAAAAATAAGAAAACAATGTACTCCTAATATAATGCCTACCTTAAAATTTATCTTTTTTTTAGTGAAAAAGAAATTTGATGAAATATTGAATTTATAATGTTACATATAGTTTCAAATTAAAGGTAATTAAAAATAATAAAACTTTAAAGTTCAAATTCTAAAAGAAAATAAATTAGTAATTAATAAATTGAATCAGATGACTTATTATTATAGGTTATTTTTAAATTGGCCAAATTTACCCATCTATAGAGTAAAAACAAAAATATTCATTGAAAACTCATCCATATATATATATATATATATTTTTTTTTTCAATCCAATAAATATTTTTTTCATTTATCTATAAATATTTTTTTTAGCCGTTAGGTCATTATCTAATAGCTATCATAATTTGATTAGTTAGAAAAAAAATAATAAAAATAAACACTCATGAAAAAACATGTGTGATCATTTTTAATTGTGCAAAACAATACTTATAAATGAGTAAGTAAAATATATATACATATATCTATTGGATTGGTGCCCATATATATATGTAATATAAGTAAATAAAGTTTCTCAGGATTCTTTAAAATACTCATTTTTTTTTATGGGAATACTAATTTATTTTGGAATTATAATAATAAAACAATACAAAAGAATTCTTGTAACGTTATGTGAGGATTGGAAACCTTTGTCCCTATTGGTATAAGTACGGCAGAAACCCTAATTTTCTTGGTGAAACAAACTCGATCGATCAAACTATAGACAATAGAGATATCACCGAAACTCTACCAATTTTACATATTATATAAGAGCCTAGCTACTATTTAATTACTCAGAAATCAAGTTATGGATCGATTCTCTAGGGATATTATTCAACTTATTTTCTCAAAGTTACCAGCGAAAAATCTTGTGAAATTAAGATGCGTCTGTAAACTATGGTCTCAAATCATCGACGATCCATATCTAGCTGAGATGTACCTGAAGGGAGGCATAGAAGATTTTGGGAAACTCTAACAGAGCTAGGAATTATTACAAGCCATTCACAACTTCAAAATATAGGAATCGTGAAGATAACAGGTTTTGGGAGATTGGTTTCCATGATATTCCTGAGTTCAATTTAGACGAATATAAACTCGAGAGTTCTTGCAATGGGATTCTTTGCTTTTCAAGAGAAACGAGAGATCATATTTGGACGGCCTATTTGCTTAATCCATGCAGGAAAGAGATTCTAAAATTGCCATCTCATGATCTTAAGGCTCAATCATACATCTTGAATAGGAAGTATGAATTAGGTTTTGATAGGGCAACAAGCGAATATAAGGTCGTCTGCATTTCGCTTACTATACCACGGGAGTCTGGAAAGAGGAGTGCTGAGACTGAGATATTCACACTTGGGTCGAAGTCATCATCAAGATCATGGAGAGCACTTAGTCAAGATATCCCGCGTCTGATTACTAGGTTTGAGTCAATATTCTATACAGGTGATGGTCATGATCATCATGTAGATGAAAGGGCTATTTATGCAGGTGGGGTTCTATACTGGGTTAATAGAGAGAAACGTGAGGAGTTGTATTATTTTGGGGATAATAGTGAGTTTAATTATTTTAAGGAAATATATGACGAATTGAGTTGGCTCAAGGAGTAAGAGTACTCACTACTTAGGATCTTGGTCTTAGGATCTTGGTCTTAGGTTAGTCACACCAGGAATAGGCCTGAAAGCCTATTATCAATCGGATAGGGTGGGGATTGAGTAGTAGTATGTATCATTTAATTTGTGTCATTAGTTAAGCCTCACTTTTTTTAAAAAAAAATTCTTTCGGGAAACATATTATAATAAGCTTTTTACCTTTCATATGAGGGAGGAGGAATTTAGGTTGATTTCTCATCCTAATGTTAAACATTACTATTATTCATACCACTTGGTTGACCTTAGAGGAGTTTGGGTTTTGTAGGTCATTCATCAGTTGATCTTAGTCATATCAAGGTATGGACATTGGAAGATTATGATAGAGAACTTTGGAGTAAACAGTACAGTATTAAAATATGTGGTGTCACGATCGAAAATCTAAGCCTGTGACTTTTAATATTTTAGGTAAAAATAGTGATAAACAATAGTTTCTAAAATTTCAGAAAAATTTAAGTACTTAAAAGTTAAGTTTTAGTCCTTAAAAGTAAGTAAATTTTAAGATTTGATAATCATGTTATTATTTACCAATTTTAAATTTCTAAGAAATTCTTCATTTTATGTTTACCAAAAATCCTAATTAACTAGTTTAAAAACTTTTATATTTTATGAAGTTTAATGAAATAGTTCAATTTAAAACCTTAGGCCCAATATTCATATAATTTACCTAAAATTATTTTTATTTTCTAAGTACTCGATTTAATAACAAAAAATCATCTTCATATATCTGCTCAGTAAATATATTACTATTGGCTAAATAAATTTGACTTAGAAAAAAGAAATTAATACAGAGTACAAACCAACCAATGAAGAAGATTAAAACTGCAAGCATATGCCAAACATGTTTGTCAAGCCACCAGAATATTTATTACAAAATAGGTCAACATTTAAAATGGGAAGAAATAGAGGGTAAGGACGAGAATGCTCAGTAGAAACTCAATTACTTTTTTTTTTAGTGGATGCAATTTTTATCAAACCTGCATGGTTAATACATTTTCCAAAATCTATTTATAAACTAAGTTTATAAAACTATTAGTATTCAGAATAATTGTATATTTAAAACCCAAAATCAGAAATCGCAAGATTATGCATATCATAAATCAACCCATCCCTTGAACTCACACCCACTCATCATGAACTAGAGTAACTCGTACTACGTGTACTAAGTACTCTCTGTATAATATCTATCCCAGAAAACCGGAGGGACACTCATGTGTCTAAGTCTACCAAACCGAATGGGCAACTAAATGCCTATACCTACAGAGTGGGAATAATAAAAAAAAACCCACGTAGGTTTACGGGCTCTCACTGAAGACGGGTGTACTAGTCCGCCTACTATAATACCGCAATGCCTAAGATGTATCTCATATGTGATTCTATAATATGTACAATATGTATCCAGATATATGTAATAACTACGCAGAACATAACCACACTATGCTTTAAAACTCCGCTTGATATTATTCTGGAATTTACTGTACCTTGGGTAGAAAATCTGTTAAATCACCCCAAAGTCACAATTTTATAAATATATATAGAAGTCATACAGTCTAATTCTAGAATAATCCAAGATTTTCCAACAGTTCATTAAAATATTGTTAAATTCACGATTTTTTACAAAATAGTCATAAAGTAAATTTTAAATTAAATCATGTATAAAATTAGGTAATTGAACCCCTGCCTCAATTAAGCATCCAAATAATGTTACGGGACTATGGAGAAGGTTTGGCATCATTTGGAAGCTCAGGCATCGTTTTCGAACATTTGATCGATAGGTTTGAAAACTCGATTTTAAATTAGAGCTTCAGATCGTAAAACAGATTTCATTACTAAATTCAGAATACCCAAAAATACTAGGTTAGACATATAGTTTGACCGATTTGAGCTCGCACCGAATCTAGGACCACGGTACGTAAAACAAGACGATCTAAGCCGTTAGATTTATATTTTCTTACCTGTCACCAAATATAGGTAATATAAATCAAAATTTTTGTTTCACGAGTACATCATAAATATCAGGTTTATTTTACGATCTAACAGTCGGATTAAAAATTTTAAATATAAAACTCAAAATAACTCAAAATTATCAAAAATAGCAAAATTCAATCCGAGCAAAGTTAAGTCAAGATATATATACCATGATGATACTCGTGTTTAGACGAATTTGGGAAGCCCAAATTTGCAGCTTGAAGTCACCAGTAACGGCGCCAGAATTAAAATCTTCACGCGGGCTTTTTTTCGCAATTTTCCGGCGAAATAGTGATCCGATAGTTTAGGGATGGCAGCTGGAGTTTTGTGGCAAGGTGGCGAGCTGATCTAGGCAGTTGGTGTTGGTCACCGATGGCCAGAGGAGCTTGTGCGGTGGCTTGCACAATGAAGGAGGTGGCTGTGTTGTTTCAGTCGAGAGAGAAAGGGAGAGATCGATAAGGGAGAGAGAAGAAAAAAAAGAAGAAGAAAAAAAGAAAGAAAGAGAGGGATTTTTTTTTTAAGTTGTGATCCCACCACTAAAAAAAATATTATATTATATTTAAAAAAAAAAAAGTGAGGTTTCACAGGTGGAGTACCAAAGTACAATGCAACTCAAGTAATAGGACCATGGGAGACCGGTAAATTAGTGTTGAGATATCGGAATAGTTTCGCTTATAATCCAAACACTCACACGCTTATTAACATCCGTATTCCACAGCTGAAATCTAGCACACTAGCGTTCAGCTTTACAGGGAGCTTGGTTTCACTTTTTTGCTTCAAGCTTGAAGAAGGAGATAAGCTAGATGTTGAAGATCAAAGTATTTAATTATACTTTGGCTTTTCTATTTTTCAATTTTAGTTTTAAGTGTACACATGAGATAGATTGCAAGAAACATAGTGACAATCTGTTTCCAAATATGATTATTAGTACATGTATTGACGATGAATTACTAGCAGAGCAAATTTATCTCCAATTAGTACTTTCATTAACTCATCTTATGCATCGTAGGTATTATCCTTTTTGTGTCATTAAGTTTAATTCTTTTATAGATAGACACAAAATTTTATGATCATATAGATCCTTTTACATGAAATTTTGAGATTTTGTAGTCAATGTGGTAATCTCGAACATTAGAATCAGGCAATCAGCGCCCTTGTTACTTTGGTTGTGAATAATCATGCTGCTTTAATTGCCAAAACAGATTTACAAGAATATTAATGTTGAAATAGCACCCATGGATTACATGAGAGAGTGTCTTCACTCTTTTTTTTTTTTTTTTTTTTTTGATGAAGAGTGTCTTTACTCTTGCATATTACTGATTCTAAATTTAAAAACGGAAGACATTAAAGCTGTAACATCCAACTCCTCATATAATTAAGAGAGCCAATAATAAATATGTTCTAATTGCATATTAGGCATCTAGAAGTCATTAATACTAGTTTCATAAAAATATGCTCATTCTTTATGTTATGTGCATTTACATACATGCTTTTACACTAATGATTGTCAAAGTGTCCCGATGCAGTGTAAAGGTTCAATACCCTCAGAGAGAGAGCTCGGTGTGCTAAAATAACAAAGAATATAATTATGAAACTAATACTATGTGCACATGTATTAAGATCGTACTTGTTGATAACTTGGTCAAATAGTAGTTTTTCGGTAAAATGCAATTTTCACGTACTTCGGAGCCAAATTCACTGTGTGTTTAACACGTCAAATAGGCTTAATTCAATGTCTAGTACTTATTTATAGTATTTTATTTGTGGGCTCTAGGTAAGCACGAGGTGGCATTCAGAACACTAATTGGTATTTTGTTGCACTAAGCTAGCTTAGATTAAGCTTAATCGCGTAATGTCATTTTTGTGCATTCTAATAATTGAGTGCTAATACTATGTTTGCATTGTTAATTAGAGTCTAATTGACTTTCTTTTTATGTTTAATGATTGGTTAAGGGGCTAGGTTGCACCAAATTACAATAACATTGGCTATATAGGATCGTAAGTCAAAGTATGACTAGTTTTCACTTTCTAAGGTAGGATTCACCAACTTTGGCTACACTTGGGTGTATAGGAGTGACCAGCAACGTGGTGACTATGCTAAGAATGTTTTAGAGCTTGACACATGGAAAGTAATGAACAAAATACCCAAAATACCCCTTAGAATTTAAGTTATGCCATTTCTTAGTCATTAAGTATCACTTTCAGACCAAATCTGGTCATTTGCATTTCCTTTCTCTCCAGCCACGACCTGAGCCTCTCCAAAACCTTTTTACACTTCTCTCAACTTCCCTAAGTCATATCCAAGAGTTTCCAAGTGGTAGAACTCAAGTTGGAGCTTTAGAAAGCAAGATACACCAAAACTAGTCAAGGTAGCTCTACTAAGTTCTTCTTTCTAGGTCTTGTCCTTTAATTTCAATTCTTTACTTATTTCCACTTAAACAAAGGTTTCTTCAGGTTT
>JXTB01000022.1:1777988-1807958 GCA_002914805.1 Parasponia andersonii | reverse complement strand
GAGCCCCACTATGGTAAGAGCCGGCAGGAGGAGAGCCCATGGGATATCATTAATTCAGGAAGCCCTGCAGGCACAGTGCTGAACTGGACAGTGGGCACAAGACAGGGAAGGGTTTAAAGGAAATCATTTATAATATAGACAAGCACGATCATACATTAATTCATGTCATTGAGCAACATGTCATCCATTACTTTACTTACTGAGCTGTAGCTCATTATAGTCTTGTGTTGCAGGTAATGATTGAGATGATAGCATGAGCTTGTGAGTTGAAGTAGAGGCCCGACCTTGGTGTTGTGCATATGGATATTTTGACCACTTGTTGGGGGGGGGGGGCTAGTTTGTGTATTTTGGGATGTTTTGCAGTCTCTCAATGAAGTTATTTTTAATTCGTTTTTTTTAGTACCTGTTTAATATGTTTCATTGTGTAATATATGTATATACTGATTATGTATGGAAGTAAAGTCACCTATCCATAGAGTTTTAAAATTAAAAAAAAAAAGGTTCGAACTGGCCCGTATTTTGGAAAAATAATTATAGGATTATCTTCCAAAAGTAACACATTGTAAATAAAAAGTTAATAAATTTCCACTAGTAGTAGGAGGATAAAGAGGGCGTTACAAAAGCACTTTAGATTGAGTTCTCAGTCAACGTGTTATTATAATATTTACAAAATTCATTTAAAAAAAAAAACAACACACGCAAAAGGAGAATTAGTCTTTGTGTTCTTAAAGATGGGACATTATTTGTAAAAACCCAATTTTTACAAGAGTTATGTTGGGATTTTACTCTTTTTTCAATTGGGATTTTTGTGAAATTAATCTTTAAAAGCTGTGGTTATTTTCTTCTTTCAAAAAGTTCAAGGACCTGTTTGCAATTTCTATTTGAGGAGTGCTAAGTGAAGGAAAAGTAGGTATTAGGGTCAAAATGTAATTTTAGAAAAATTGCTCGACCAAAAATGTTAGGATTATGCTCAAAAAGTGTTTATTATTTATGGATATTTATTAAATATTTTGGATATTTAATAAAGAGATGTTTCATACATACATAATATTTGTGATAATACTTTGATTATTAGTACAATAATAAATATCAAAAGGATCTATAATTTATTTATTAGAGAAATATTTTAATACAGCTGTTTATTAAAGTTAAGACATATTTTCTCTAATTAAATCAAATTAGATTGCTTACTACTAATAAAAGAAGCTAGACACTTCTCTTGAATCGTATTGCAAGATTTTGTTGGTTTATAGTGTATCTTAATCTATATTGATATGACCATGTACAAAAAATCTTAGTATGTAAACATTAAATATGGACCATATGAAAAATATTCTTATTATAGTTGTCGCTGACAAGAACATATTCTCGCAAACTATATGATTAATCCGTGTCTTTTTTAATCCTAAAATAAGTAATGAACTCGTGTTTATAACTTGTATTATTTGAGATGTTAAAAGGCATGAATCAAGAATTAATTATCTAAATCCCGTCTTTTTAGTAATGCATTATAATGAGTATTGGGAACATATGCTTATAGATATGAAATCTACAACTATAGTATATGGAGAAGTAAATACTGCTTTGAGGAGCTATAGGAGTTTAGATGATTTAAATCTTAGCTAAGTAATTAATAAAATTAGATATTTTATTAATTAAAAATTTTTTACAACTCTGGTCATCCACTTGATATAATCTTATATCAAAGAATTTAAAGATATATTTGGAGGGGCTAAACAATAATTTTACCTGGTTCCGATTATCTATATTCATATGATGATACACATGTACATGTTAATTATCAAATGGTCATGATTTTAATTATAAAGTATTCTGTAATATTTATTTAATTCAAGAATGCAGTTTGGACCTTTAGTAGAATAAGTTCATAACTAATAGTACAAGTTCACTTGTATTAAAAGTTTATCGTAACTAAAAATTTACCTATTAGAGCTTGAATTAAATAAGTCCATTTAGATTCCCAATCTATATCAACATCTTAAGTTATATGAGATCAATTGGGCTCAAACAATTTTCTAAGCAATTATGCAAAAAGAAAAAAAAAATCAGACAACATGGTAGATCCCTAGGCCCACCATCTATTTCTTAGAGCAAAGGAATTTCAGCCAGCTATAGGCCTTCTAGGGTTAGCCGAATTCCTCTATAGGTAGGAGCCTATAAAAGGCTCCTCCCCCTTGTGATGTGGTGATTCAATTTTAACCAAAACATTAGTTTGGTGGCTATATAAAAAAATTATGAGAAAAATATGAGAGAGAAATTCTTAGAACTACTATTAGAGGTTATTGGAATTCTTAAATTCTCATTTTGAGATTGATCAAGATAGAGGTGCTTATTCACCTCTGTAGTTACAAGCTTGGGTCACTCATTTTCTTCCTTCTTTCTCTCTCTTCTACTTAATTCTCCATCTTTCTCAATTTCTCCCTGAAATGATCTACAGTAGGAATGACAACGGGCGAATCTGTGATAGTTTTTAATTATCATTCTCATATTCAAAAACCAATCATAATATCATACATATTCTATTAACTATTTTTTTAGATACAAGAATAGTGCATAGATTAACCAACAGATAACGAGAAAAACTGTAATTATCAATTACTCATCAATAATAATAAACTATTAAAAAAAAGTAAGATGAAAATTCTAAATCTTTTTCATAATTAATAAAACATTAAACACAATAATATACTAATACTTTTTAAACTGTAAAATTTAAATATGTAAGTAGATATCATTCTCCAAACTCATTATTTATCCAAAAATATAAAAATATAAGTACTCTAAAATTAAATATATATCTATATATATAATAATTTTTCCATATGAACATATATATCATATATATCAGAACGGATATAGTACGAATTATGTTATATTGTCCCCGTATCATACTCGAATATTAATAGTACAGTTATTCTCTGTCCCAATTATTTTTCCTACTTGAATAATTTTCTCCTCTCGGTTCGGATTGAATAACCATATATGCTAATTATGATTCCATTGCCATCCCTAATACACACTCACTTCTGTTACCACTGCCCATTGACATGAACGCCACCCAGATGTGCGTTGGTCGTTGATTAGTCAGACCCTGAGGTTGCAAGCTCAAAGAAGTTCCAACCGGATTTGGCCATGTTGGCCCTCTGTTGCCATTTTACCTCCTTCAACCACTTTCCACCACAGTTATTGTTATGTGGTCTAAAATCCTAAGGTCGCATAAGGGTTATATGCGACCTCCTCCGTGAAGATTGTATGCGACCTCCTCCGTGATGGTTATGTGCGATCTCTTCCACAGGATATATGCGACCTTATCTGTGTAGTCTCTTTTGCATGAGTGTGCACGACTTTCTCCGAATAGGTGGTGGGCGACCTCTTCCGAAAGAAAAGGGAAACAGAGGTATATGCTATGTGAAATAGGAAACCTGCAAGGAAAGGGAAACAGAAGTATATGCTGTCAAACAGGAAACCTGCAAGGAAAGGGAAACGGAAGTCTCCTATTTATGATCAATCAGTTATCTGTTTTGAATAGTTATCCAATTATGTTGTTACTTAATTTACGTTACCCAATTGTATAGCTACCCGTTTATACAATTAAGATCCTAGGGACATAGGGTTACCTTTACCTATATAAAGGGGACTCAATGTTCCGAAAAAGGACAAGTTTGGAGTATTCCGATTACTCTTCAGTTTTTCTAATCTCCACACGAGACTTTGTAATCTTGACTGTTCATTATTCTTCATCAAAATAGTGGAAAAACAGTGGACGTAGGCTCATCTTTTTTGAGGCTGAACCACTATAAATCTCTCTCTCCTTATTCGCTTTAATTATTCATTCAATTCATACAAGCCACATCTCTTGATTTTTTCTAAATTTATTGTTGATAAAACCTCCATCAACAATTGGTGCTAGAAGGAGGGCTATTCCGGCAGAAAAATTTGTCAAATTCCACCTTTTCAATAATGGCAAACACTAGAAACACTACCAGAGTCACCGGAACTAGCCAAAATCAACCTCAAAGTACCGCTGCTACACAGGCAGATCCTGCTCCGGATCAGTCTACTATGACGGCAACAGAGAACCTTTCCCAGAGACAGGATCGTATGGAGGAAACGCTCGTGAACCTTCAGCAAGTCACTAACCAGATCAATGACACCCTGCGACGACTTGCTGAAGGGCAGATGGTGACCCCACCACAATATGAACGTCCCAAAGAACGTCCTGCTCAATTACTTGAGAAGGAAATACAGATCCTCGAGACGAGAAGATGCGGCCAGCCCAGAACTCAGCAAGAGCGTCATGAAGAACGCATCTCCAAAGGGAAAGCCAAGGTCGCAGACTTGCCTCCAGAATCTCGTACGGAGAGTTCAAGTACGAACCGTGATCGCACAACCTTCTCGTAAATCCACTAATAGCCAGGATCGCTTGAGCAGCGAGCAAGGACGACCATCGAGAAGCGTCTTCGAAAGAATCAACAGGGAGTCAAGACAAGATCCTGCAGACCTAAGACAGTATCTGGAGCGACGACGTGGTCATGATCGATCTGTATCACATCAGAGCGACCACAGCCGGTCTCGTCGCACTATATCATTGAATTCCTCTCATAGGTCACAGAAGACTCTACCTGACCAGCCCGCTATGAAACAGGATAACGAACAAAGGTTGCTTTTATCACCAGCAAGGAATGATGCTTTTCCTCTGAATGTCGACGTTCACAATTTAAGGATCGTATTAGATGCACTTGCTGGATGGGACGATGAGCTCACTGATGGGTATCGCCAGTCACCATTCAGCGAGGAGGTTCGAGCTGCAACCTTTCCCACCGGATTCAGACTTCCCACCATCAATACTTTTGATGGAAAGACTGATCCACAGGACCATATAGATCACTTCAGCAACTTGATGGAACTTCATCGGGTTAGTGATCATGCACGCTGTAGATGTTTCGCTGTAACACTTTCAGGAGCGGCAAAGAAGTGGTTTCGAGGACTTAAATCTGGTTCGATCTCGTCCTGGCAACAACTACAGATGGTATTCTTGAGATAATTTCAGGCCGCGAAGAATTTCACTGTTCCGCTTGTCAGTTTGTCCGCAATCCGGCAAGGCCCAGAGGAGACTCTATGATCTTATCTCAATCGTTTCACTTCAGAGCTAGCGAAGGTCAACAACCCCCCAGAAGGAGGAGTTCTTACTCTCATGATGGCTGGGGTGTGACCAGAAACAAAACTCTGGGAGGAATTGCTTGAACGAGAGTGTAAAACTCTCGAAGACTTCTACCGAAGAGTCGGTCGACATCTAAGGTTAGAATCTTCACGTGAGAATCTTTAAAAGACTAAAAAAGGAGGAAAGACGGATGCGGCAAAAGTTGCGGTCATCACCAACAACAGCGGAAATAAGAAAAACAAGAGGAATAATGAACAGACAAGTGAGAATCAGCCTAGACCTAAAAGGCAGGAGATTTCAAAAGCTCCCATGAGGTTTAATAATCACACCGAATTAAACGCGCCCATAGGTCATATCTATGCGGTCACAAATCAGAAGGAGCGATTCCGACAACCAGAACCAATAAAGCGGGACAGGGCAAAGCGCGACCCTAACAAATTTTGCCGATATCACAATGATATTGGGCATGACACTAATAGTTGCTTTGCCCTGAGAGATGAAATCGAAAGGCTGATTAGAGAGGGACGATTGCGGCAGTATACCAGGCAGAGCGATGAAAGGCGAGAAGACCAACGGCGACCTCCAGAAATTCAGCGTGAGGTGCGAACTATTTTTAGAGGACCGCATGTTGGAGGAGATTCCAAGCGATATACGTATATTAATAGATACGAGTTATCGATTATACATATGGTATTTGAGAAACTTTTTTAAAATAACTAATCATGCAAGTGGTTATGTACTTGGCCTTTGAGCTCACTTTCCTCCACGCATTCTCAAGTGTTTGTTTGGTCAAGATAGATGTCTTATCGGCAATAAAGTTGCTTGATTCAATCTTGTGGTTTCGTGCATGCTTCATGGTTAGTATCTATCCTTTGTTCCTTTCCACTCTTTTATCCCTAATTATTTAGAAAACTTTAGTATTATAACCAAGTGGATATATGAGAGTATTTTCATTAAGATTGAGGATTTTATAATGAGTTATTTTAAACTAATTATGAATTTGGTTTTCAGAACTTATGACCTTATTGGACTATGGTTTGAATTCAAACAGGCTACCTATCCTTGGATATGGGAGAAATATACATTTTCTGGATTTAATTCAATATTTCAGAAACAATATTTGAGCTTTGATCTCCACATTTATTATTTTATCAAAACTAATGAAAATTTTAACTAGACAATCAAACGAAGCAATCAGATCTTTCTTAAACTCAAATCGGTACATTTTCAAATTAATGAATTTTGGTGAAATATTTGTTTAGAACGTAGATTATAAAATTGGTGAATAAAAAAGTTAAAATCTAAAGGTGGGAATTGTTAAGTTCGAAAACTAAGTCCTCAAGTTATCTCTTATATAAAATTATACTAAATATTATGTAAAACACAATGTAAAAAAGAGTGCTTTCGACAAAATATCTTGTAACAATAAAAGATTATAGAATAGTGTATTTAATTAATCCCAAAGTTTCTTTTTTTTTTTAAAAAAAAAAAAGAAGGTAATTTTGAAAGTTATTGTAATAGTTTTGGAATTTAATTGCGTCAAAAATTGATAAACTACAATAATAATTTTTTATAGGCTTATTGACATAAAAACCATAACTTTAAACTTCAACTTTCTTAAAAGTTGTTGTGCTTTGCACATAAAAAAATTCCAAGAAAAAATTGTGATTCCCTCCTCAAACGATAAACCCAACCCAGGTATACCTGAGACAGAGAGAGAGCGCTCCATTTGGAGGTAAAGAAAACAAAGGGGTTAGTCATAGACCGATCCTTGAACGAAACCCACTTCAACTCTCTCTCTCTGTCTCTTCGAATTCAACTCTGTTAGCTGAAGATGCTGAGAATTTGTTCCAAAGCGAATCGGATTTTCTTCAGTAGACACGGCATTGAATTTGGAGGTAACATCTACTATTCTCCGTCTTCTAGTTTAACATCCCAAACTCATTCTCAAGCTTCTCCGCAGAAAATAATGGTGAATCGAAGAAAAACCCAAGAAGATAATTTAAATGTAGGTAGTGTTGAAGATGCTCTCACCTTATTTGATGGGATGCTCCACACGCGTCCTCTGCCTTCTGTTGTGCGTTTTAGTCAATTGTTGGGCAAACTTATGAGAATGAAGCACTATTCCACTGTTATTTCTTTATATAGGCAATTAGATCTTGCTGGAATCCAGACTGATGCATATGCTCTTAACGTTTTAATTGATTGCTTCTCTCATTTCAAGCATATGATGCCCTTCAGTCTCTCTGTTTTGTGCAAATTCATTAAATTTGGTTATGAAATGAATACCATCACCCTCAACACCCTAGTGAAAGGGTTTTTGCTTGAGGGGAAAACGGATGAGGCGCAAGAATGTTATCGTAAATTGCTTGCGCAAGGCTGTAAGCCTGATTTAATTACCTATAATACATTACTAAATGGATTTTGTAAGGTGGGCAACACTTGTGCAGCTATTCAGTTGCTAAGGGAAATGGAAAAAAGGTCATGCAAGCCTGACATAGTTTCTTATAACACAATTATTGATGGTCTCTGCAAGGATGGTTTAGTTGTTGCTGCTGTGGACATCTTCTCAGAAATGGTTAGGAGAGGTGTTGTTCCAGATGTCATTACCTACACCACCTTGATACATGGAGCAAGCTTGTTAGGCCAGTGGAAAGAGGCAATAAGAATATTTAATCTAATGGTTGGTCAAAAAATTACCCCAAATGTATATACTTTTAGTGTCTTGGTTGATATGCTTGGCAAAGAAGGCGAGGTTGCAGAGGCACAAAGAGTGATTGATATTATGATTCGAAGAGGCATCAGACCAGATGAGGTCACTTATAATTCGCTCATGGACGGTTATTGTTTGCGCGGAGAAATTGATGAGGCAAGGAAGGTGTTTGATATGACTAGGAAAGATTGTTTGAGTAGTTTGCATGGTTATAACATTTTAATCAATGGATACTGCAAGAGTAAGAGGATAGAAGAGGCTCTTCGATTGTTTCAAGAAATGTCTTCTAAGGGATTGACTCCTAACGTTGTTACATATACCACTCTTATTGGCGGTTTGTGTGCAGTAGGAAGTACCCATGCTGCTCAAGAGCTACTTTTGAAGATGCAAGCTAACGGCCAACTTCCAAATACTCAAACTTATGCTACTTTACTTGACGGCCTATGCAATCATGGACAATTGGAGGAGGCAATGACATTATTTCAAGACATGGAAGAGAAGAAGTTACCACTTAGTGTAGTTATCTACACTATCCTTATTGGCAGTATGTGTAAGGCAGGAAACTTCACAGGTGCAAAGAATCTCTTTTGCAAATTATCATCAAAAGGCTTACAACCAAATGTGAAGACTTATACAATTATGATCCATGGACTTCTTACTGGAGGCCTTGTAGGCGAAGCCATAAATTTGTTTAGTGAAATGAAAGGAAGTGGATGCCCACCAAACAGTTGCACATATAATTTAATGATCAGAGGACTTGTCCTTAATCGTGAGATATCAAGAGGAGTGGAGTTTACTAATGAAATGGTGAAAAGAGGTTTCTCTGCAGATGCTTCAACTTTTGAGTTGTTGGTTAATATGATATCTACTGGTGAATTAGATCCTTCTTTGCAACCAGTTATCGGAAAGGATTTATGAGTTATATATTCGTGTTTTAAAGGTGTATATGTTGTCACTTGAAAATTTTAATTATGCTTTCCAAAACATTCATATGTAGTTCATTTTCAAAGAATCTAATTTGGATAATCTATTATCAAAAGAAAATAACATCTGTGAATACTTTATGTGGTTTTCAGTTTCTCTTTGAGAAACTTCTCCAATGGTTAATTTTGGTTTCTTAAGCAGTCAAGACTTAGTAGTTAGTACTCTACTTAAGAGTCTATTTTGATTTTTATACTTTAGATCACGGGCTTCCTACTGCTGCAGGCTACGATAGCACTTCTTTTATTGTATCTTTGTGCTTTTAAATCATGTAAGTTTGTAAAACAGTAGAAGGACATGAATAACTGGTAGGTACCTGCATTGGAAGAGGCACCAAATTGGTGTGGCATTTCGATTGAGCCAATACAAACAACTCAACAAAATAATAGATTAGTTCACATAATAAAACTAGTATGCATGCAGTGGTCAAAAACTAATCCAATGATTATAGATCCATAAATGATGGACCTATCAAACCGACAAGGCCTTTTGATACCACAATTGGGCTAAGTAGCCAACAAATGGGCTCCATGAGATTCAACCCACGATGTTAGACCCAATTCCATAGAAGACTAAGTCCAAATAAATCAACTAGCCAAAGGTTCCTCTTGAGAGCCAGTTAAACCCACGATCAAACAAATCCCAACAAACTAGAATGATCTCCTCAACAAAATAGGATCTTAGACCTAGTATAGGGGAATTGACTCCGAAAGAATGGCCATATGCCATCATTCCCAGAATAGGCCATCTGACTCCAACAAGCCTTGGAAGACTCTTATAAATTGCGGCTTAATGGGAGATCAAAGGGGAACATATCACACTTAGACTCTGATGTTCTATTATCAATTTTTAACACTCTCTCGACTCTAATATTACTTTCAATATTGGCATCCATCATTCGAAGGTCTAGGAATCTCTCCTGAGTCATCCGAGACATCTATCTATTCATTGTTCATCTACCAAGACTCGAGTCTTTTTGGCTAATTTAGAGTCATTCAAAATTCTAAGAGTTATCCATCATTTATCAATGAGACTCAGAGTTCACAATTCCTAACTTTATCTCTCATTTTTTTGTCAATTGTTTATTTAAATTACTTGTCAAATCGAATTGATTACTGATTTAGGCTTTGGGGTCTCTTTGGTTGGGACCACCCTTATGTTCCTAATCGAACTCTTACGTCTTTTAGTTTTAACAAGTTGCTCGCGACCCAATTTTGTAATTAGGGGTAAGCATAGTGTGAGTCAGATGGTATAATGTTCAAATTCTTAACCAGCCTATAAAATGCAATAGAAGAAAATCTTAACTACTGCGGTTAAAAAAAAAACATATTAACCGTACCAAACCACATCACATTATACGGTTTGATATGATGCGGTTTAGGCGGTTGATATGAGCCTCAATAGAATTAGGCCAAATTAAAAAATAAATAATTTTAAAAAGGTTATTATTGCTAAAATAAAATCATTTAAAAAATAACACAAATCTAAAATATTTAAGAAAGTTTCACATTCATATATTTATATTTGTCTAAGAAATATCTTAATAAGACACAACAGTATAACTTAATGAAAATATAGTAAAACAAAATGTCTAAAGTTCAAAAATTTAAACATCTTTCTGAGTAACAAACAACAAAGTTGAAACTTAAGTTATTTGTAAATCCTTATTTGTTTAACTTTCTCCAAAACTCTCTCAATTTTATTCACGACATATTCTAAGAAAATTTAAATTTTAAACTTTAACATATTATATATGTGAATTTATGTATATATATATATTTTAAATTAGAAGCACATGTATATGCGGTGCGGTGCAATGCAGTTTATTATAGAATAAGATTACTACACCACATCACGCGGTGTGATTTGGTTTTGACGGTTTGTGCGATTAAGTAGAAATTTGCTCACTCCTATTTGTAATTATAGAAACAAACTGCTACATAGACAAGAAAAAAATAGCTCATAATATAGGTTGAGAATAATAGCATTTCATTTTAATGAAATCAAAAGATACAAAAGATTAAGAAAAAAGTTGAATGATAAAACTATATTAGTGAGGATTTTCCCCTTTTGAAAGAAATTGGATGTATTTTTCAGAGTTGTAAATTCCTCCTCTAAGATAGTTGTTTTGTTTTCATAATTTCTCCCTCAAAATTTGTTTTGAACTATACTAATGACTAAAGATAAAAGCTAAAATAGAAATCCTAAGAAGAACCAAAACTAGAAATGTATATATTAATAGGGCATCAATGCTCTCTTTTTTTTTAAAAAAAAAACTTATACATAGGTATCATTTAGCTAATAGAAATTTATAATGCACACTTTTTTTAAAAAAAAATTAATAAAAAAATAGTATTAATGATGTACGTCTTTTTATATATTTTATTATAATCATTGGATTACCGTTAGATGATGATCCAATTATTAAAAAAAATACCTACACATAGATAAAAAAAAATTCTATTAGAATGACAACCATATTAATATACTATTTATTTATTTACAAAAATACTTTTGATATTTTTGGTGAACTCCAAAAATGGAGTCTCAGAGCTCATTTTCTCTCTCTCACTCCTCTCCTCCCACTACCCTAAAAATGTCTCTTTAGAAAAGTTTGCCTCTACCCTTAAGATAGGATTTTCTCCAAACTAACCTTAGCAAACTTAAGTGTAGGTCAAATCTCAGCCGTTGGATGCTCAACGGGATTGATTTTAGCCTTCAAAAGGGGCTTTGGACGACGAGGGAGCGCCACAAAACTCTTAAAAATATCGAACTAGCGCCACGGTGCTGCTGGGATGGTGCTGTGGTGCCATCTACTGGTGATGCTGGCTGGTGCTGCAACACTAGCTTGCTGGAAATTGGCGCTTCCTGCGCCATGACTCCTGCCCATTTGCTCATATTTTGCTCATTTTTGACATCTTCTCGCACCAACTGTAATTGTGTCATCCTGCTACACACAAAAGCAAACAAAACGGCCAAATAACTCCAAAAGCAAATAAAACAACTTAATTTTCAGAAAAACATAATAAAAAATGAAAGACAAATAAGTACTGGCATGGAGTTATCAGGCTTCACCCTCATATATTGGGTAAACATGCAGCTTTTATTGTCAAAACAGATTTATGAGAAATTTTGATGTTCAAATAGCACTCTATGGATTACACGAGTCTTGACTCTTGCGTATTAGAGCATCTCCAACAGAGTGCTAAAACAACGTTCTAACACTAGTATTCAGCATTGAGCACAAAAATTCTTCTCCAACGCAGTTCATTTTTTGTGCAATCGAGTAAACGCTTAAATTTGGTGTCAAACATTTCACTATTGGCAACAACATTTGCATTGGAGATGATCATAATTTCTGAATAAATGGGCAAAGCACTTTAGATTGATTTTTTTTTTAGTCAGTGTTGTTACCTACGCATATAAAGGCACATGAATCAAGACGAACTGTTCAATGTTTTCAAAAATATCAGGAATTAGCCCACGAAAGTCTGAAAAGGGCTAAGAAGACTATAGAAAGCTGATATGGTAAGCCCTTGTTCTTGAAAAGTAATAAGCTTTAATTGTTATGGACCTCTTTGGATGACCGATGAACAACTTGTCTAAGATATAAGAAGGTTCCATCCTGCTCATCATTCCCAATCAACTAGACAAACCAGCATTCTAGGAGTCATTCACCATAATGCTAATTAAAATACTATTAAGTCCGATTGTTATTGGAACACAATTCCATTGAACTTCCTATTCAACCAATGAATAAAACACAATGACCAATGTTAATTTTAAAACACAGCAAAACAAATTACTATTAGCTTCCGCAGATAAAATTTTTCTTTGTACTTAAAAGAATCCAACGAGCATAAAACGAGTCCAAAGTAAAAGAGAACATCATGAGCTAGTAGATAATTTATGGCAAGGTTGCATAACTACAAGTCTAGAGCATTAGAAACTGAAGTGTCTTGATTGTAGATACTACCGGCTAGAAATAAACAAACTACCATATACCATTTTCATTCTCTCACACGGTCCCATCATCTTCGGTCTTCATCAAGCACTCCTCCTTTGACATCAACAAAGAAACTATATTCCTTTGAAAAAAAAAAAAAAAAAGTATTGATTTCAAGAAGTATATCAAACTTGTTCTTGTTGCTTTCTAATGTTATCTTAATCATAGTAGATTATGATTATGGATTTAAGTTGCTCTTTTTAAGATTGTCCAATAAGCAGAGAGGAAAAAGACATAGTTATGCTCAGGAGGGAGCAGGGGTGCAACTATGGAGGATAGGAGTTGTTTTTAGGTTTCAATTTTGATCACTGTCTTTATTAGTAATTTGGGATAATATAAAAAATAAAATAAAATAAACAAATGACTTTGAAGCCTGGGGTTCTCTTGGCATCTCTGTGCCAGATCTTTTGTGAAGTGAGGAAGCTGTAGAAGCATAGAATCACGCTCCCACATTCCCTGTGTCACCATCTGGCTAACCTCCATTGCAAGAAGGGCTAGGCTCAGCCAGCCATTGCTAGAAATGACGTCAACCATTGCTTGTAACAACCTACTCACAGAAATGAGCACCTCTCGTTGGTCAAGGGCCAGATTCCCATGCAAAGGTTGCCTCGAGAAATGGGCCTGAAGCAAAGCATTTGCTTTCACATGAGGATCTACACATTTGGGATTTTCAAAAGAAAATCTCTGGTGTTTGATTAACTGTCGAACCACATCTTCTTCACCAGCTCGTGTAGGAAGTAGCGCATACTCTGAGGCCGAAGCCAGAATTTCCAGTATACCCTTCATCTTTGTCTTGAAAGTTAAGGAGGAACTGAAACGCTCTATAGTTGCATAGCTAACATAGTAATACGAGGCCATTAGGCCAAGGGCCGAAGGAGAAATGTCAATGTCATCAATGATTTCCACACACTTGTTTGCTTCCAAATCATTCAGAGTATTTTCTACAAGCGCTGACAGGTGGTCCGAAAGATTCCCATGGCTAACTCCCTGAAGATTGTAATAGTTGGTGTTCTGTGTGAGCCTCCTGTACATGAAGGTCCATGTAAGGTAATCCACAGCATCTTGCTTGTCCATAATAATTCCAGCAATGACTTCAGCATTCAGATTATCATGTAAATACTGCTGTAAATGGCTCTCCACTGGGAATGCCTCATACAAAAACTTCTTGTAATATTCTTTACGTGGTGCATGGCAGAGGATCACACATTTCCCAGAATTATCTAGCAGAGGCCGACCAGCATGACCTATCATCTGCAATAGATCAGTGACGTGATAATCTGCATGGACATTGTCCCGGCCATCGTAATATTGTGTTCCCATCACAACCACCAAATGAGCTGACAACGGCACTCCCCAACACATTGAACTACTCATGACACATACTTGAATTCGTCCAGCTCTAAAAAGATTAGAGACAACTTCTTGATCCTAACTGGATAAGTCCTCATGCAAGAAGCCAACCCCATGATGTAAAGTTCTCTTCAAAATTTCATCACAGATTCCGTCGACAAGCGGCTGAAGATCATCCAATGACCCCAAAAATGGTTCCTTACCTCCACTGTCTGCAATTGAGTCAGTCATCAAATCCACAGCTGTGAGCTGAACATGCTTTCCAGGAGGAACATAAACAATAGCTGGTTTTCCATTCTGGGTATGCTGAACAATTGCAGTATATGTTGGCTTTGTCATTGCTTGCATCCTCGCTTCAAAATTTGCAATATCCACTCCCTGTATGTGTATTTCCAGAGGCACAGGACGAACAGCAGGAGGAAAATTGAAAAGGCCATGAGAGCTAGCTCCTATCCATTCCCCAAGATCCTTTGCATTTGCAAGAGAAGTTGATAGGGCAACAATACGAATCTTGTTCTCATCCTGACTAGCTATATATCTCATTCTAGAAACTATAACCTCCAGGACAGGACCACCCTGACCCCCAATCAAGTGGAGTTCATCCACAATAAAGAGAGTAACCTGTTGAATATGCTTCCGCTGTTTCCAGCGGCGTGATAAAGCATCCCATTTCTCTGGGGTACTGATGATAATCTGACCTTTATCAAGCAGTTTCAAGTCTATTGTTGTTTCCCCAGTTAATTCGACAACAGACACCTCTAGAGGCTTTTCAAACTTGTTCTTCCAATCACAATAACGTTCCTTAGCAAGAGCTTCAACAGGTGCAATATACACCACTCGCATATGCCCCTTTTGATGATTCCGCAATATGGCAAACTCTGCACAGATGATCTTCCCACTCCCAGTTGGTGCAGCAACTAAGACATTGTCATCTTGATTATACAGAACAGAGAAAACCTGTGTCTGAATAGGATTAAAATGTCTAAAACCCTCATAAAGACCTTCATATACTAGATTCTCCAAAGCTTTCACAGGCAATGGTTGCATATCCAACAACTCTGTTGAGGGTGGATACTTTTCAGGTAAGACGAGGTGTCTGAATGAAACAGGCAAAACAGTCATTGAACCAAGCCAACTATCCGAAACAACTCGAACAAAATACTGGGGCGGCAGAGGTTCATAAATTGGAACAGTAAAATTCAAAGTGTGGTCCTCATCGATATACTGCTTTTTCAGTAAGAAATACTCATGATGAAGAATACATTCACCATCATTATCCTCCACAATTACCCAAAAAGGCTGCACATATCCATGAACTTTGTCTTCCCATTGGAAATCAGGTGTTATTGTGAGCTCAACTCGCAAGACAGTGCTAGTAATTGGCTGCACATGGGCCGCAAGGTTTAATCTCGGAAACTGATGAATGAACTTATGAAGTGTTCTCCCCATCTTTGGGGCACGAATTAGCTCTCCAAGCTCTTGTGATGAGAGGTCATAGTACCTTTCCCAGTCCAAGTCCTTCTTTTCCAACTTCAACAAAATATCATTTGAAATTCCATGAAATTGGCGAAGGAATGTTTGGACACTCCACATTCTCTTGGTAACCATTTTGCACAAGTTCAGAGCCTTCTCCGCTAGTTGTGCCCACCCTCGCCTCAAAATGATTTCAAACAGAGCTCTAAGAAGCCGTCCCGCACTCTGGACAGGGAAAAAAGAGAGAGAGAGAGAGTAAACAAATAATAGAAATAACCATAAAAGGGCACACAGTAACAGAACAGAGACAACAAAGCAAACTGCACCTATTTCTAAAGCCAAGAAATTAGAAAGAAGGATAAGATTTCGTCAAAAAAAAAAAGGATAAGATAAAAACCTGAGTATTGTACACCATATCTGATGTCAATGAAAGCCCTTCAAGCTTCAGGTGTGAAATATATGCTTGCAGCAAAACATTAATCTTGGCACTCGGCTCCTCCAGGCTTTCTTTGATGGGAATCGGAACCCGCTCCAAAAGCTTGGCTAGCTCCATCTTCTCATCTTGCCTTACAGTTACATATTTAAATTCCTCGCTGAGTGAGAACAGACAACAAAGCTCAGCAAACCCCATTGTTGGCTTCAAATGCTCATTATACGTAGATATAGTTCCATGTGTTACGTAGTAGTAGCTAGCAATGCGACCCAAATCCGTAACCTGGAAATATCCACTTCTCCTGTCATACTTGATCAAGTTGTTTTTATCCAAGATTGTTGCAGCAGAATGAATCTGCAAAGAATTGCAAAAAACGTGAGAACACATCAAAATATGGAACTTTGGAATGAACATTACACTTTAAAAGTGCTTATATTAGAGACCCTAATTTATCTATTCAAAAAAGAGGAACACAAAAGAAAATAAAAGCATATATTTTTTCTCTTTATCAAAGAAGGCAATAACAAGATACTATGAACAAAAATTATACCCTAGTCTAGAATAGCAGTAAGAAATATAATTGATAGATAATGATGAAACTTACCAGATCAGCTCGTCTCTCCTCCAACATTATGTCCCTCTTGAGAACATCAGCTTCCAAACCATAGAGTGTGGGATTTCGTATCATGCGAACATATAGATAAGTGTAGCATAGCCAACTACTAGCTTCTCTTGCATTCTGAACAGTTCCAAGAACAATTTCTGCGTTCAACTGATCAGCCAATTTGGAAACAAACTGACTTTCAATAGGAAGTTGTTGATTCATCAAAGACAGATAGTATTGAAGCTTACAGTGGCCAGTTATAATTATTCCCTCCCCACATGAATCATATTGTGGTCTTCCTGCCCGACCCAGCATCTGCATAACATCCAGAGGACTTAGTTCAGTCCATGCTCCTTTTTCTGGGTTATAAATTTGGGTACCTTTGATAATCACTGTATGTGCAGGAAGATTTACACCCCAAGCAAGAGTTGCAGTGGAAACCAAAACTTGACTATGCCCATTAGCGAAAAGCTCCTCAACGAGCTGGCGGTCAGTTCGGTTCAAACCAGCATGATGAATTGCAAAACCATAAGGCACAAGATCTTTAAGATCATTGCTTTTTACCAGATCAGTACGAGCATGGAGAATTTCACGGCTGGCACTCTCTACTTTTAAAAATCGACAAATGGTGTCATTAGCAAATGCAGTATCACGTATAGCACGAGCCATTTTGGCTGTCTCTTTTCTTGAATGGACAAAGATAAGAACTTGATGCTTGCCCGCCACAGCCATCACCTTTTGATAACAGAGATTATTCATCAACTGCAACCTCTGCAATGGCTTCATAACCATGACACCTATGTACTGTTGAGAAAGAGGGACAGGCCTATAACTATTGTCAAAATGGAACAGTCCTTTAGTACGATCAACCCGTAAGAATAACGCCACATCTAAATAATTGGGCAGCGTTGCCGATAACCCAACCAACCGGATATGATCTTTCATGGTTTCAAATCTGCCTAATAGTTCTAGCAACAATACTTTGAAGCACAGGACCTCTATTATCACGAAGAAGATGAATTTCATCGATAATGGTCCGGCAGACTGGTACGTTTGCCCCTCCTCTGCCTTCGAAAGCTCCATCATTTTGGCGGACTGGTATCATTGCCCCTCTGCTTTCGAAAGCTCCATTATCTTGGGAAGGAAGCACATGGAATGGCTGCGGTTTCCCCTTTTTTTCCTGGTCCATCAGTTTTTCAGTCTGACGGGGATTCACCCGATGCAATTGAACGCCAATAGGATCATGATCCTGATGGGACTCTCTGCCTTGTCAGTCTTCCTTAATGTACATATCGACCTGGAGGTGGTCTTCTATGCCTACAAGCTCACCTCTATCCCCAAAAAGAGCTTTTACTCTACTTTATACCTCTAGCCGCTCCCACGGCGCCATAATTTCTGGGGCTTACTGAGGTCGGACAAGCAATGAGATTCTCACTCCAAGTTGTACACCGTCGAAGGGGCGTAGCGCTCCCCTTGGGTGAGCGGGGAACGTTTCTAAATTCCCTCATTTTTTTTCAAAGTAAGTACTGAGTCGTGTTTTGATTTTTGGGTCTGCGTGCACTTTGTCCGTTTTCGCTCATGATATTTGGCCTCGCGTAGCCTCTGTGGAAGAAAACAGGTTCGAGCCACGGCTGTCGGCAGGACGGCTCAAGGAGCTGGAGGGAGTCATCGTCTTCAGATCCTTTGAGGATTGCCGACACATTTAGGCTAATCTGAATCCCTATGTGATGAACATGATGCCAAGGATGGTCTCACATCTCCTCTTTCTGCTGGATACGTGGGTCATCACCAAGTACCTTCGGAGCTAACTTGACGCTTTGGTTCTGAACCGGTTTCACCAGGATGAGCAGAGTCGTATCGCCATGGTGGGTCATCAGATCATGGCCTCGAGCCAGCTGGCAGGTCCCAATGACCTGGTGGTGCCGACTAGTCACGAGTTCGAAGAGGCGATAAAACTTGTGACCAAGGAGTGCGTCAGATTCCAAAGTGAGGAAGTCGATGCCTCCAAGAGGGTTAGGGATGAGTTCATTTGGTGCCCTAAGGATCCGTCAATCAGGTCGTGGCTACATTTTAATCATATTGCTCGCTCTTGTAGGTTCAGACGCTGGCTATTCGGCATATCCCTCCCTTGCCAAGGGGAGTACTGTCACCCATAGAGCTTAATCCAAGGTCCCTGCTGGTCCGCGTCTGGTGGTATCCTCTGAGGACGAGACCGGGGGGGAGGGAGTTGTCACCCCAAGAACAGGTTCAGACAACGAGCTGGAGGGTCTGTTCATATCTGGGGATGATATGCTCGAGGTGCCTTCTCTTGAGGTAGGCGGGCACGTGATCTGGGAGACACCGGCCATAAAGAATATGTATGGCAGAGGGGCACCTTCCAGCCTACCAGAGGAGCTCGTTGTGCCAGCTCCTTCTGCCCTCAGCTCTAGTCCGAAGGCAAGCACAGGGTCTAGTTCTGCTCGCTCCCGTGGGGAAATTACCGAGCTCAGCAGAGGGGCTCCCAGGCTGATGCTGAAGTCTCGCTTGTCTTCTCCTCCCCCGGTCTTTATGAAGCGAGGTCTTGAAGTTAACCTATCCAAGGAGGAGGAAGGTCCCGTAGGGAAGAGAGGCAAAACAGCCCCTTCTTCAGACAGCGATGATGATGGGGCCACCCTGACCGTCATGAGAAGAAGGAGGTCTGTGCCCAGTGGCTCGTCCTAGCGTGTTGGTCAAGACAAGACCGAAAAATTACAATCAAGCGGATCTCCAAGTGAGGTGGTTGTCAGGGCTATTGAAATAGCAGCGGTCGTAGGGGCTTCTTCTGCTGAGAATATGCCACCTTCAGTTGTCATCGAAGGTGCGCTTGGAGATGCTCCATCTTATACCGCCCCCACCTCCCCCACTACAGTATGTTTAATAGGGGGAGAAAGCATCCTCTTAGTTGGCAGGGTGGAGTCGTGTTCCTCGGATGCGAATGATACCCAGGGAGATGGTCCAGCCGTGAAATTCGAGTTGGAGGCGCTCTCCCTAGAGAACGTAGGCCTCGCTGCTAGCCGCAATATTGCGCAGGTTTAGCTCGTCTAGCCGTCATCTCCATGCTTTCGGCATCTTTGCTGAATACTGACTCCTCATTTCTATGTTTTGCAGCTAGTTGCAGTTCAGTCTTTTTACTCTTCCCGTGTCGAGGAGCTGACTAGGTAGCTGAATGCCTATGCTGCGGTGGCCGAACAGAGCGAAGTTGCCCGTGCTGCGGTGGCCGAATAGAGCAAGGTTGCCCTTGCTGCGTTGAGGGCAGACTTCGACTTGTATCGGAGCCTGGATGAAGCCAGGGTCAGTAGTGCAGTGGCTTATGCCTTAAGTGTCGAGAGGGCCAGACGTGAAGAACTGGCCGCCAGGTTGGACGAGGCAGAGGGGAAAGTCTGGTCTCTCGAGGCCGAGGTTCCGGGTCTGCACTCGGAGGCCGAGGCTACCAGGCTAGCCCAAGCAGAACTCAAGGTCAAAGAGCAGGAGCTGCAGAGTGTAGGGGCTGAGATGGGGTTGGCTCTCATCGCTCGTGATAGAGTCATTGGCGAGGCTAAGAAAATAAGGAAAGCCGAGGTGAAAGCCAAGTTAGAGGCCCATTCTCTACAGCACAGACTCGACTAGTCTAATGAGATAATCCGACATCTCTATTTAGATCATTGTAAACTGATGGAAGCTCATGCGGGGCTGACTTGCAAGCGCGGCGAAGACCTTACCGACATTAACACTCTTTTGATCGACTTGTCGTAGTGGCAAATGGAACTGAGACTGGCAGTGTTAAAAGACAGGTTGGCAGATGAAGAGAAGCTGAAGACAAGGTATCAGAGGCAGGTGAACATTCTTTCTGTGGAGAGCTATAGGTTTAATTAGGAGAATAGGGAGTTCGAGGGCCACGCGGAGGTGGTGATGCCAGACCAGTTCGATGAGCAGAAGGGTGTTGAGAGGGACCATTACTCTGTTAGGTACTACATGCAATAGCTGGGGGACGAGATTAACATCGTGTAATCTACTGATGTACTGAAGATGCTCGATGAAGAGGAAGACGGGCCCTCTACATCTATCTATGTTGTCAAAGAGATTGTCCCTGCTTCCGGTCTGCTAGAACAAGCCATGGAGGTTCTTCCGGTCTGTCTCTGTTGTCTCTGTTGTCAGCCTGGTCCTAGCACTTTAACTGGCGGAGGGTCAAGTGCGGTCGTCTTATCTAGAGACGACTCCGAACCCAATATGCTGCTCCCTACCGAAGCTGGGCCAAGCGCCGAAGCCGGTATCGCTCCCCCCGCCAGAGGTAATTAAGGCCCCTCGCTCTTTTGTGTATTTGAAAATACTGACTGTGTAGTGTAAATCTGACCCTTGTTGCAAGCATCTGTTTGAATAATAACACGGCATACTTTTCTCACGTTTGTCCCGTTTTTCTTCTTATGTTGCCCGCATTTATGGTTAGGGTCAGACATCATATACGATGTCATTCCCTTGTCAGCAGTTTGGTCGGCCTCTGGGTCTGGTCTAATCATATATGATTTGGAGTTATTAGTGAATCCTCTCCGTGCTATGATAGACAAGATTAACTCCAGAGATCGGGATGTGAGTTCTGGCTCGTCCGGCTCTGAGGATATATAATTACTATGATGACTTGTCTTGGCAGAATTTGACCCGCGTGTATAGCTAGACTTCTCTGACCCTAAATGGGATTGCGCTAAAAACCAGTTCCAGGGGTTGGTTGATTCCTGTTTGGACCCATCGTTGCAGAAGAAAAGTCCTGGACTCGGCTCTCATTGAGAGCAAACGGGGCATTACCACTCCGACGTGTCTTTGCGAGTTCGTTCAAGACCTGTTACTGATAAATAAATATATCGGGTCTATGTCCCTATCGACCATACATTCTGTAATTTAAGCATCAATAAACAGATTTTGGTTTTGATTCCTGTCTTTGTGTTTGGAAGATTATACGCTTGGTGTCCTGCATAACTTCTGTGGGTCTGCTTTTAATAGGCAGACCCTATAGGGTCTACTTCCAATGGTTAGACCCTGACCCCGTCTACCTTCATCCTACGCATAGCTAAGGTGCCCTTTGGGGAGGGTCTACTTCCAATGGGTAGACCCTGGCTCCGTTTAATTTTGGCTTATGTGTGGCTAAGATGTTCTTCAGGGCGGGGATGTTATCGCTCAATCCATCCCCATTGTGTAAGTGTTTCTTGAAGGTCAGCGGCAAGTTTTGTTGCGTAGCCTGTCAGCCTTCGCACGTTCTCTTTGGGTCATCAGCAAGCATTTTATTGCACGGTGTGATTCCCACAGTACGATCTTTATTGAGGTCTGTTGGCAAGCATTTTATTGCACAGCTTATTCCTCTTCGTATGTTTCTCGGGCCATCGGCAAGTATTTTATTGCGCGGTGTGATTCCCATAGTACGATCTTTACTGAGGTCTACTGGCAAGTATTTTATTGCACAATTCATTCCTCTTCGTATATTTTCTCGGGCCACCGGCAAATATTTTATTGCGCGATGTGATTCCCATAGTATGATCTTTATTGAAGTCTGCTGTCAAGCATTTTATTGCACAGCTCTTTCCTCTTCGTACATTTTCTAGGGCCACCAGCAAGTAGTTTATTGCACGATATGATTCCCATAGTACGATCTTTATTGAGGTCTGTTGGCAAGCATTTTATTGCACAGCTCATTCCTCTTCGTACGTTTTCTTGGGCCACCAGTAAACATTTTATTGTGCGATGTGATTCTCATAGTACGATCTTTATTTGTGCAAATAGTTAAAGGGGTCTGGCACTGGGGGCAGACCCTTTTACATAGCAAACTAGTAGGTGAATCTGTATAGCAGATATCTCGACTTGTTTTGGAATCGAGCTATTTAATAACACAAGCATTTACATATGTCTCACACACAATATTTCTTCAAGTATTGGGCATTCTACATGTTGGGTAGGCTCTTTCTGGTCTTGAGTTCTTTTAGGATGTATACGCAATTGTCGAGTGCTTTGATCACCTCATAAGGTCTGACCCAATTGGAGTCTAGCTTCGAAGAATTCCCTGTTCTGACCTTCAAGACCCAATCTCTAGCGTTGAACCGGCGGACGTTGATTTTCTTTGCATAATAAAATCTGGCTTGCTAGTGGTACGAGGCCAGATAGATCAGGGCCATATTTCTCATTTCTTCAAGGAGGTCTGTGTTGCAGCTTAGCTGCTGCTCGTTCAGTGAGGCGTCTTTAACCACTTCGGAGCGAAGGGTCGGGAGGCCAATTTCGGTCGGAATTACAGCCTCTGACCGATAGACCATGGCAAAGGGTGTTCTTCCCATTGACCTCCACTCCATGGTTCGGTGGACCCACACAACAGCTGGTAGCTCTTCTAACCACTTTCTTTTAGCCTCTTGCAAATTCTTTTTAATATTGTTAAAGATGGCATTGTTCGTTGCCTCCGCTTGGCCGTTCTCCTGAGGGTAATTTATAGATGAGAAGCTGAGCTTTATATCATATAAATCACACAACTCTTTGAGTTTGGTGTTTTGGAACTGTGTGCCATGGTCAGCATGTATCTCTTTCGGGATTCCGTATCAGCAGATTATGTTTTTCCAAATGAAGTTAATCGTGTCTGCCTTATTAACGGTTGCGTAGGCTTCAGCTTTCACCTATTTGGTGAAATAATCGGTGGCTAATAAAACATATCTCCCTCCCCTGGGGCTTCTGGAGAGCTCTCTGACGATATCCAGACCCCACTTAGCTAAGGGCCAAGGAGTTATGTTCGAATGGAGCTCTTCCGCGGGTTGGCGTTTTATGAGGCTGAACCTCTGGCACTTATTGCATTTCTTGACAAACTGGGCCGTCTCGGTCATCATGTAGGGCCAGAAATATCCAGCCGTTAAGGCCTCGTGGGCAAGGCTCCGCCCGCCAGAGTGGTTGCCACACACTCCCTCGTAGATTTCCTCCATCAGCTTCTGAGTCTCTATGGGGCCTACGAACCTCAGCATCTGCTCTCCTGACCCAAAGGCCTGAGTCCGCTTTCCCTTTTTTAGCCTGGCGGCGTCCTCCTTGGATTGGTTTCTATTTACCTTTACATATTGCTTTAGCTTGCTAGCCTGAATCGCCATCATAACCTGTGCGTAAAGGCTGCGACAGTGGATGGTGTCGTGTCTGTGATCTCTATGGAATTGGCAGTACCTGCTTTTGTTCTTTATATAGTCAGGAATGCCGGACTTGGGGGTATCTTTAAAAATGCCCATGTCTTTGTTTTGGAGGTAGATCACGTCAATTGGTGTGTTAAGCTCGAACCTCGGCAAAGGTTCTTTAAACGTTTTCCTCCTCTTGTTGCCTTCTTGATTGGCTTGGGTTGGGGCAGCCTGCTTCGGAGTCGGACCTTGGTCCGGTGCAAGCCTTTTTACTTCCTGCATGGCTGGGATTTGTGCCAACATTGTTGTTATTGTCGCAGAGGATTTGGGCGCTTTCTGGTAGCTTCTAGCACCCTGAATACCTTTCTGATTTTGCCAGGACGTCAGTCATGTTGTATGGTAGATTTAAGAGCAAATGGTTTGACAGCATCGATTCTGGCTATAAGCCTCTAACAAAAGAGCTCGCGACTTGGGTTGAGTCAGCGACGTGCACTAAAGACTTCACTTCCAGGAAACGCAACAAATATTCCCTCGGGGACTTATTCGTGGACTACTCCAATCAGTCAAGGTCTCGCATGGTCTTATGCTACTTCCGGACACTTGCGTATTGGTTTAAAAAAAGTTTGTAAAAATCTTCAAACCCGTTTATAGACTTTTCCAGGAGTTGCCTGAACCATAGCAGAGCTAGTCCCGCCAGGGTGGTGAAGAAGACTTTGCAGATCACAGTTACGTCTCTGGTTTCCAGAGCCATCTTCTGCTGGAAATAATATATGTGGTCGAGAGGGTCGGTTTTCCCTTCGAACGGTCTGAAAGTCGGGGTTGTGAAGTCCTTTGGTTTGGGCTCCAGTTGAATCCAATCAGCGAAGGCTGTTCTGTTGATCCCGCGCATGGTCTGTTCTGCTAGATCGGTGGGGGTCTGGCTGTGATGAGCCCCAAGTCTCTTACTCAGCTCTGCCATCATCTCTTGTTTCCAATTGGAGAGTGCATTTCCCAGGTTCTTCTGGGGTCGTCTGCCCACTGCCATTTCTGCCTGGGAGGGCCTTGTCTGGCTTTGTTGTTCTCTTTGCATCTGCGATCTGGATGGAGCGGGGACTTCCTTTGGCTATTCTCGGCCCCTAAACTCCTGCTGAACCTCCTCATCGAAATCCTCCCTTTGCCCACTTCTGGCCTCGCTTGCCAATAGCCCCTCAAGGCTGGTATTGTCTCTACGAACTTCGGTGACCTCATTCTTTAAATACAGGACGGCCTCATAAGCCATCTCTACCTTCCTATTAGCTTCTGTCATGGCGGCGAGCATTTGGTCCAGCTTTTGTTCCAGACTGGGTCGCGCTTCTGAGGAGCTTTCTTCGATGACAGGCCGTGTACTTCTCGTTGTCATTCTTGAGGGTGTCATCCGATGTCGTATGGCTTTTTTGTTCGGGTAGAGCGTAGTCGTGTGACTTTTACTCTTTCTCTCGCGCTCTTGAATTTCCCATAGACGGCGCCAAACTATTAGAACTGTTCTTACTAACTGTCCACGTGTCTTCAAATCGTTGGTGCTGGTCCTATCAACTGTCTACGTGTCCGAATTGTCAGTGCTGTTCTTTCCAACTGTCCATGTGTCCTTGCTATCTCAGGATGCTTTTGATCTCACTCCGGATTGACGAAGCGGGGTTGGCTACCTGCAATGACTCTTCGATGATTAAATCAGATATTTACTCCCGAGATTGAATAGCAAAGACTGAGTTTATTTGTCTCATAAATCGTTCTCTTTTTTTTTTTTATCTATCCCTATATGTATATATATATGTATATATATACATATATATATATGTATATATATACATATATATATATATCTGTATATGTCCCTCTTCAGTGAAATATATGGCATATAAATATATAATCCTAGAACCGAGAACCTGTCGACTCTCAATCCCAAGATCGAGTGCCCTTTCCTTATCATGAATTGTTCTGGAAATCACGGGCCGTGATTACCGTATTTTCCCTTTCATCGTTGTGATTTGCTTTCTCTGTCCCCTATGGCGCGAGCCTAGCAGAGGCGAGACCTCGACAACCCGCCGTCCTGTCGAGACGGTTCGCCCAATGCGCACACCTATCCATGATCATTTTGCATGCCCTGTCTGGATCTAGAGCGATGCACTTCCCCCAATGGTTTTCCAGCGGAAGACCCTCGAGGTTTCTAACCCCCAGCTATCGAGGTAAGAATTTGGCTGAGCCGAACCTATACAGGGTCTGAGATGGGTTCGGCCCTGCCCTGCAACAGCTAATGGGCCCAAGTCATATCACGTGTGACTTATGCGGCATTCCAACGGCCCTTCTGGACATGTGTCGAACGGTGTGTCGCCTGCCATCTGTTCCGTCACCTAATCATCCACGTAGCGCACGATCTAGGAATGGGCCCCATAATAACAAAAAAAAAGTATTTGAATTTTGTATTAGTGTCTCCAAATGACAATAAAACAATGCATTATGCGTCACGTTATTAAAGATGAAATTTTCACATCTACGAAATCTTTATTAATGTACAAAACTACAACTTATTAAATTTTTAACTAAAATGAAAAAATATATAAAGGATAAAATACATTATATAAGATTTATCTTTTATTTTTTATTTTGTTTGTCTTCATTAGTGTTGAGATTTGTAGTCATTGAAAACAAATTGATTTTTTCTTAGTCCCAATTTCCCCTTCAAGGTATAGAAAATCGAATAGAAAAAATGAAAATTAAAACTTACAGTCTTAATTTAGGAAGTAAAATGACATTTCACATCTTATAGTTGGAACAAAATTAGAAACAAAAATCTCAATAGGACTAAAATAGAAAATAAAATCTTATATTATACGTAAGTATAAAATGGAAATAAAATCTCACTTCTTAGGGTAGGAACAAAAGTAAAAATAAAAATCTCAATACAGACTAAAGTCAAAAATAAAATCTCATATAATACTAAATTGTAAGATGAAAAAAAGTTTAGAGGGCAGTGGCCCCTACTTGGCTCTGCCTGCAAGTTACTCTACATTGCATTTGATTGAGTCTCAATCTCTTTTATTTCTAAAATTAGGCATTGATTTATGATGTATAGGAGAAAATGTTACGAGGAGAATTCTTGGTTTGCAATCGTAGAAAAAATACTAGAAGCAAGAATGCCCCGCTTACTCGCTCATAGGATCCTTCATTTCGATGGTCTTATTAGGCCCACGGTTACAGACTACATGTGGTACTTTGATGAGGGGGAATGCTATATCAATCCTCTTGTGATTTGTCTTACTCTTTCATATGTGCATTTCACAAAAAACTGTCATATTGTAATAACATTATAACACATAATAGTTACACATGTTAAGCAATAAAATATAAAAGTGGAAGAGAGAGAATCTAAAATCACTCTTTGATGAATTTAACGTTCTAATTTATTGGATTATTGAATATGCTTTTCCTAAGCTGTCTTGTTGAACACGTTGGATTTAATTAAAGAGTACTAATTTAGTAGTTTTTTTTTATTTGTATTGTTTTATCCAATTAATATATTTTAAAAAGTATATATATATATATATATATATATATATATAAATTTTGGTTGCTTGCTGATCACGTTGGATTTGATTAATCATTAAATAAAGAATTTTCTTTTGGTTGCCTTGCCGACCACGTTCGGTTAAATTAGAAAGTAGACTACACTTAAATAAGATTCAGTTTTTTTTTTCCTTTTATTTTTTCCTTCAATACTTTTAGTGTTGATAAGATTTGCTTAGTGTTAATAAGATTTGTTTAGTGTTAATAAGTGTATATTATGTTTTCTTGTTAATGTTGTTATGTTGAGGCTAAGGATCCTTATTATTATCCCAATTTTTTTAATTACAACACAAGTACCCTTTAAGTTTTCACTATTTAATTAACGTCTTATAATTTATCATAAATAAAATTTTCACACACAACATAAGTTGATATTTTAAAGTGTATTTCATAACTACTCATTTTAATTTCATTTCACAAATGCCCCTTTTTAGTTATAGCATGTGAAATATGTGTAGTATAAATTTAAAGTATATATATTTACTTATGGTTTACTTATGATACGTATTTTGAAGTGTATAATTATTTTTAGATATAATTTTTATTAATAAAATATACACTACAGTATATGTTTCACATACAAAATACTTATGGTGTATATTTTTCAAAAAATGAGTGTAAAAACGTATATCAATAAAATGAAAATGAAAAGGGTATTTATGTAAATATGCTTCAAAACGGATATTTATGAACTTATTTTATTAACGAATATAAAAGGTCCATATGGTATCAATGATTTAGGGTTTGGTGCTTTTCATCGTATGAATCGTACTGTGAGCCATATAGCTAACACTCCACTGGGAGAAGCGCTTCAAAGGCGATTAGAGAGCACTCTTCCAACTTCAAATTCAGGGCTTTGGCTCAGAAGCCTAGAAAAGACCTGGTAAGCACAAAAATGGTACCATTTGTTCTCCAATATTTTCTAACTTAGTTATTAATTTAGATAACACGCGTTAATTATCATTTGAACTTGATAACCCTTGTGAAGTTTATTAATGGGTTTCGCTTTGGTTGAGGGAGATATATGAAGTGAAGAGGGCACTTTTACTGGGCTTGTTTCTTAACTTATCATCTTCATCAATGGTTAATTATTATTGTTTTCATTGGTGCTTTAAATGTTCTGTTGAGAATGGTTAGCATATTGGACTGCATTAGCTAATTTCTCAGTTTTATTTAAGCTTTTAATCGGCTACATTTAATTGAAGCGGATTTTTGTTGATGAGGTTAGATTATTGGTTCTTAATCATAAGTCGGACTTCTAACAGTTTGAGCTATTGTTACAATTATTTTTATATATTATGCATATTGAATTGATGTTATGCTATCTCTTTAAATTGTCTAACTCCTAACACACCCGGCTGACATAATCTAAGATGCGTGTTTTGTTGTCATACTTAGTTGCTTTGTAATCGAAATTCGAAACCCATGTATTAGTTTTGTTCGAAGAAAAGTAATAAAAGGAGAAAGACTAGATGAAAGAGATTTGGATCAGTCTTTTGATTTGTTTTAGTAGGTTGCAACAAGTTGTTGACCTGTTTCGGTTTATTGCCAGGTCCACAAAGCTGATTGTAGCTATCCGGATCAACAAAACAACCGTCCCATTTTTTTGATATCTGGATACTTCTAATCCTGTGGAATGGACTTGGAGTTAGTAATGCACAATGGAGGTTGCCACTGCCGGAATGTAAGATGGCGTGTTCAAGCACCAAAGAGAGTTGTAGCTTGGTACTGCAACTGTTCAGACTGCTCCATGAGGGGCAACACACACTTCATCGTCCCTGCTGGAAGATTTGAGCTTTTGGGTGATTCCAAACAGTTTATTACAACTTACACCTTTGGCACACACACAGCAAAGCACACGTTCTGTAAAGTCTGTGGTATTACTTCATTTTATAAGCCGCGTTCGAACCCAGATGGGGTTGCGGTTACATACAAGTGTGTCGATCCTGGTACTCTAGTCCATGTTGAGGTTCAGTGTTATGATGGGAGAAATTGGGAGAGCTCGTACGATGAGGCAGGTATTGCTGCATGTTCAAAAGACACCGAGTCTATAAAGTAAAGGGTCTAAGACTCTTATGTTGATTCCTGTTAAGACTGTTTTGTAAGTTGTTATACGAGGATGAATCTAGAAGCAAATATGAATCATTTTGGGGTTGCTAATGTTTTTAGTAGTTTCAAGTACTATCTAGATTGAGAGTATGTGGTCGATATATATCTAAACTCTTTGCATACCAAACTAGAAATTTATGAAGGGCAGTAGAAAATACATTCATATAGGTGACAGAATACTAAAAAGTTGGTTTGCCTATTGCCTGGTTACTTGGGATAAAAGAGGTGGAGAATTCTTAAATCTTAATCAAAATTGTTCATTGACCATCGGAAGGTCCATTTAAATAGAAGTTTATTACTTGAAAAGAAACAGGGGTTTCTAACCGACTAGGAATGCCCTTTTAGTTTATATGGAAATGATCTTTATATATATATATATATATATATGAGCACCAATTCAGGGTATTTTTTTTTTTTTTTTACCT
>JXTB01000022.1:1765649-1777532 GCA_002914805.1 Parasponia andersonii | reverse complement strand
TAACACATCAACTAATGAATCAATCTAGAGTGCTTTACCATTTGTTTAGAATCAATAATTGCAAGACTCTATTGTAATCCAAAGAGTCTGATTTTTCAATATCACTATTCTCTTAAATCTGTTTTGGCAATCAAAGCTGCATGTTTATCCGCATTTAAGGCAATCTGATGGCGCCACTGAAGTCCAGTGAGATATAGAGTAGTCCTGTGTTGATGTTGAGATTACAATATGGACTAATCTGTATTTTCAATTCATTTGTTTTTTCTATCTATAAGGTGCATATATAGTAAGATCTATTCCATAAAATTGATTATGAAAGAAACAAATGCTGGATTCTTAGCCTACAGTGGGTCATATGATTAACATATTGTAGAGTGAACATAAAAAGGGTTGATTGGGATAGAAGTGGCATAGCAAGCTAGTTCGTCATTATTATAGATGCTTATCGTAAAATCTCTCATTTTTTGTGGAGAGGAAGGAATAACAAATGCTTTTGGGGAGCACAACATACTTCACTATTTATTTTCCCGTGATTTATTTATTTTTTCCTATAGCACACGACAATACATTCTTGAGCTGCCACAAGAGATTCTGAATATTTATAGGCTTGTAAAATGTAAAAGATATTGCTATCGAATTCTCATAATACAGTTGATCTAAACAATGAGTCCTACTAATGCAAAATAAGCAAAAGGATCAAATAGTGTCCTTATTTTCTTCTTAGTTCGTTGATGAGTGTAAAAACTGAAATTTTCAAAGGTATTTAAGGCATTTTAAGACCAATGACACAAATGTAATTAAGTAATTTTGGATTTAAATAGGTAAATATCTTGATTATTTTATTATTTTGCTACAGTACCGAAATTTACATTAAAACCCTTGAAAACTGTCAAATTCTCTCACAAGAATCCTTGAAGAAAGAGAGAAAACTAAGAAAAACATCCAGATCTGCCACCACCTCCAACCGCTGCACTGCCACCTCCCTTAGCCAACGTACCAACCTGTGTTGAATAGCTTCGAAGATGAAGCCAACGCCACTGGTTTCGTCTCGTTTCGACGTTGGACGAAGCCACAACGGCTCCGCAAAGATTCCTCATCTGACAAGGTTTTCCGGCCACCAGAGCATTTTTCTGACCTCTGTTTTCGACACCTCCAGCAAGTAGAATCTCGTCTCATCATCGCTGACTAGCTCCAAGTGGTTTCTCTCTCAAAATTCATCATCGATAAGTTTTTACCACTTTTACCATTTTACCAACTACAAAAAAAAGTGATATTTACGTAATTATTTTAGTTAAGCATTTTATTTACCCAAGGTAGATATATAAGGTGAAAAAGGGTTAAAAATTATGAATAATTATAGTTGAAAAAAGTAAAAAGGGTAATGGTAAGTGCGGTAATTAGTAATTAGAAAAAGAAGACATTTATCTAATTATTTTCAAAGATGGTATTTATGTAATTCTCAGATTTTAGGGCTTAATTAATGCTAGGGATCTCGAAACTGGGTTCTGACTTTGAATTTGGACTTAGTGAGATCGAAACATGAATTTTGATATAAAATATTACTATGTTTCATTAAGAAACGAAAATTAGAATTTCATGACACAAAATTACACCGTTTTGCATGCCACAGTATGGTCCTGCACCAAGACCCATTTTTGATAAAGTATATTTTAATCTTGCATTTTTGGGTCTCTGAATTCAATAGTGACCTCCGTTTCTATGTTTGAAGCTCCAGTTGAAAAATTCACTTTTTCAAGTTGACATACTAAGAACCAGAAACTGCTATTTAAGTACCTAAGTGACCAGCAGACGATTTTCGAGCATCATTGATATGGTATTACTACCATATCAAGGTAAGGGTTCGATTATTTGATTTTTATATCTGTTTTGGATTTAAATTGCATTAAAATTTGTTTATGAAAAATCGTGATTTTACGATAGTTAAAGAAATTATTGTTAATTACTGGGATTAACACTGTGTGGATTATTATATACATTTTTATATATTAGTTTTTAGGGTAAGACAACAGTGTGCTGCCCAGTTATAGTAAATCTCAGAATAATGTAAAGTTAGACTTTAAAGCATGATTTGATTATTGAATGCATGGTTGTTGTATACTATTACATGTTGTACATACCATAGGATTACACACTTGAATTCCATTATAACATCGCGGTATTTTTAGATTGCTAGCGAGTTACTACAGTGCTAGTTGAGAGACCTAGGCCTTTGCACCAATTTTTACTGATACGCCTATGGGCAATGTCAGGATACTAATTATCTCTGCTACAGAAGTATTACAGGATCATGATGGGAGGATGAGAGCTCATTTATATTCATGTTGATGTATAATATGTACAATAATGATGTGGTTTTGGTTTTAGTTTTGAATATGTGATTATTCTGGATACCATGGATTTATAAACTTGATTTATAAATAGATTTAAAGGAACTAACCATGCAGGTTTGAGAAATTGCATCTATCCAAAAGGTAATTGAATTTCTACTGAGCATATGAATGCTTACCCCTTATTTTTTCCCTCTCAGGTAGTGTTCAGTGTGATTTTTGAGATTCAGGAGCAGTTTAGGAAAGAGCTAATTACCAAGTGATAAATTGGTAACTTTGTAAGATATTTTTGTTTATTTATCTTGGCTTGTAATAAAATACTCAAGGGCCCATTTTACGGACTCGGTCTGTTTAATTAGTATGCTAGATTGTGAGACTAGTGATGATGATGTTTGGTTTGTTTTAATAAATTTTATTAACGATCTACATCTAATGGTGATCACAAAACTATGGGAATTTTACTATTAAAATTATTTTATAAATTTTTCAAAAAAATAACTATTGAATTTTCACTTATGAATCTCTCTTTCTGCCATTAGCCCGGGGCTTAAGTCATGATAGAAAATTTTGGTATCAGAGTAGGGTTGTTTATCTGCCTAGGATGTGATACCGTTCGATTGAATTGTAACTAGTTTTAAAATAAAAAAAAAAAAGAGAAAAAGTATTTTAAAAATTCAACATCTTTGTCTCACTGACAGTTTAGCATATTTATACAAACTAGTAAGATATCTCCGAGAAGAAGAGTACTGAGGCAAGAGCCAAGAACTGATGCTCCTCCACCATAATAAGGAATTCTAGAACCATTAGCAGTTTTGTATAATGCTATACAGAAAATAACTAGACTAAGAGCTCAGCAAGATCCTGAGGCTCGTCAGACCAACATTTTCAAAGATTTTGTCAAGTTGAGTTCGCCAACTTTTGATGGTAAATCAGACCCCATTGCAGTTGAAAGATGGCTCAGGGAAATTAAAATGACCTTTGTAACCATTGAGACACTTGCTGAGTTCTAAGTTGTATTTGCAACATCAAACTGACTGATGGAGCGATTAATTGATGGAAAACTATCAAGCTGTCACGACAGGAGACTAGGATGACCTGGGAAATCTTTGAAGAATTGTTCAGAGATCAGTATGCTAATGCTAGTCATAGAGCTATGATTAAAAAGTATGAGCGACTCAAGCAAGGTGACTTGACTGTGAGTGAGTACCATATCCGGTTCACGGAATTGGCGTAGTATGCCTATGCATTGGAAATTGACCCTACCCTTTAGATAGTTAAGTTCATGGAAGCTTTGAGGCCAACTATCCTGGAAAAGATCATGACTCAATACTTTGACAACTTGGTTGATCTAGTAGCTGCAACACAAAAAGTTGAAGCCTTTCTTGATGATAAGTTGACTACGAAGGAATAGTCGAGGAACAGAGGAAATGACAGGAAGGCCAACAGAAGAAACCAAGGCCAATCGTAGTCTCAAGATTCTCAGAGTAGTGGTTTTTCTAAAAGAGGATGGTTTGGACCGCACAGATGCTTTCACTGTGACCAACAGGGCCATCAGAAGAATTATTGTCCATTCCGCCACCAGAAGCCAGCCTTATCTCAAGGTGGACCACAAAAAAGCCATAGTGCGTCCATACCATTCTAGGCCAATCAGATGAGGCCAACCCAACACTAGTCTCAGGCGCTTAACTCTTCTCCTTTCCAATAGTGTTTTGGTTCCTAGTACCAGTACCAGTACCGGCCCCAAGATTCAGGCTTCACCAAGAATTTTCAGACTTCACAAGCTTCTGGTAATCAGGGAGGACTCAGATACACTAGTACTTGTCTAGGAACAAGTACTAGATGACCTGGCCAAGGAAGAGGGAATAAAAGGAAAGAAAAATTTACCGGTCAAGCCTTCACTATCACTAGAGTAGAGGATGCTCGTGAACCGACCAACAAAGGTATTGTTGATGGTATGATTCTCATCTCACACTCTTGGGCATATGTTTTATTTAATACTGGTTCTATGCATTTTTTTATATCTTTATTGTTTACATAATTATTGGGATTGAAATGTTCTATGTTGGATTCTATTTTGACTTTGGGTACACCAATGGGTGGAGTAGCTGAGGTCTCTACTGTGTGTCATGATTGCCTTATCTTGATTGATGGTAGAGAATGATTAGTTGATTTAATTACATTGCCTATGCAATAATTTGATGTGATTCTTGGTATGGACTAGTTATCCAAATATCGAACCAACATTGATTGTTTCAAAAAGAGAGTTACTCTTTTGCTTGAGGATGGATGTCCTGTTATTTATCAAGTTTAATTGAATCCTTTGAAACCAAGTCTTATTTTGAAAGTATACATGGGTGGAAGTAACAAATTTGAATATTACGAGAATCTGTTTGCCATTAGTGATGATATAGAGACTGACGATTAACACCCCTGGGTATCAGTGGTTGGCGAGTTTCTAGATATTTTTTCAGAGGATTTATCGAGGCTATCACTTGATAGGGAAGTTGAGTTTTGTATTGATTTGATTCCTAAAGCCTGCCCAGTTTCTATACTAGCCTACCACATGGCTCCAACAGAAATGACTAAATTGAGAAGTCAGTTGGATGATCTTTTGTCAAAGAGATTTATCAGGAATAGTACTTCTCCATGGGATGCACCTGTGTTGTTTGCTAAGAAAGCTGATGATATGTTCAGACTTTGTGTTGACTACAGATGACTAAATCAGCTATTGTATAGAATAAGTATCATCTGCCAAGGATTGATGAGTTATTCGATCAACTGGGTAGATCTAAATTCTTTTCCAAAATTGATCTTAGATGACCACATGGTATAACCAAGAACTCAAAGTGATTATAACAAGTCCTGAACACGGTTTTCAATATGTCTTCTTCTTAAATCTTCAATTGGTGATAACTTGATATCAAGTTATCACCAGTTGAAGATTCGAGAAGAAGACATATCGAAAACCGCGTTCAGGACTTGTTATGGTCACTTTAAGTTCCTGGTTATGCCGTTTGGTCTGACTAATGCTCATGCAACCTTCATAGATCTCATGAACAGAATTTTCAGACCTTATCTGGATCAGTTTGTGGTTGTCTTCATTGACAATATCTTGATATACTTAAAGACTCGAAAGAAATATGCTAAACATTTGAGGATTATACTTCAAATTTTGAGAGATCACCAATTATATGCCAAGAAATCTAAATGTGACTTCTGGATGATAGAAGTGAAATTCTTGGGGCATATGATTTCTCAAGAGGGTATTTCAATCGATCTTGCTAAGATTGAATCTATTCTAAAGTGATAAAAACCAAAGAATATAACTGAGATTAGAAGTTTCCTCAGTTTAGCAGGCTACTATCATCATTTTATAGAGAATTTCTTGAGAATTTCATTGCTTTTGACCAAATTAACAAGAAAAGATGTCAAGTTCACTTGGGGTAACGATTGTGAAGAAGCCTTTATGGAATAAAGAAGAGATTAATAACAACACCTATTAAGAGATTAATAACAACACCTATTCTTACTGTTCCTAATAGTAATGAACCTTAGGTTATGTACACTAATGCTTCTAGTTCTAGTTTAGGATATGTCTTGATGCAGAATAGCAAAATAATGGCCTATGCTTCTCATCAGTTGAAGTCACACGAGAAGAATTACCCTACTCAAGACCAAGAACTTGCTGCAGTGATTTTTGCTCTTAAGATTTGGAGATGTCATCTATATGGTGTGAAGTTTGATGTATTCTCTGATCACAAGAGTTTGAAGTACCTTTTCACTCATAATGATTTGAACTTAAGGCAACGTAGTTGGGTTGAATACATGGAAGATTATGACTTCGAACTGCAATACCATCCTGGCAAAGCTAATATTATAATTGATGCCTTGAGTTGAAAACCTCATAGTATCTTTGCTACACTTATTTTTCAGGAATGGAATAGCTCAGTGGCAGTTGGTAAGTATGATTTACAGTACTTCGAGTTTGGCAATGTTGCTTATCTCAGTAATATTATGGCTATACCAATATTTCTCAAGACTATACAGCAAAGTCAATGGCAAGATTAAGAGTTGTGAATGATATGGAATCAACTTGAAAGGGGTGAACAACTAGAAGGTTAGAGTACAAATAGAAAAAGATTTATACTTTTTAGCGGAAAGCTAGTTGTAGCTAATGATCCTCGTCTCAGATAAACTATTCTCACTGAGGCTCATAAGTCCAAATTTACGGTACATCCTAATAGTACAAAGATGTACCATGATCTGAAAAGACAGTATTGGTGGAATGGTATGAAGCGTGATGTAGCTACTTTTGTGGCTAAGTGTATGACATGTCAACAAGTCAAGGCCGAATACCAGAGGCCAGCTAGACTGCTACAACCTTTACCTATACCAGAGTGGAAATGGGATAAGATCACAATGGACTTTGTGATGGGTTTACCAACGACGTAGTTTGGGTATAATTGATCGAATGACAAAGACTGCTCTTTTCATATCGATTAGGTCTGATTTTTCACTCAACAAACTTAGTCATCTCTAAATTGTCAATATTGTTAGATTCCATGGAGTGCCATTAAGTATAGTTTCTAATAGAGATCTAAGATTTAAATCTAAGTTCTAGAGAGCTTTGTAAAGAGCTTAGGAATAGAACTGAATCTCAGTACAACTCATCATCCTCAAATAGATGGCCAATTTGAGAGGACTATTCAGATTCTAGAGGACATACTTCGCTCTTGTATACTAGATTTTGGTGCAAGCTGGGATGATCACCTATTATTGATAGAATTTGCTTACAATAACAGCTACCAAGCAAGTTTTGGCATAGCTCCATATGAGGTATTATATGAGAGACCATGTAGATCATCTTTATGTTGGACTACTATAGAAGAGCGTGTTACTCTTGGGCCATAATTGATTCGAAAGACTACTGAGAAAGACTCAATGTTATGCAATCGTCAGAAAAACTATGCGGATCCAAAGAGACGTGAAGTAGAGTTTGAAGTTGGTGGTTAAGTATTCTTGAAAGTTATGCCAAGGCGTGAGATCACTAGATTTGTACTTAAAGGCAAACTGGCTCCAAGATATATTGAACCATTTGAGATTACTGCAAGAATTGGGCCAGTAGCATATCACTTGGATTTGCCACTACAGTTGGGCCGAGTGCACAATGTCTTTCATGTCTTAATGCTCAAAAAGTATGTGCCTGACCATTATATGTCATTTAGTATGTAGACGTGCCATTACAAGAGGACGTAACATACGAGGAACAATCAGTTTAAATACTAAGAAAAGAGCATAAAATGCTTCAAAAGAGAGAGATACCACTTGTCAAGGTTCTCTAGCAATATCACAAGGAAAACGAAGCTACTTGAGAGCTTGAGACAGAAATGTATGGAAAATATCCTCATTTATTTAACTTTATACTTTGACCCTTGTATTCTATTCAAATTTTAGGACAAAATTCCTTTAAGAGGGGGAAGGATGTATAAACTAAATTTTCAAAGGATATTTAAGATATTTTAAGACCGATGGCACGATTGTAATTAAGTATTTTTGGATTTAAATAATCAAAATATCTGAATTATTTTATTATTTTGCTACAGTACCCGAAATTTGCTTTAAAACTCCTGAAAACTATCAAAATCTCTCACAAAAATCGTTGAAAAAAGTAAGAATAGTAGGAAAAACATCCAGATTTACTGCCACCTCCAGCCACCACAACACCACCTCCCTCGACCAACGCACTAGCCTGTGTCAAAGAACTTTCGAAGACGGAGCTAACACCACCGGTTTTACCTAGTTCCAACCTCAGACGAAGGCACAACGGCTCCGCAAAGATTCCTCTTCTGATGATATTTTCCGGTAACCGAAGCACCGTCCGACCTCTATTTTCAAAACCTCCAGTAAATAGAGTCTCATCTCATCGTAATCGACCAACTCTAAGTAGTTACTCGTTAAAATTCATCTCCGATAAGTTTTTACCGTTTTTACTGTTTTTACCAACTACATAAAAAAAGTGATATTACGTAATTATTTTGGTTAAATATTTTATTTACCCAGGGTAAATATATGAGATGAAAAAGGGTTAAAAATTATGAATAATTATGATTAGTAAAAGTAAAAAGGGTAATAGTAAGTGCGGTAAATAATAATTAAAAAAAAAAGAGGACATTTTTCTAATTATTTTCAAAAGATGGTATATATGTAATTCTTGGATATTTGGGCTTAATTAATGCTAGGGACCTCGAAACTAAGTTCTGACTTTGAATTTTGACTTAGTGAGGTGGAGACATAAATTTTGATATAAAATGTCACTATGTTTAGTTGAGAAACGAAAATAAAAATTTTATTGCACAAAATTATACCGTTTTGAGTGCCACAGTATAGTCCCTCACCAGGGCCTATTTTTGATAAAATATATATCTAACTTAGTATTTTTAGATGCTCTGAATTCAATGGTGATCTTTGTTTCTATGTTTGAAGCTTTGGTTAAAAATTCACTTTTTCAAGTTGACATATTAGGAACTGGAAACTGCCGTTTAAGCACTTAAGTGACCAACGAGGGATTTTTCGAGCGTCATTGACCTGATTTTATTGTCATATCAAAGTAAGGGTTCGATTACCTGATTTTTATATCTATTTTAGATTTAAATTGCATTAAAATTTATTTATATCGTAATTTTATGATGGTTAAAGAAATTGTTGTTAATTGTTGGGTTATATTGGGATTGGACTGTGTTGATTATTATATATATTTTTACATATTAGTTTTCGAGGTAAAACAACAGCATGCTACCTATGTTACAGTAAATCCCAGAATAATGCAAAGTTGGATTTTAAAGTATGATTTGATTATTGGATGCATAGTTGTTGTATACTATTACATGTTGTACATACCATAGGATCACACAGTTGAATTCCATTATAGCATCGCAATATTTTTAGATTGTTGGTGAGTTGCTGTAGCGCTAAGTGAGAGATCTAAGCCCCTGTATAGGTTTTGGCTGATATGTCTATGAGCAGTATCAGGATACTAGGTACATCTGCTACAGAGATATTACATGACCATGATAGGAGGATGAGAACTCACTTATATTCTTATTGATGTTAGATATGTACAGTAATGATGTGGTTTTGGTTTTGAATATGTGATTATTGTGAATACTATGGATTTATAAACTTGATTTATAAATGGATTTAAAGGAATTAACCATATAGGTTTGAGAAATTCCATCTATCCAAAAGGTAATTGAATTCTTATTGTGCATGTGAATACTCACCCCTTATTTTTTCTCTCTTAGGTAGTGCTCGGTGTGATTTTTGAGATTTTGAAGTAATTTAGGAAGGAGGTAGTTTCCAAGTGGGAAATTGATAACTTTGTAAGATATTTTTGTTTATTTATCTTGGCTTGTAATAATATACTTAAGGACCCGTTTCACGGACTCAGTCTGTATAATTAGTATGCTAGATTATGAAACTACTAATAATAATGCTTGGTTTATTTTAATAAATTTTATTAACGATCTACGTCTAATGGTGATCACAAAACTACTATTAAAATTATTTTATAAATTTTTCAAAAAAAATAACTTTTGAATTTTAATTATTTACACTACTGGCAGTTTAAGGGCATTTAATTCTCCGCTACCAACGATCTTTATCTGGTGTTATTTATTCATTTATTTATTTATCTATTTATTAATTCTTGCTTAAGATCTTTATCTATTCAGTAATGGAGTGTACTCTTCAAAATTGAAAGGGAGGACAATTTGCTTAAATGCAAAATTAGTTGGAAATAAAAAAACGTGTAGTATGAAAACCACTTAATCCAGTTAGCATGGGGACGTATAGGGTTGGGTGTCGCTTATCCTATATAAGTATAGGATTGCCAAACCTTTCACTTAGCTTCTGTGCTTTTCTTTTTTAATTTTTTGAGTGTAGCTTCTTCTTTTTAAAACAAGTAAAAGTCAAAGGTAGACATGGATCAACTTCCTGATCATGTTGTTCTCACTATTTTCTCGAAGTTACAAGTGAAACTCTTCTCGGATTAAGGTGCATCTGTAAACTATGGTCCCAAATTATCGACGGCAGATTGAATGGACCATACTTGGCCGAGAAGCACGTGAATGGAGGCACGGAAGAGCCTAGGGTTTTACTTCTTAGCATTTATTCAAAAACTGTTGAGCCTTAAATAGGTTGGGCAGATGGGAAAGATCAAAAGTTTTTTTAGATTAGTACCAACGTATTTCCCGGCTTGACCAAACCAAACGGACATTTTTTTCCGCCAGTGTTCTTGCCATGGGATAATTCTTTGCTTTATAAGGTTAAGACCTAGAGAAAATCCGAGGATACCCTATTTGCTTTTAGGCAACTGGTTTTGAAATTACCGCCTCCGAAATCAAATTTCATATCCAGATTTGGTTGTTGGTCGTATGTATTAGGGTTCGATAACTCGAAGAGAATGTATAAAGTGGTGGGGGTACCTTTTTCTTTAACGTAAGATTCATAAAAATGAAGTACCAATGGTTAGGGGTGAGATTTACACATAGAGAGCACTTACCAAATCACAGCCTCCATATCTTATAGATCAACACTCGCCTATGTTTGTTGGTGGAGTTATTTAATTGGGTTGGTCTGTCTATGTTCATTGGTTCTGAATATGAAAAGTTTGAGAGACATAAGATCGTGGCCTTTCATGTGGAAAAGCAGGAATTTAGATTGATTTCTTGGCCTATTCATGGTGATTATATACTCTTTTCCTTAGAGGAGTTTTGGGTGAGGTTGAACCCGTCGTCCACGAGTTCTATTGAGATATGGACATTGAGAGATTATAGTGACGAACATTGGGTCAAAGCGTACAAGATTAACACGAGTGCTAGGGTCTTAGGGCCATGGGAGGGTTGTGAACTGCTTCTACATTACTTTGGGAGATTTGTTTCTCACAATCCAAACACAAATTCGTCCAAAGACATAAACATTCCACCATCTATAGAAGATACAGAAGTGTACGTTTACGCGGGGTGCTTAGTTTCTCTTTCTTGCTTTAGTTGAAAGCAAGCTAAAGACCAGAATGGTCAGGTGTTTATTTTTTTCTTTTATTTTTCTTTGTGGATTTTGTTTTTATCTTGTTTATATATATATATATAGATTGCTAATTCAATATGTATTTTTTTTACCTATCCATAAATATTTTTTTAGCCATTCGATTATAATCTTATTGTTATCATAATTTGAGTAATTGGAAATAATAATAATAATAGTAATAAATATTCATTTTTTAATATTTTTCTCTTTCTAATTTTTGTCATGAAAAGACGTGTTTAATAAATTTTAATTGAGCAAAATCATACCTAGTAAAAAAAATACCTTGGTGTCCATATATATATATGAGTCATATATATATATATATATATGGGCACTAATCTAGTAAGTATTTTTTTTTCTATACATAAGTATCGTTTTGACCAATTAAAATTTATCTTATACATTTTTTTATATTAAAAAATAAAAGAGAGAAATAACATTAATGATGCAC
>JXTB01000022.1:1743989-1765494 GCA_002914805.1 Parasponia andersonii | reverse complement strand
ATACCTACGGATTGGTGCCCATATATATATATATTTCTTCTTTCACTTGTGTTTAATATCATGGAGCCTAATTAAGAGGAAAAAAAAGTAGGATTCTTCCAAATGAATTGGATAATTGAGTAGTGCGCTTATTGTACGTGCTTTGTTACTTAATTATCTATTGTATATTTTTATGCCATTAATATAGAGCGACGAGGGAAACAATTGGTCTTTGTGAGAACCATATTCTCTGTCTAGTGTATTTTTCGCTAAAGCTATCGACTTAATTATATTTTGACATCTTAACTTAAGAGTACAAGAATATTTAATAGACGTAAATTATTTCATATTTTGTGAACGATGAAATTGAATTATGGGAAATAATAAGACTCAAAAAAAAAAAAAGGACAGATAATTCGTCTCCCAGTTCTGTTACTTGGACTTCGTTATAAGTTTATAAATCTTGTGATGCCCTGCACCAGCTTCGTCTATTGTACACCCATGAATTGAAGGGGAAAGAAACGAACAACTATGATCATCAGTACTGCTTCAAAATAATAGCTATATCGTTTATTGTACATATAAACCATGAATTTACTATTTTTTAAATCTACTCAAAATAATTAATCGAGTTATTTGGGCTAACTAAGAGTTACTTCTAATTCGATTATTTCAGTTTGATTATTGCCCAAGAGTTACATCTAGTTCGGTTATTTCAGGTAATTTAACTAATTAGCTTAAGCATCTTATCAACTAAAATAAATGATATTTTTTAAAATACTTTATAAAGTGATAATATTCTAAATATTCTGAGACTATTCAAAAAAGTTTGGAAATTGAGATTTTTCAAATTGTTTTTGAAATTTTATCATATAAATTCAAAATTTCCCTAATTACTTCACTTCTCAAAAAATTAAATATCAAAAAAATAAATAAATGCCATTACTTCTTTTTTTTTGTCCTTTGGGCATTTTCAAATAGCTTTTTTTCCCCTTAATGATTAAGTTCATGAATTAAATATAAAAGGGGTAAAATAACATTGTTTTTTTTTTTTCACGGTGGAATGCATATAAGACAAAAAGTGTAGTTTTTTCTTAGACGAAGTTTCATATCCAAAACTGAAATGACGCTTTAGAATTGCAACCAAAAAACTGTTGGAAAAATGAAACTGTGAGACCAAATTTAGAACTATCAAATTTATTATAGAGTTACAAAATTTAATTTTGTATAAATTAAATTGGTTTAGGGAAATAAGTCAGTTTTAAACATTTTTTTGTTAAATATTTTGGTGAGTTACAATATTTAATCTAGTTTAGATTAAAATTGTTTAGAAAACTGATCGGTTTCTAAACGCTTAAACATTTTGTGTAAAAGGTTTTATTTAGAATTAAATCTTTGTTAATTTCAAATTAGTAACAGCTCCTATATGAAATCCATAAATTGATTCTTTCTTCCTTCAGGAAGACACGCTCAGAATAAGTCTTTCTCTTTCTCTTGTCTTTCCTCTCTTTTTAAAGTTCTCTAGAGTATAGGCTTCAGTGTAGTACAGTTTAGGCATTTTCAATCAGTTCGTTAGAGTAACGCTTGTGGTGCGATAATCACTGCTCATCAACCATTGTATCTTGGGAGACAGACACTTAATTGACTAAATTATTGAGAAATTAAGGTTTTAATCTTACTCACTCTTATTTTGAAGATAACAAACATTTGATTTAGTACTAATGATTTAACTTGAGTGTGTAGTAAAATGGTATTAAAGTTCTACCTCAAGTTAATCAAGGAATCAAGCTTGAAGATAAATAATCAAGATACAAGATCGTATCTAGATAGGGTATATTCATACTTAGTCTTGTATTTGATTTAGTTCATTGCACATAAATTCTCTTTGCATTGGCTCATACTTTCAAAAGAATTTTCAAAAATCTTTCAAAAGAATTTTCAAAAATCTTTCAAATGAATTTTTAAACAAATCTTCAAAAAATTAGCAAAACTTTAAATCCACTAATTCTTAATTGTTTGAAAATAAATATCATTTCTAATCTAGCCCAATATTCTCAAAAGTACATTTTTTAATGTTAAAAATGATTTGAAGAAAGTTTTAAGGATGACCAAAAATTCGTTGAAAGAAATAAAAAATTTGGTTTCTGACCTGGTCGACCAAAATAAAGGCCAAAAATGGCCGTTAGAGTTGAACTGGTGTATCAGACTCCAACGACTAGTTTTTTGGTCGACTAAAATTCTGGTAGCAAGATACCAACGGTCGAAAATGACTAGTTTTTGAAGATGCCTTTAAACAGAGCTAAGTTTGATGACTTAAAAAAAGAGAATACGAACTTACATTGATACCTAATTAGTTTCTAAGTGCAAAAGCTCTCTTTTACTCAACTTTAACTTTCAAATCATATTGAGCCAACCTTAGAGCATCTATAGTGTATTGTTCTCAAATTTCCTAAGCTAAAATTGTATTAATTACTTTGTAAGGAGAATTTGTGAGTGAGTATTCACTCTTGTTTATTGAAAAATCATTGAGTGTGAGGTGAGATTGCTACCTGATTCATAAATAACCTGATTTAAGTGAGGTTGCCACCGGAGTCATAAATAACCTGTGAATTGGTGAGATTGGCATCATTGTCTAAACAATCCGTATAAGTGAAGTTATCACCGGAGTCAAAATAATCCGAGGTTAGGCATGATAGAGCCGGAGTCAAGACTATTATAAAAGCTAAGGTGTGCCTAAGAAGAATTCGCTCCGTTTGTAAACAAAGGTCGGTCATGCCCATAATCTTGATCTGATAGTAGAAAGCTCAAAGCAAGTTGCCGAGGGTCGGGGATGTAGGCAAACCGTCATGTTTGTCGAATCTCATAAAAACTGAGTTTGTACTTTCTTTATTCCTATACTCTTTACTTTATTGTAAGCTATTTAATTGAGTGTTTGATATTTAGTATGCTTAATATACATGTTATTATTGCTATATGTTTGGCATTATTATTGATTTAGCAAAAAAGTTTTAAAATAGTGGTCTATGGTTTTGAATAGTTGAAACGTTTCTTGAAACATTTTAAAACCGAATTCACCTCGCTCTTGGGTTGTCAATCTTGGACTAAAAATAGCTAACAATTGGTATCAGAGCTTGGTGCTTAATTTTTAAAGACATAACCGTCTTGAAATGACATACCCAAACAATTTTCAAAACTTTTCTTATGAGGGATATTTAACTACTAGACCACTATTTTTTAATGGAACCAATTTTAATTATTGGAAAAATATGATGCTTACATATCTACAATCTTTAGATTTTGATTTATAATATATTGTTACTAAAGGTCCATTTGTTTTTAAGAAAAAGGTTGATGATAAATTTGTTGATAAAGAAATTAATGAATATGATGTAAATGATAAAATTGTATTTTCAAAAAAAGGTAGAGCTATGCATATTTTATTTGTGGTATGGATAGACATATATTTAATAATGTTGAAAAAACCACAAATGCTCATGAAATATGGAATATGCTTGAAGTGTCGTATTAAGGCATAAATTCTATGAAAGAGATGAAAATCAATATTCTTACATGGCAATATGAATTATTCAAGATGCATAAATATGAGACTATTGCTCAAATATTTACTAGATTCACTATTATTATTAACTCTCTTAATGCTCTTGGAAAATCATTCTCTAACATAGATTTGGTGAATAAAGTACTTAGGAGTCTTCCTAAAGCGTTGAGCAAAGTTGTGGCAATTCAAGAAGCTAGAAATCTCACCAAACTTCCTCTAGAAGAATTCATGGGTTCGCTCATGACACATGAGATCTTGATGAAAGAAAGCAATGAAGAAGATCAAGAAGACAACATGTGCTTCATTGCTATAGAAAATGAGGTAAGCTCACTTAAACCTAAAAGTAAATTTCATGATGTTAGTGATACTAGTAATGAGTTTAGTGATAGTGATTTTTCATATGAAAACTTATTGAGTGATTTCAATGATTTACATAAAAATTATGAAAAACTCATTTTCAGGAACAATGTTCTCAAAAAGAAAATTCTTAATTTGTCAAAAATAGTTGAAGAGTTTACTAAAGGAAAGAGAGTGAAATTGTCTTGTAGTACTTGTGATATTTTGTCAAAAGAAAATACTTCCTTAAATGACAAGATTTTTTACTTAACTAAAATTGTCCACAAATTTACAAATAGAAAGCAAAACTTTGACATGATGCTTGATGGACAAAAATGTGTTTTTGACAACTGAGGTATTGGGTACAAATCTTTTGTAAAACAAAAATACCTCAAGAACTATTTTGTGAAAGCTGATACAAGTTACACAAAGCACACTTGCACTTATTGCAATCAAGATGGACATACTAGTTTTTCATGCTTTGTAAAGAAAAATGCATATTTTGGTGGAAAACTAGCTTGGGTATCAAAAAGTTCAAAGACTAACCCCCAAGAATTCAAAATTATACGGGTACCAAAATCCAAATTTGAATCTTTGTTGTTGGTACAACCAAGAAAGTAGGCACTTCAAGAACTTGACCAATGACTTTACAAAGCTCTCAACTTTCACAAAGTAATGATGGTGGATATTTCATTTTTAGAGACAATACAAAAAGTAAGATTATTAGCATAAGTAATATCAGTAACAATTCTTAGCTTATATTTAAAAATGTCTTGCTAGAAATATATTATACTTAATTTTTGTCAATCATTCGATTAGGTTTTTGAAGTTTGTTTTATTCTTTTAAATATTCAATTTGAAATTTTGAACAAATGAGAGTATATCTTTTGATTAAAAAAAATTATTTATTGTTTTTTGCATTTAAGATTTGGGCACGTTAGTATGGTTACATTTTCAAAACTTTAGTAAAGGAATCTTGTTATGGCTTACCTAGTCTGATTTTTTTTGAAATGACAAGATTTGTAAAGCATGTCACTTTAGAAATTATGTTAATTGTTTTTTGAAAAATATTATACTTTTGAGTTAATTGTTAATGTTTCAAAAAGATTTACATGATTTTCTTTATTGGTTTCAAAATGGCCTTGTTTATGTCGAATGCAAATATGTTACTAAAATACTTTTAGGCCAAAATCGTCAATACTATTTGTTTTGTTTTAAACCGTGTGTTGATTAAATTTATTTTGAATAAAATACTATTATGAATTTTGAAATAATCAAAAGCCCAATATTGGATATTTTTAGAGTCTTTGGATACAAATATTTTTTTTTTAAATACCAAAGGCAATTTGAAATTTTTGATTCAAAATCTAACATTGGAACTTTTCCTAGTTACTTTACTACTACTTATGCATAAAGAGAGTTCATTAACAAAAAAACTAAGTAGTAGATATATCTATGTATGTGACATTTGATGAAACTAACAACTTCTTCAAGGAGAAAAACATAGATGATATTGTTGTAGGTATGGTATTATGCTTGAATGATTAGATCCTAACGAAAAATTAAAGATGATGATTGAGTCCAACCTCAACACAAAGAAGATGAAGAGCTTTTGGAAGGATGGTATATATGATTTTATTTGATTTATAAATTGCTCATATATGATTCAAATTGCTTGCACAATGTAATACTTAAATTCTTATATTTGTGCAAGTGCTTGATAGTTTTTATATGACAAATACCATGCATAATTAATTGAATTATTTTATCTATATTAGTATTGTATTTGAACTCAAAATGATGCATTACTTGAATTCAATATTTACACTTTGTAACTTTATTATTTTCCATTTTTACGCATGATTTTTTTATGGGAACAATTTTTTTTATGAATATCACATATAAGATTCTCATTAGCTTTCAAAACATGCTTTGTTATGTTTTATCTTTTCTGAATATCTATTTCTTATGGTTATTTAAATTTGGATAACATATCATGTTTAGATTGGATACTTGTTATTAGTTGCTTATTCATATTTTTTACTTTACATTTATTAATTGGTATCAACTTGATATCGTTTTTCAAAATACAATTGGTATCTATTGGCATACTTCTAATTAGCATCAAACTTGGTTATTATATTTCCTCAAATATAATTGGTAATTATTTTCAGAAATAATTGGTATCCATAATTGATGTCTCTCATATATGATTGATCTTTTCTTACTTTGCTATTGATATTTTGATCATGATTCATATATTAAAGAGGAGCATATTTATGATTTGCTTATGCTAAATTCGTCATTATCATTCTTTTATGAATTTTATACTTTCTATAATTTGATGAAAATGAAGGAAAGGAAATTATTTCACTATTGTGCTTTAATAACTTTGGATTCTCTTATGCTTTATGATGATTATACTTGGAGAAATATATTGTCAATAAGTGAAATATTTAAAACTTTCGTGATCTTGATTTGATGAAACTTCTTCACATAGAATATGCTATACTTCTCATACTCTTTAGCATCACATTGTTGTTCAATCTTATGTTTGACATTGTTATTCTTATTTTAAAGATTGACATTGTTATTCTTATTTTAAAGATTGTTCAATCCTAACTTCCTCCATATCTCTTTATTGCGTATTATCATATTATTTTTTACATGGAGAGAAAATTGCTTGAGTATTATTCTTTTATATACTTTTGTCATGAATTCAAATGGAGAAAGTAGTATAGTGAATTTATATAGGGAGAATCTTATTTTAAAGATAAATTGGCTTTTCTGCAATATCTAGTTTGATATTTGTCTCTATCTTTTTAATGATGTCAAAATGAGAGAATAATGTTGATTTATGAATATGAAGAGAAAAGATTCATTTATGATTGTGCATAGTTTAAGGGAGAAAACTTTGTTTTGTACACATTTCTAATTTTCTCACAATATGCTTATGATGCTTAATTGAGTTAAAAAGGAGGAGCAAGTCCCTTTAACTTTCTCAAGCATATTTTGAGATGGAGCTTAAAATATGATAAAGAATAAGATAAACTTATCAAATTTCATACTTTAATATTCTTATTGCATATTTTCTTTTATCTCATAAATCAATGTTTGTCATCATCAAAAAGGGGAAGATTGTTGAGAAATTAAGGTTTCAATCTTACTCACTCTTATTTTGAAGATAACAAACATTTGATTTAGTACTAATGATTTAACTTGAGTGTGTAGTGAAATGGTATTAAAGTTCTACCTCAAGTAAATCAAGGAATCAAGCTTGAATATGGATGCATATGGACATATTAGAATCAAGCTTGAAGATAAGTAATTAAGATACAAGATCGAGTCTAGAGAAAGTATATTCATACTTAGTTTTGTATTTGATTTAGTTCATTGCACATAAATTCTCTTTGCATTGGCTGATACTTTCAAAAGAATTTTCAAAAATCTTTCAAATGAATTTTTAAACAAATCTTCAAAGAATTAGCTAAACTTTAAATTCATTAATTCTTAATTGTTTGAAAATAAATATCATTTCTAATCTAGCCCAAATATTCTCAAAAGTACATTTTTTAATGTTAAAAATGATTTGAAGAAAGTTTTAAGAACGACCAAAAACTAGTTCAAAGAAATAAAAATTTGGTTTCTGACTAATTTTAGTCGACCAGGGTTGGTTGACCAAACTAAAGGCCAAAAATAGCCGTTGGAGCTGAACTGGCATATCGGACTTCAACGGCTAGTTTTTTGGTCGACCAAAATTCTGGTAGCAAGAAACTAACGGTCGAAAACGGCTAGTTTTTTAAGATGTCTTTAAATAGAGCCAAGTTTGATGACTTAAAAAAAGAGAATACGAACCTACATTGATACCCAATTAGTTTCTAAGTGCAAAAGCTCTCTTTTACTCAATTTTAACTTTGAAATCATATGGAGCCAATCTTATAGCATCTATAGTACATTGTTCTCAAATCTCCTAAGCCAAAATTGTATTAATTACTTTGTGAGGAGAATTTGTGAGTAAGTGTTCACTCTGATTTATTGAAAAACCATTGAGTGTGAGGTGAGGTTACTACTAAATTCATAAACAACCCGATTTAGATGAGGCTACAACTAGAGTCATAAACAACCTGTGAGTTGGTGAAATTGGCACTATTGTTTAAACAATCCGTATAGGTGAGGTTATCACTAGAATCAAAATAATCCGAGGTTAGGTGTGATAGAGCTAGAGTCAAGACTATTGTAAAGGCTAGGGTGTGCCTAAGAAGAATTCACTCCGTTTGTAAAAAGGGTCAGTCAAGCCCATAATCTTGATCCGATAGTAGAAAACTCAAAACAAGTTACTGAGGGTCAGGGACGTAGGCAAACTATTGTGTTTGTCGAACATCGTAAAAACCAAGTTTGTACTTTCTCTATCCCTACACTCTTTACTTTATTGCAAGCTATTTAATTGAGTGTTTGATATTTAGTATGCCTAATATACTTGCTATTATTGCTATATGCATTATTGTTGATTTAGCAAAAAAGTTTTAAAATAGTAGTCTATAGTTTTGAATAGTTGAAATGTTTCTTAAAATATTTTAAAACCTAATTCACCCTCTCTTGGGTTGTCAATCTTGGGCTAAAAATAGCTAACATAAATTTATCTTTACGTTTCTTTATTTATCAGATTACCTTTTTGAGAAAAAAATTTACCGTAAGGCATAAAAGGTTTTTAAGTTCTTGGTTTCCTGGTTATACATATGTTTATATATATCTATATCTATATATATTATTTATACCTAATTAGCTTTAATTTGCCAAAAAAAAAAAACATTTAAGGCTTAAAATTTTTTATTTTATTTTCATAGCCTTTTGGTTACCTTTAAAAAAAAAACAATTGAGCATTAAAAACTTTTTTGGAATCTTTTAGTTACTTGAAAGTTTTATTTTCTTATAAAAAATAAAATTTTTTAAGGAAATTTCATACTTATGGAAATTAGTTCCATTTTTGGAAACCGTTTTCAAAATTTAGATAGTACATTTTGTACATTGGGAAAATAGTTCCTATTCGGAAACCGTTTTCAAACTTGGAAAATATATTTTTATACTTGTGGAAAATAGTTTCAATTCTCGAAATTGTTTTCAAATTTGGAAAAATATTATTGTTAAGTAAAAGATTACGAAATAGATAAAATCAGTCTAAGGAAGTTGGAGTTTAAGTGGGACTGTTGTGACTCCTTCGTAGTCTTTCCTATTAGTTTTCACTTTCTATGAGATTTTGGTATTTATACACAAAATCTAATACATGGTTTGATTTTTTCAGAAATGATGACCAATCCAAACCTTGCTAATGTTCTTATTGTTGTGCTAGCAGTGAACCCTGTTGTGGCTTCTTTGCCTACTCCTACGGTACCAGTTACAGATCCTTTGAGCCATGCTGAAAAACCAGATAAATTCGATAGTTTGAATTTTAAGAGATTGCAACAAAAGATGTTGTTCTATCTCACTACATTGAATCTTGTTAGATTCTTTGCTGAAAATACTTCATCACTTAAGGAGGATGAGTAAGACATCTAAGTTATCAGTGCAGTTGATGCTTGGAAACTTTCAAAATTTTTGTGCCAAAACAATATTATAAATAGTTTATCTGATTCTTTGTACAATATGTATGAAAAGAAGAAAATGGCTAAAGAATTGTGGCAGTTCCTAGAGCGAAAATATAAGATAGAGGATACCATGTCCAAAATGTTTGTGGTAGGCCACTTCTTAGATTATAAAATAGTGGACTCGAAAACTGTAATTAGCCAAGAGCAAGAGATCCAAGTAATCTTATCTGAGATTCATGTTGAGGGTATGGTAGTTAGTGAAAACTTCTAAGAAGCTGGTATTATTAAGAAGCTACCTCCGGCATGGAAAGACTTCAAGAATTACCTTAAGCATAAGCAAAAAGAGGTGAGCATCAAAGACCATGTTCGTAGATTTCGTATTAAAGAAGACAACAAGAAGTCTAAAACGAATAGGACTAATTTGTCTTCAGAGAAAAAGACGAATATAGTAAAGCATGGTCAAAGCTCCAAGTCCAAAAAAGAACAAGTCTGGCAAGGGTAACAAGTTTAGATCGAAATAAGGAATTTCCAAGAAGTAGAAATTCCAAGGGAAGTGATTTAACTGTGACAAGATGGGTCACAAGGCTTCAGAGTGTCGATTTTCAAAGAAGAAGAAGAATGAAGCAAACATTGTGTGAGAAATCACACAATATGTTTCTGACATCGGCCATTGTGTAGTGATTTCTGAAATGAAGTTAGTTGAGTCTAACCCGAAGGAATAATGACTTGACACATGTGCCACTCGACATGTATGCTCAGACAAACATTTGTTCAACAGGGAGAAACTATATATGGGAAATTCTGCAACTTCCACTATTAAAGGCCAAGGCAAGATGGTTTTGAGGATGATCTCTGAGAAGGAGCTGACTCTGAATGATGTGTTGTATGTGCCAAAGATCCGAAAAAAACTTAATGTCCAGTTCGTTGCTAAACAAGCATGGATTTTGCATGGTATTTGAGTCAGATAACATTATTTTGTCTAAAATAGGGTTATATGTGAGGAAGGGCTATGTATGTGATGAGCTTTTTAAACTAAATGTAATGACTATTTAACCAAATAGTAATAAAGCTAGCTCTTCTGCTTATTTGCTTGAGTCATCTAATGTATGGCATGGTAGACTAGGACACATTAATTATAATACTTTGCATAGATTAATTAATTTAAACCACATACTCGCTTTTAATATTGATTCAAAACATAAGTATAAAACTTGTGTTGAGGCAAAATTGACAAGGTCATCATTTCAAACGACTGAAAGGAACATAGAACCTCTTGATTTAATTCACAATGATATTTGAGATTTAAAAACTATACAAATGAGAGGTGGCAACAAGTATTTTATTTCTTTTGTCGATGATAGTACAAAATATTATTATGTGTATTTGCTAAAAAGTAAGGACAAAACTATAGAGAAATTTATTCTCTATAAGGATGAGGTGAAAATCAACATAATAAGAAGATTAAGGTGATTAGAAATGACTGTGGAGGAGAGTATGAATCACCTTTTGGTGAGTTTTGTGTACAATACGGAATAATATATGAGGTCACTCCATCTTATTCATCCTAGTCAAATGGTGTTGTTGAGCAGAAAAATCGTACCTTGAAAAAAATGATAAATGCAATGCTTTTAAGCTCTGGGTTACCACAGAATATGTAGGGGAAAGCTGTTCTGACGACAAATTATCTTCTAAATAAGGTACCCAAAAAGAAGGAAAAAACCTTATATAAGTTATGGAAAGGAAGAAAGCCTTCCTATAAATACTTACAAATGTGGAAGTGTCTTGCCAAAGTGGTCGTACCAACACCTAAAAAGGTGAAAATTGGTCCAAAAATCGTTGATTGCACTTTCATTGGGTATACACAAGACAACACTGCTTATCAGTTTCTTGTATATGAGTCAAAAATCCCATATATACACAAGAACCGATAATGGAATCAAAGAATGCATCATTCTTTAAATATGTATTTCCTTGTAAATCCAAAGAAGAAGCAAGTTCGTCGAAACGGACACATGAGACTATTATTGAGAACAGTTAAGAGCAAGATCAAAATAAGGAAATCAAGGGTAAGCCTCGACGAAGTAAGAGAGCAAGGATAGAAAAATCTTATAGTCCAGATTTTCTGACCTATTTATTATAGGCTAAACCTTAAATATTTACAGAAGCTATAAGCTCTTCAGAAAGCCCTTTATGGAAAGAGGCTATTCAAAGTGAAATTGACTCCATCTTGCAGAATTATACTTAGGAACTGGGGGATCTTCCTCTAGGGTCTAAATAGATTTTTAAGAGGAAATTGAAAGCAGATGGATCAATTTATAAATACAAGGCTAGACTTGTAATCAAAGGTTACAAACGACGAAAAGGCTTTGATTACTTTGATACATATTCTCTTGCGACAAGAATAACATAAATTCGGATGATACTTGTAATTGCAGGTTTGTGTAATGTTGAAGTACATCAAATGGATGTTAAAAAAGCTTTCTTAAATGGAAATTTAGATAAAGAAATATACATGGAACAATTTGAGGATTTTTCTACATCTGGGTAAGAAAAGAAAGTCTGTAAATTAGTGAAGTCTTTATATAGATTAAAGCAAGCACTAAAATAATGGCATGAGAAGTTTGACAGTGTAATAGTGTCAAATGGATTAAAATTAATGTATGATAAGTGTGTTTATATAAAGAAAATAGATAATGGCTATATTATTTTGTATCTTTATGTTGATGATATGCTCATTATTGGTAGTAATGACAAGATGATCAAATACACTAACAGAATGTTAAATTCAAAATTTGACATGAAAGACATAGGTATAGCCGATGTCATTTTGGAAGTTAAAATCTCAAGGACATCTGATGGACTTATTCTAAGTCAATCACATTATGTGGACAAGATTCTTAAGAAATTTAATAAGAATGATTCTGGCATATCCAGAATAATGGTAGATATAAATCTACACTTATCAAAGAACAAAGGAGATGATGTCTCTTAACTAGAATATTCTAGAGTGATAGGAAGTCTTATGTACCTGATGAGTTGTATAAGACCAGACATAGCTTATGCAGTTAGTAAGCTGAGTAGATACACAAGTAATCTAGGAGTTGATCACTGGAAAGGGATTGTAAAAGTACTAAGGTACTTAAGACATACTCATAGCTATGGTTGCATTATTCCAGATATCCTACTATCCTTGAAAGTTATAATGATATAAATTAGATATCTGATATAAAAGACTCGAAGTCTACTAGTGGATATATGTTCACACTACCATGTGCGACTGTATCATAGAAATTCTCGAAATAGATTTGTATAGCCCGGTTCACAATGAAATATGAATTCATTACTTTGGATAAGTGTAGTGAAGAGGTAGAATGGCTACGACAATTCTTAAGGGATATTCCAATATGGCCAAAATCTATATCATCAGTTTGTATCCATTGTGATAATCAAGCTACAATTGGAAGGGTATAGAGCAACATGTATAATGATAAGTCTAGACATATACATCGTACACATAATACTGTGAGACAACTACTCTCAATTAGAGTTATCTCAGTTGATTATATAAAGACAAAAGATAATCTTGCGGATCCGCTAACTAAGGGGTTAAACATAGAGTTAGTTGACAAAATATCGAGGGGAATGGGACTAAAGCCCATGAAATAGTAAGTTGATACAATGGAAACCTAACCTAATTGACTGGAGATCCTGATATCAAGGTTCAAAGAGATAACCTAATTGTAAAGACTTAATTGAATCACTATAGGGGTAACACTTATGTCCATTCCTATGATGAAACAGTGATGCCCGTATAGTAAAAGATAAGCTACGCTTTTACTGATTCTTTTGCGTCAGAAATCCGAGCGGAGTAATGCGGGTTACTCTTAATTAAGACATCACCTATGTGATAAAGAAGAAAGGCTACTTATTGTATAGGGCTCAATTCCTTAGAAACTCTCGTAGAATTACACGTATGTTCCTAGCCAAAACGAACATCATAGTGAGAACTGAATAATGTCAGGATTGATATCTGTGTGAAGTATGTTATTATTTATATGAACGACAAAATAGTCCAAGGACATCATATCTACTAATTAGCTAGTAAAATAAATGTACTTTCACATGGGAAGGTTCAAAGGTGCATACATACCTATCTTATGCAGGTTTCGACTATTGAACTCTATCACCAACTCAAAAGTGTCTTATTGTATAGCCTTTTGTTTACTCTGTCAATTTTATTCATGTAGGAGATTGTTAGAAAAATGAAACTACCAGATCAAATTTGGAACTACTAAATTTCTTTTGAAGTTACAAAATTTAATCTAATATAGATTAAATTTATTTAAGGAAACAAGTCAGTTTTAAACATTTTTGTGTAAAATATTTTTGGTGAGTTACAAAATTTAATCTAGTTTACATTAAAATTATTTAGAAACTAACTAGTTTCTAAACGCTTAAACATTTTATTTGGAATTAAATCCTAGTTAATTCTAAATCGGTAACAACTCCCAAATGAAGCCTATAAATTAATTCCTTATTCTTTCAAGAAGACATACTCAGAAGAAGTCTTTCTCTTTCTTTTATCTTTTCTCTTTTCTTAAAGTTCTCTAGAGTATAGGATTCAGTATGGTAAAGTTTAGGTATTTTCTTTCAATTCACCAGAGTAGTACTTGTGGTATTACAATCGCCATTCATCAATCATTGTATCCTAGAAGACAAACACCTAACGACCTCAAGCATTGACAGAGGAGACGAATCTATTTTAAGAAGATTGTGTGTAAAACACAAGCCTCGGTTCCTCCTTGTTTGTTTTGGTATTATTATTGTTATTTGGTTCTTCTATTGAAATTCCAATACTTTGTTTCTAATACACATGTAAATAAAGTTTTGAGAGAAAAACTGTAATATTATGCCTATTTATTATTTTGCTTTATATTTTAACCATGTAAAAAAAAGATTATGTTACTTTTCTTTCATTTATTAACTAATAAAAACTAGTTATTTAAAATTTCCCAATAGAAAAATACTAGTAATGACATTTATTTAAAGTTTTAGAAAGTGAAATAACTATTTGATTACTGTCCACTAATAATTATGTAACAGTGTTAGTGTTAGGGGGTGAAAGAGAAATTTTTTTACTATTTAAAGGGCATTTGAATACAAAAATGATAAGTGATGGGACAAATTCCTATTAAGTGCAAAAGATATATATATATATGGCAAAATGACTACATGTTCAAACAATATTAACTAGAGATGAGCATAAAGAAGTTTTCTCGACCATATATAGGAGAATAGTTGCATAGTATATTAATTTATTAATTTTTCTTCTTGTGTAAAACTATCAATTTTTAATTTTTATTGAGAAAAAAACCATAACAACTCTTCTCTACTAATACTATGTAAAATTAAAATAACTAATTATTTTACGCCACTGATTTTTGATTGGCGTGTATTTACATCTACTTTTAATTTTTTACTCAAATGCTACTCAAAATGGCAAAATCGCTTTTACCCTCTCCCATCGTTAAGTCATTAACACCGTTCAAAAAACTAAGGGAAAGTAAATGACCGGAAGAAATTGGTTAAGGGCAATTTAATTTCTAAACTCTTGCCGGTTCTCTACTTTTTTGGATTTCCAAATTACTATTCTTTTAAATGGTTAAGTAAATGAAAAAAGAGGTAAATAAAATTTTTTACATGGTTAAACTAAAACAAAAAAAGGCATGAAATTTGATTTTTACATCTATTCATTGATGTCATAAAATACTTTTAGAAGTCATGTCTAAAAAAGTGCATTATTTGAATCTAAAATGAGCACCACGTGCTCTATTGTAAGCCGAAACAAGAAAAACTACATCTAAGCATCATATACATCAAATTCTAAGTTATAGGCCAACAAGTGACCAAACAACAAAGACATTGCAACATAAAACATTAACTCATATCCTGTTTCTTGGATATAATGGGAAGCTTTTTCCTTTTCTCATTTTTTTTTTTCATTGTCTAGATACAAAATTGAAGGTTTTAGTGTGTTTCTACTTTCCTTCGCTTACACATGTTAAAATAATAACTAACCATTTGCATCCCCTCCAAAAAAAAAAAATAGATAAATAAAATTGCCCAACCATTACTTTCCATTAGAAACTAATGGCGTTAGCATTGCAGTGGTAAAAGAGAAATAATTGCCTTCTCGGTAGTACTTGATTAAAAATTCAATAGCAAGATAAGGAGGGGGAATTAATACCAAGGGCAAAAGGCAGAGTGCAATATGACTAATTCTTCCTAAAATTATTATTTCAAATTGTAAGTTTTAAGGGTCCAAATCAATCAATTACCAGGTGACATTAAACAAAAAACATGTTCAATAAAGCACCAACAACTAAGAAGAAGCAAGAAGCAAGAGTAAAAATCAACACCAAAAACTTTTTACTTAGTTCAACTAAGATTTTTCTTAGTCCATATCCAAGAGACCAAGTACAGCAAATCAAATCCACTAGGCTTCAAATAAAATTGCCCAACCATTACTTTCCACATGGAATTAAAAACAAATTAGAAACTCCCTTTCTACTTTGTTGAAACCAAAACTAATCTTTCTTGTTTGATGTAGATCTGGAATGACCAAGCCCCCAACTCGGTTTCAAATGAGTTAGGCTCCCCTAAACTTCAGCAAGCTGAGAATCTCTCTCAGCTCCAGCAGCTCGAAATCGTTTCGAGCTTAAACAAGTGAATCCCTCTCTTATTAGCAACTTGAATCCCTCAAGTTATGAAACCAATGATGAATGATAGATGAAAAAATGGATTTGCTTCTTGGCTCTCCTATAGAGTCACTCAACTTTCGATTAGATTTGGAAATTTTCGCTGCAGGAGAGACTAGATTGAAGAAGTACAATATTTTTTTTTTTTTGAAAAAAGGTAGGATTTAACTAATAATCTCTACTCATTATAAATTAAAAGAAAATACCTATTATTATTCAATTCTCATCCTATCCATAAGGGATAATAGGTTTTCACATATATCCTTAGTGCTTTATCCACTTGAGTCAGCCCACTTATCAGTTGAAGAAGTACAGTATAACTCTATATAAAGGAAAATCAATTATTCCCTTAGCTATACAAAAGGACAAAAATACTTATCTAGCAAATTTTTCATTCTAGGAGTAGGCATACTTCATTCAATGGCCACACTCAAAATAGTCATCCATGTAAAATATCTGAGCTAAATATGATAGAAAACATTAATTCGTCAGAGTGCTCACTTATAAAAAGAAAGTGAGCACATTGGATAAGGTTTGTTTAAATAAATCAAAATGATTTACCATCAGATGATGATCCTATCTTATAAATAAACTATCTTCAAAATAAACCACGTAGAAAGTACCAAAACTTAAAGGATTTATTTTTATTAAAAAAAAAAACTTAAAAGATTTATGACACTAAAGGTTCCTGAATGCTTTACTTAGTGACCATTTATTCTGTTAAAAAAAAAAAGCCTTCAAAATCTCTTTTAATTAGATTTTCCATCTTAGAGTGGTATACTTGGCATTTCGAATTCTAAAAGTGACAGGGCCACGACAACCTCCCTAGTAAATAGGGACTCGGCCTCTGTTAAGATGTTATGAATGGGGTCAAGAAGATTTTGTTCATGTATGAGTTGATCGATTTGTCATTGCATCATTTGGATATGGTCGTCATTGGTCAGTTTATTTGGAGCTTGACCTACGGCACGCTGTCAAGTTGTCCTTCTTGCATTAAGTTGATCTCTAAGATCATTTATACTATTTGCCTCATAGTCCTGCAGTGCCTATGTATCTGAGTCTGCATTATATTTGTCTGCTCTGCTCAGGTGATTAAACACTAAATCTCTCGAATTTGTTCGTGCTAGGGAAATATGTGTTCGACGAGTATTTTGACTTCTACTCCTAGCAAGAATGTTTTGTACAATCCTTTTTTGTGCCCTTTTTATTTCTTAGTGGTGTTTTGTCAGAGGATTAGCACGTGCTTTGCTGGTCATGTCCTCACCCACTTAGGATATCCTACTCCTTGAGGAGGTTAACCACCTTCGCCCCCCCCCCCCCCCGTTAGCAATGGGATTCCCCGGAGGGAAAGCAAGGTTTACTTGGGCCGTATTTGGCACAACGCCCACTGTAACGATCGTTGTTACCAAGTTCATGAGCATATTGACTTGGCCTTCAAGTTGCTTTGTGCGCGAAAGCCTACGCGCCGGAGGTGCAACCGCACCGAGTTGACTGAATTGTTGTGCTTGCGGTGGAGGAATTGGTGGAGTATTCTGAACTTGACGATTTCATAGTTGCCTTCTACCTCCTCCTATTGTAGCGGCAATATTCACCCTAGATAGTTCACTCCGTGAGCGGGATCCCTCACAAACCATATTTTCTGCTAAAGAATCACAAATAAGTTAAGAGATGGGAAAGTGAAAAGAGATAACCACAAAGTCTTTTGGTGGGCAGAAAGTTGTTGGGTAGAACACACGTTGTAAAACTCAACAAAAGGCTCTCCTTTTAAGGCCAATATATTGGTACGGTTTTTCTTCCGGACACCAACTTAGTGTGTTTTGTACTCTGTGTCAGAAATGAATATCTTCATGATTGATATTGAGGTCAAACTGATCGTTTAAGAGAGTACCGAAAGTGGTCCAACATCGCAAGCTAAGGTGGTGACACCGATGTGGTACCTGCCAAACACTTTCTGATGCTCAAGTCAGCAGTAAATAAAGAGATAAGAAAATATCCGAGAGATTAGAGAATGTTGGCAAGATTTAGGAGTTCTGGAGTGCCACTACAACAAAAAAAGGCCTTTCAAGGTGCTTTATAAATGCCTTGAAATGCTTTTCACGGCGTCCACAAAAGCGCCTTGGTTGCAGGTGCCGTAATAGGCTTTAGCTATTAAGGTGCTTATAAGGCACCATGGAAGGTCTACCAAGGTGTCGTAAAAGGCATCTTCCACGGCACCTTTTAAGGGAAGATGCGTTTCACGGCACCTATGAAGTGCCTCGGTAGACATCATACGAAGGATCTTCCTCGGCGCCTTATAAGCGTCGTGATACATATTTCCATAGAGTATTTGTAATGTATTTGTTTATACTACCCCCTAGAATTTTATAAATGTATTCTAAATTCATAACATACACAAAATATTTGAAATAAAATGGAGTATAAATATATATTTACATACTAATATTAAATTAACATAATAACTTGATCATAATCATATCCATATAGTCTATATAAACTAAGTATATATATATCCATTGGTTTTCTAAGTCAAATTAATATGATCATTAAAGACTACATATAGTTTAAATAAACAAAGATTAAGAACCTCAAATAATAAATTGTATTAGTTCTTCGACCCACTCTTCAAGAAGTCTGTTGATACCATCTTTTGTATAGAAATTTTGTCCATTAAATTACAAATTCAAATAACTTATTTGTTAGAAAGTGATCATTCAAACTATTAATTAGAAGAAAACTAATAAAACATATGTTTACATACTATTGTAGTAAATGATTTAACATTGGCTTGTTCAATGACTTCTCTCATAAATTTACATATGTAGAATCCGCACTCAACACTTGTCGGTTGTCTTGGACACTATACATAAGCATAAAGTAAATATAAATAAGTTTAATTAATCTTCCACCTAACAAGTATTATTAATTAAAGTTTAGTACCTTTATTAACTTATAAACTAGACCATTTGATCTTCTTTTCTTCCCTTTTTCTACATTATATATGTTGAATATACTTTGAATTAGAAATGCACAAACACAATAATAAAAGATTAGCAATAGCAACCATAAGTAAAAATACCATAAGAAACTGAACTATAACAAAATAACTATTAGAGAACTTACTCGATCATTGTTAAACCAATTCCCTCACGGAGAGCTAAGCCAAGAGGATCTAGAAACCATGTATAATCTTTGAGATGATAAATGATAAGCAATATCCAATGTTCCCTACTCATAAAATTGATGATAAAGATTATTAATAATGTAATAATTAACTTCATATAGGAAGTAGTTAATCATATGAAAATTTGTTAAGTTTAAAATCTTACCCATGATTCCAAGGTGTAATTAGAAATTGCTGTTCATTCTCCATTTATAATATCCGGGTTGCTAAACTTATAGCACGATCCTTACGTGGACCACCTTCTGTAGCAACTACACTAGGATCCATGAATATATACCTAGCTTGATAGCCATATTGGGTCACTAAATAGTATAAATACCTACAAGTACAAAATACAATGTGAATTAAGTATTGTATTATATAATTGCCAACTATAGATACATGTATATATATGAAGTTCTATATATATAAAAAATAAACTTCTTACCTTATATATAACGTAATAGGCATGGTCCCAATCTTTTATAATGTGCAAAACTCAATTATGTCTTCTCCGAATACGGGCAAACGAAAAGCTTCTCTAAACACTTCTTCATCAAAGGGAACATGAACAATAATATCTTCATCTACTCCTTGAATGGTATTCAATAGTAATATTATAGAAGTTAGTGCACCATCAATAAATCTAAACTGTGTTTGTGTAACAGATTCTGCTTTCTTTCTTTGTGGATGTACTCTTTCTTGTATTTGAGGTGGCTGTGGTTGTGAAGATTTATTCTTCTCCATTTAATGTCTATTTATTTCATATGATGCTGGAGGGTGCTCTAATAACTCTGGACAAGTATATCTATACTCATAAATCAGTTTAGTTGTAATCCTAGACTTAAAATCTCTCTACATTTTCCCATAACTTTTTAAAATTTCTTTTTTTGCTATGTAGTCCAATACAAATATTTCCTACAATGTAAAAGAAATAATGTTAATGCCAAATATATATTTTAATAAATATGAAATAGAAAGATTCATGTTCATACTAATATTATATGTCAGAGCTCATCTTTTAGGTCCTTTGGTACAAGCGTCTAGTTATCAATGTTAATTGAGATCTTGCAACGAACCATAAGGCCGTAAAAGTTCGCCAAATATTTACCTTCATCCCCAGTTGGTTGTCTCCATTCATTGTATGCGACAACTTCTTTTTTGATATCACTTTTTTTTATAATCAACTCCTTCATTTGAGTCGTTCCTCTTAGTTTCTTTTTGTGTTTTCTTTCACCTTGACTACTTTGTGATGGTATAAATTGATAAACATCATCTGCACCTTCATTTTCCATGTTAATAATTACCTGTTAAATAATAAAACCATAAATGTAGATCAAAAATTAAGATAGAAAATAATAAGCATGTAAACATTAAAGATAATATATTTAAAAAAATAATATATCAATCCATAAAGATATAAAAATAAAATAAAAATATATAACTCATTTGATTTGTACCTCATTAGTTTCTTTCTTTAATTATCAATCCAAATACCTTCACCATCATCTCGTAAACATATAATATCACCTTCATTAATGTCTTCTATCAAAGCCTCAGCCAAAACTCCTTTTGAGAATATTTCATGAGCAACAAGTATTTCGTTCTCATCTTCAACTCCTAAATTTTGATATTCTTTCGGTTTTGTTGCAAGAACAATTGACCATCGAGCATCAAGTGGATCATTGATGTAAAATACTTGTTTTGCTTGTGTTACCAATATAAATGGATCATTCTTGTGACCTATCCGATTTAGATCAACTAAAGTGAAGCCTAACTCATCTTCTCTAACCCTATGGTTACTTTTCACTCATTGACATATAAACACCGGCAACCGAAATGTGACAAAATCAAGTTCCCAAATTTTCTCAATAATGCCATAGTATACTATATCACCCTCTATTGGGTTTTTATCCTTAGAATTTGAAAATTGGACGGTTTTTGCAAAAATACTTACCCCACTATTTTGGGATATTCTTATGTTATCGCAGTGTCTTGTGCTAAAATGAACAATATTAACTTGATAAGCATTATACTTAATTACATCCAATGATGGTCCACGTGATATCCATTTCAATGTATCAGATAGATTGTGTGTTGCCTTGTTCATTTCAACTACAATCTATTCAAA
>JXTB01000022.1:1695276-1738898 GCA_002914805.1 Parasponia andersonii | reverse complement strand
ATGACTTCACTCAATTAAAAACATTGAATATATAAATTTCTAAAAAACTACACAATATTCAATTAAAATTGCATAAATTTGGATTAATTGACACTGAGAATGGAAATTAAAAAGCATAACCTAATTTATGATTTCTAATAAATAAACATGAAATTGGTATAAATTCATATAACACCTTCAATTTGAAACTTTTTACAATTAAATGAACTCATATTTCACCTAAAATAAATGTAAAAAAATAGCCATAAAATAATAATAAATTCGGATTAATTTTCATTTAAATAGCAAAACATACCCAAAAATAAGATTTCTAGCAAATAAATAGTCTAACTCGGTATTACAAGAGTAAAGATTATTAATGCATGCTCAAGATAGTCATATTTGATAAATTAGGATTCCAAATTTAAACTCTTTCGAATATAACCTAAAACATGAAATTTCTACAAAATAATTGTTCAAAATCATGGTTACAACAATGGGTAATCTAATTTTAGCGACAAAAATGAGTTTAAAAGCTTAAATATACCTTGTTTGCCAGAGAAAATGGTGAAAATGGTGGAAAGGGGAGACTGTTGGCCGCAGCTGGAAGTGAAGAGGAAGATCGGGTTGTCTACTGCTAGGCGATCGTTTCGGGATCCTTTATATAGAGCCTCTACCTCGGCGCCCTAAGGGTGCTGTTAAAGATGAGATACCACAGCGCTAAGCACCGTGATAGGTTTATTACGATGCCTTATAGGTACCATGAAAGTTAAATACAACGGCGCCCAAAGGACACTGTTAAAGATGGGATACCACGGCGCGGTATTGCCTCCGTCTATCACGGCACTTATTAAGCGCCGTGATAGTAGATATTTTTAGTAGTGTGCGAATGGTAGTTTACCCTAATCATTGTGAAAGTAATGGTTTTATAGAAGTGTGCTAGTCCCTATGATGTAGGATGGTCGACACTTATCCTCGTAGATTAGCGTTACACATGGACACGTTAGATGACCACCCGAGATGACTGACACATGTCCTTACAGACTGGCATTACGTGTAGACATGTCAAGCGTTCACCCGAAAATGATGGTGCAAATGACATGTCCTATGCATGTGAGAATTCGTTGATATAAATTATTTGTACTCAACTCGAGAGCGGTAGGTTATTTAGGCTTTGCTTGAGAGCATAGATTATTTGTACCTTACTTAAGAGCGTACAAAGATACCGAGTAGACCTGATTTATTTTTCGTGATTGAGCTCGGCAATACCCAGAGGTGTCGAATTGGCCATATTTGCTTACTTATAATTTAGGTCGGCTCGAGAACATCCAGAGATGCCAAGCTGAACTGGTTATAATCAGTTTCTTAAATTGGAATCAGCTCGAGCAAGCCTGGAGATGTCCAGCTAGACACAAGTCTCTTCTTTATATTTCATCTCTGAATTGAGTCTTCTCATTTGGTTGATTTTTATTGTACAAAGTGTCGAGTCCTTCTGTGAGGTAAAATCGTCTCCAACTATGATAGCAGCTCAAAGACTCAGTTAACTAAGCTCTTTAGAAGGATGAAATTAAATAACTCTTAAATAATTAAAAGGGCACAACAAAAATTTGTGAAAAATCATAAAACAAATTTAATCAGACAAACCGTCCAATAAACACTAAAAATGACTTCTTTTTTTTTTTGGTTTGGATTTATTTTTGTGGCTAAATTTTTGTTTTTTTTCTACACCCATAGTTTGGTTACACTTGCTTATGTCTCATCTCTTAGAATTAACACTACTTGAGATCCCACTCAATTAATAATTCCGGTAACTCTTTTTGTGTGATTATTCCATATGATAATGGTTTATCATATTACAGGCGAACAAACAAAGTTTATGGGTTGGTGTGTTTCAATCAGCAGGTCTTGTAACTCTTTTTGTGTACTTATTTCATATAATAATGGTTTATCATGCTACAGGGGAACAAAAAAAATTATGAGTTAGTGTTTTTGCTTTTCTGATTGACCCTATATATTGCTCTTCGTTGTTTTGTTGTTTTGAATTTCAGATTTTTATCAAAAGAATTTTTAGTGGGGATTGGAGGTAGGAGGCTTATGATTAAAGTTTAGAATTTCTAATTGTAATATGAAGTAATAGTCTAAAGTTTAATTAAAAGGCTATATACTGTTGTAAACAAAATATATAAATCAGAGTGAAGAGGCATGTGATCATATATTTTAGTTTTTCCGCTTTAGGATAGATCCATAACAAAATATGTCAGAGGAAAAAAAAAAGTGCCTGTTGGGGATAAAAACATAACCCTCTTTGTGAATAAGAAAAAAGTATACCAATATAAGTATCTGACACCATTTAGACTTTTTGGAACTAAAAATTAGAATAAGGTTTTTAGGACTTAAATTCGGAACTTGTGTTGAAAAGATAAAACTACCTCTCTTAAAATCGCATCCATTCCTCAAATTACCTCACAAAAATATATCATCTCACTTTTAACAATCAAATATAGGGGAGAGAGGGGTCCATGGTTTTTGTAAAAGAGCACTCTAAAACGCCCCAAAACTATCCTCGAAAATTCTGAAATCCGACCAAAAATCCTTCTTCAAGCCCTATAAAATCCATCTTTGCTTCTTCTAAGCTATCCAACAACTCAATTTTCTTCAATTTAAAGTGGAATAATGAATACTCGTTTCTCACACAGTCATGGTATAGGAGGGGAACCGTCTTAAAAACCTAGCCAAACTCCATTGAAGTTCTCTTCTAAGAGCCAAGGCCAAAAAACCTTCGATTTAAAGTCAATGGGCATATAGAAGTAGTGGGTGAAGCAAAGGTGAGTTTTTTATATGTAGTTTTGGAGAAAAATTTTGTTTTTGGACTTTAATTGTACGGAATAAGTAATAACGTGTGGGTTTTAGTTTTTTATCTGGGTAAAAAGTTAGTGTGTTTGCATCATTTCCAATCTCTAATGTTTTTTTTTTTTTTTTCCTTTTAGATATTGCAGATTTGAAATAACTTTAAGTGTTGATTTGGAGAAAACGTTGGTTTAGGGGAGTTAATATGTCTTTTCTTTACACTGTTAGTTTATGTGTAATATGATGTGCCATGAAATGGTCAAGGAGAGGTGAAAACTCTCTGGCCTACATTCTAGAAAAAAAAAATAATGTGGAATTATTTTTAGAGCAGTTGTCATAAGCTTCATCCATTAAGTCAATCACTTTTTGAACTAAAAATAGCATTATAAGAGATTAAAAGACTTTGATTCTAAGTCTAAAACGTTATGATCTTATGTATCAGGACATAAATTTTGATTTGTAATAGAAAAGACCAAGCTTTTTAAGTCTTTTTAATAAAATAATATTTTTTTTATATTTAATCATTTGCGCAGCGATGGTGAAAAGTTTTCTGATGCATGTCAAGAACTTCTTGTTATAAATTGAAGAACGCTTTGACCATAAGTGAATAACTTTATGACCTTCTGTCAAAAACTTTCTATCCTTGTGTCAAAAATTTTCTGATGTTTTGCAAAGAACTCATTGAATTTATCTAAAGAACTTTCTAAGAAAATATGTGTATTTTTAAGAACCAAAATACCTATGTCTTTCACTGGTAGTGTAAGTATATTTTCATTCCAACAACTATTATATTTACAAAAATAATAATACTAGCCATCTATGTGAGAAAATAAATTGAATCAACAAGTTAAAGCTTTATCTTTACTAAGTTAGTGGTCAATAATTTATGACTTTATGGTACGTTATTTTTGGCCTCAAGTCAAAATTATCATGACCTCACAAGACAATATTATACTGATCCATGAATTAGATCACAAATCAATATTATAATAACTAGTGATTTGGTAACCCATTTAGAAAACTATGAGCAAGATGGCTTTATGGTTGAAAAGTGGTTAATTTTTTTCTCCACCAAGTCCTAAAAAAGTCCAAAAATTTGCTCTTAAAAATTGCAATTGTATGGAAAAAGAAAAAAATATCCAAAATGGGTTAATACGGTCCATATTACGTTCTTTTCCCTAAATATATATTGAAATGCGTATCTATTAGAACAGCGGTCCAAAATGGGTATAATTTTGTACAAGATCTCAATATAAGATAGAGGTATTCAAAAACACTGTTGCACCGCGGGAACCACCCGCACCAACCCACACCGCACCAAAACCGGCGGTTTTTTTTTCATTTAAGCTTGGTCACGGTTTGAAAAAATTAGAAATCGAGCGGTGTGGTTTAGTGTTCGGTTTTGGACAGAAATTCTTGGTTTATAACCGAACCAGCCGAAGATGCATTCATATATTATATATGTTTTACAGTTTTAGAATAACAGCCCATTCTGTATTCTATATGTAAGCCATTCTTTATTTCTATTTTACAGTTTTAGAAGCACATTCTGTATTTCTATTTGAAAGCCCAGCACAACACCTCAAGCCCAAACCAATACAGAACTCATTTCTCTAGAGTTACATACTTACGTTTCTAGCTAGTAGCTGCCAATATGCCATTAGCTCATTCACCTGTGCTCTAAGTCTGCAACATTGAGCTCCACCGCCGAACTAGTCACAAACTCCACATTCACTCACTCAAGCATACTCTGTCACTCACCCCCTCTCCATCGTCATCCTGTTCGCTCATCATCCTCTGTCTCACAGAGTGGGTTATCGCCATCGTCCTCTCTTTCTGTCTCGCGGAGTAACCGAGCTCAAGCTCAGTTGCGGTGTGCCCGAGCTCGGTCGTCATCCTCTGTCTCGTGGAGTGTGTGTCGTCATCGTCCTCTCTTTCTCTCTCGCGGTGTGACCGAGCTTAAGCTCTAGGTTAGTCATGGACTCGGTCTCAGTCGTTCCCGAGGTTAGTCGCTGTCGCAGTTGTGCCGAAGCCTGAAGCTCTGTCGTAAGTAAAAAATTCCAGCGTCTACTTTCATAACAAAAAAGATGCCAGGCTCTTTAAAAAAAGATGTGACACACAGTATAAGGAAACTGATAAGAAAATTGAAATCTTAGTTTTGCTTAAGCTTTAATTGAACATGGTTAGTGAAAAGCCCAGTTGCTGATTATTTGTGGCTTACCATCTAGTAATTACGGTGTTCGTGTACTTCTATGTATTGTTTTGAATATCACTAAGTTACTTAGAACAAAAAGTGATTTCTGGGATGATGTTGATTGATTCTTTTGATCCGACATTTTCGTTGATTAAAGCATCCAGCAAATGAGTAACAACGTGTGTCTTTGAGCTAGCAATGTTTTTTTTCTTAGTATAAAATGTCATGTTGAAATATCAAGTGTGGAATACATTTGTTGGCGGAGGTTTCTCAACTTATAGTTTTGATTTCTATGAATTAATCTATGAACATGGTTCCTTTCTCACGTGCTTGTAATATTTACTTCTTTATTTATTTCACTTGTTGGTATGTGATGATGCACCTTAATGTTTTATTCTTGACCAGCAACCGTGCTGCAGCATTTCTACAATTGGTTAAGCTTAACAAAGCACTTGTGATGCTAAGACGACAACACCTCATAAGGCCATCGACTCTTCAATCTCAGGTTTCTTTCTATCTCATATTTAATTTTTAATTACAATCTTAGATCCCGCTCCTCCTAGTCTGGCTGATAAATTTTGTTTTTGTTCTGTGTTCTTGTTTACGTGATTTTGGTTTTTGATTCTATATTGGTGTGTATGTGATATGTGTTTGATAGATGAAGATGGTTTGTGTTTATGTTAACTGTTAAATGGGGTTGAATGGACAAATTACTTTAATTTTAAGGTGAATGAGGAAATAAATGAGCTGTGTTTATACTTTTGGTGTTGTTGTGTACTTTTAATTCCGTGTTTAGTACGTGATTATGTTGTAATTTAATGTTTATTAGATAGAGGATGGTAGCAATATGACACCTCATGTGAAAAATCCCATCCAAGTGGCCAATATCCTCGATTCAACTAGTGGTTGTAAGAGTAAGCCCCCGCTACCTCCTAAAACCAAACAAGAAAAAAAGAAAGTTAGGCATGTATCAAAAGTTTGGGATCATTGTACCATAAATGAGGAGGACCTTACTGACCCCTAGGGCTATTTGCAATTATTGTGATAAAGACTATGCTACTAATACTAGGATAAATGGGACTAGCACTCTTTGGAACCATTTGAATAATCAGTATAAAAATTATCCTTTTAGATTAAACAATAAGAAGCAAAAAATATTGTCTTTTCGAAAGAAAGGTGATGAAAATGTTGGTGGTAGCAATTTTGTAGCTATGAGATTTAGTCGAATTGCTTGTAGGATTGCGTGTGCAAAAATGATTGTCATTAATGAGTTGCCCTTGAGGTGTGTGGAGCAAGACGGCTTTAAAATATTTTGTAGTATTGCATGTTCAAAGTTTGTTCCTCCATCTCAGATTACAATTGCTAGAGATATCATTAATCTTTACAATGATAAGAAGAAAAAGTTGAAATCATATTTTGTAAAGAATTCACAAAGAGTCTCTCTTACTACTAACACATGGACTTCTATTCAGAATGTCAATTATATAGTATTAACAATTCACTTTATAGATTCAGAATGGAAGATGCAAAAAAAGATTTTGAATTTTTGTCAAATTCCTAATCATAAGGGAGAGACAATAGATAAAGCAATTGAGGTATCTTTGAAACAGTGGGATATTGAGACGGTATTTATAATCACAGTTGATAGTGCCGCTTATAACAATGGGGCTATTAGTCATATAAGGAAGAGATTGCAAATTTGAAAGCGTGCTATTTGTGATGGAGAATATTTACATGTGAGATGTTCAGCTCATATCTTAAACTTGATAGTGCAAGATAGATTGAATGAGTTAGACAATTATATTGCAGCTGTCCGTAACGCCGTTAGGTATGTTAGAGCTTCTCTTTCAAGGTTGTCTAGATTCAAAAGTTGTGTGAAGAATACTTGTAACGAGGAGAAGGCTCTAGTTTGCTTGGATGTGCCAACTAGATGGAACTCCACTTATTTAATGTTGGAACATGCATTGAGATTTGTTGATGCTTTTAAGTTATTGGAAGAAGAGGATGGTTTATATTTGCAATACTTTTGTGAGGGAGATAAGCATGGAAAAAAACCTTTAGGGCTGCCAATGAATAAAGGTTAGGAGAATTGTAGTAAATTTTGCAAGTTTTTGAAGACTTTTTATGAAGCTACTTTAAAGTTTAGCATTTCCTTATTTGTTACTTCAAATACTTATTTTCATGAGATTTTAGTAGTGCATGGAAAATTAATCAAATAGTGTTCAAGTAAGGATTCAATCTTGACGAATATGGCTACTAGGATGAAGGTAAAATTTGATAAGTATTGGGATAACATTGAAGGACAAAATATTTTTCTTTATATGGCGGTAGTCCTTGATCCTAGGCACAAATTGAAATATATGCATTTTTATTTGAAAAAACTCTATAGTGAGGAAGATGTTAATATTATTATGGCTGCTATCAGGAGTTGCATAACAAAGTTAATGAATCATTATGCAACAAATGAATTCAAAGTGTAACAAAATGACAATACTCAAGTTGTTGGGTCATCTTCTCAAGAGAAAATAAGTGTGATAGATTATGATGATGAGGATTTTTTTGACTTGGAATCTAAGTTTGATAAAAAATGTGCTAAAGATGAGTCATTTGACTTGAAAAATGAGTTTGATAGATATCTTGCTGAATGTGTTAAAGATAGGAATAATCCAAATTTTGACATATTGGAATGGTGGAAAGTGGCTTCCTCAAAATTTCTTGTTCTTGGTGCAATTACTCAGATGTTCTAGCAATCTAAGTTTCAACTGTAGCTTCAGAATCTGCTTTTAGCACTGGAGGCAGAATGCTTGATTGTTTTTGGAGCTCGTTGAGCCAACAATGGCTGAAGTTTTGATTTGTTGCTAAAATTGGTTGAGATCCAAATCTTTACCATTGGACATGACTCCAGTTTTAGAAGAGATTGAAATTTATGAAAGTGTTGAATCAGGTAATAATTTTTTAATAAAATAAGCATATTTGTTATTTTGTATTAATTATTAATCATGCATTGTAACATTATAGTTGTCTAATATTATATAAATGTTCACTTTATAGAGAAATCAACTTTGACATCAGAAGTAGTAAACTTTGATTAGGTTTGATGGTAATACCTAACTTATTCTTTTTTTTTTCTTATATATATAATTCTTTGCAATGAGTATTAAGGTGTAATATTTATGTTTAATAATTTTTTATTTTGTGCAGTATTAAAGAGTGACGAAATTTGAAATCTTTTTTTGGTGTTGTAACTTGGCCTACATTTAAGTTATTCTTACGTTATGGTTTATTAGATGATTGTTATTTATTTTAAGATATTCTCAATTGGTTTGTAAGACCTAGAAAAGGCTTGATCTATTATTAAGTTATTCTTATGTTATTTATTAGATCTTGATTGGGTTGTAATTTAAATTTTAAATTTAATGTGATGCTTTGATTTGGATGTAACATTTTATGATTTATATTTTAGATAGTTTATACTTATTTTTAGTTTGATTTTTAGATTTTAGAGTTACTTTGGCTAAGATTAAAAGCTGTGATATATTTTTTTGTTTAAAAAAGTGATTTATTTTTTTAAAATGAAGTTTAAAAAGTGACAAAGCTTAAAAAATGAAAGCCCAAATTGTGGAAACCACCCAAATCGCACCGTAAAATATAAGTATGGTCTGATCGATTTGGATCAGTCGTGACAAACTGCACGGTCTGGTGGTCTAAAATAACCAAACATATGGTTTAGTCAATATATGGGGGTTCAGACCGGTCAACCCGAACCGTGAACACCCTTATATAAGAAAATTTAGATTTCTCCCTTCCTCGAACTATTACACGTTCTTTTCCCTAAACATATATTGAAATACGTATCTATCAGAATATCAGACCAAAATGGGTATAATTTTGCACAAGACCTCAATATATGAAAATTTAGATACATTGCCACTCTTTAGTTCCAAATAATTATTTTGTAACAATATTTTTTTCTTTGGACAAATTGTATTCCCCCCCCCCCTCCCAAATTCCCAAAAGAATTCTCCTTGTATTATGAGATTGCTAAAAAATCAGTTCTTTTGTGTATAAATTGATAGAATAATGATTTGGCCGTTATTTTATCCTTTATTTATTAAATTATTTAATAAATAAATTATCATTTAAATAAATTTAAAAAAATTTAGATACATTTCCACTCTTTAGTCCCAAATAATTGTTTACTTGTATGGATAAGAAAATAAAACAATAGTATTTGATGTGAATTAAGGCGAATTTATAACCCACAAATGAAGTTTTCAAATTATTGACATCGAAGTTGAATCTGATATAGATGTAACGCAATGAAAATGAGATATATTGAAGCTAAAAAAAAAAAAGGCACATCCAGGGGGCCACAGTGCCAGAATAGCAAAAATATGGTGTTGCAACACCTATTCTTGAGAATTTCTGGTACTGCAGCGTCACTCTTTGTATCTTAAGTCAAAAATAGGCGGTCAAGATAAACTTTTTGATTATCCAAAAGTCTAGATTCGACCTATCTTAAGTATGCAAGAGTCAACATCTTTTAAAACCTTATATTTGTGGTTGTAAGAGGTGTGAAAAGTGTGAGAGAGATATAAAGGCAACCATGGAAGAAGAAGAAGAAGAAGGGCTCTAGTTTTGGAGTTCCAATCCTTTATTTCTTAGTTTTGGAGTTCCAATCCTCTATTTCTTGATTTTCATTACATCACTAACACCATTCCTTGTTCATACCATCTTCTCTTCAATTTCTTGTTTTTTTTTTTTGTATTTTTCATATTTAGAGAGTGATATTATTGAGAGTAAATCTTTGAGGGAGAATTCAAAGAACTAAAGTACCAAGTTCGGAGAAAGAGATTAACAACCTCTAAGGTCATCAAAATGAGGAGTTCTACAATTTTTTTCTGTGATATTTTGCATTTCTTGAATGCATTATATTAAAATGTTATTATTCTCAATTTATATTATGAACTACATATTTCTTTGTCTAGTTTTACTATGTGTGTAACATCACTGGGCCTCACCCAAAAGTGCTAGCTTGAAGGTACTTTTGGGCTCATAGACCACCATTTAAACACCCATGATCTTCCCAGAGCATACCCGATGTGGGATTTGGGGCATTACAATGCTATGGGCGAGGTATATATTCATCACGATTCCGCCCCGTGGCAGCCTTCCAAGGCCCACACAGGTATGGAATGGGTCGTCTCTGATACCAAATGTTAAAACCACTGGGCCTCACCCAAAAGTGCTAGCTTGAAGGCACTTTTAGGCTCATAGACCACCACTTAAATACCCATGATTTTCCCAGAGCATACCTGATGTGGGACTTGGGGCATTACAATCTCCTCCCGTTAAAGGTCTAGCATCCTCGCTAGGGGTTCACATTCAATAGCCTACATATTACCCCTATGGACGGGGTCCACATGGCATTACAATGTGAACCAACCTATTATCTTGTGTTTGCTTATTTCTCTCATCTCTCATTAATAAAATCCATTATTGAGTTATTTGTTTTGTCTTATACCTATTATTTCTATTTAATTGATCACTAAATAGATTGTTGAGTAAAATTTTTAACCTTGGAAGAAGTAATAGAAATTTGAATTTAGGTAAAACAACATAAGATTACCTAGTATGTGATAAGTTTGTATAGGATAGAAATATATCTACGTGATTTGTGTAACTATTTTGATATCTTAATCACAATGCACCTAGCTAGTTCAATTCATATTAGGGATAATGCGTTATCTTGTCTAGGTAGATCCAATTTGTACTTAGAAAAAGACTCCTTAGTTATATTAGATTCTCGATTGACAACTTTAGTGGATTAATTAATTTAAGAGAGAAATTTTGAAATAACATGACAAGAAAATGGTTAGGGAATTAGTAATGTTAGACATTTTTTTATTGATTTATCTTTTATTCATTTGCATAATAGTTTAGTTTCCTTTATTTATTTCTCTAAAATCTATATTTTTGTTGTTTGGATAAAGTTAGAATTGATCAATTTTATACTTAACTTAGACTTAGTAATCAATTCTCATGGGTTCGACACTCTAATTCTTAAATTTATATTACTTGTGACTGTATGTATTTGTATAGGAGTGTTTGAGTACAATTTATACTTGTACATTCTAACCAAGAAGAATAAATTTGATTTAAGGGTAAACTACAAAAAAAATACCTTGAATTTTGAGTGTTCTGTAATTTAAACCCTTAAGTTTGAATTCTGTAAAATAATACTCTGAGATTAAGAATTTTTGAAAATAAGTACTCTAAGTTGACGTTTTTTGAAAATTGAATTTTTTTTTTAAAAAATTGATTTACTTTTAAAAATTTGATTTACTTCATAAAAAATCGATATACTTTATAAAAGTAGATCAACTAAAAACAGTTATTTATCAAAATAAATTATGAAAGTGGCTATTTATCAAAGAGGTGTAAAAAAGCGCCATTTGTTAAATCAATCAGAGGAGAACGGCCATATCTGATAAATACTTAAGTAAAGACCCACCCTTGCGAACTCATACTCGGCCCAATTTCGTCCCCGAAAATGGGTTTAATCACTTGAGGCCACACCAGACTGATTATCCAGCCCTTAAATCCCCCAGTACCAATCCGCGTGGCATCCCCTAGTGGCGACTCCTCAAAATAGCACCTACGCCGTCAGATTTTAATCACACCATTCTGGGAAAATCCCCCTGCAAAAGCCCCTTCTCCTCCACGTGGGCCCCACCCATTGGTCCTTTCTTAACAGCGTGAACCCACAATTTGGCGAGTTAAAAAAACCAAGCCAGTAAGAAAATATACACGGAGAGAGAGAGAGTCTCTATAAACACGTTTCTCCAAAGAAAAAGAAAAAAAAAAAAAAAAAAAAAAAAAAAAAGAAAAAAGAAAATTACCCCAAAAAGAAAAATTAAAAGATTAATATTTAAACCCATACCAAATATCCCTCCTAATTATCTCTTCTCTCTACCTCTCTCTAGAAAAAAATACCTTTTTTTTTTTCCTCTCTTTCTCTCTCTAAAAAAATTGAAAAAATTGAAATTTTTTCTTGGCCACTACCACCACCACCGCCACCGTCGTCGTTTTTCGATTAATCCAAACCACCTCATCGAATTTCCTCCTGAATCGGACTCTTAAACTTCGCCTACCCGGCGAATCTTAGCATCCGCCGCCGCCAATTTACCCCTCCCCCCCCCCCCCCCCCCCCCCCCGAAAAAAAACCCATACACCAATTTTTCGCCGGCGGCGGGGTTTTCCGGCGAGTCTACGCCTGTAGCGCACGATTGTTAACCTGCGCACTTGCGTTTCGTTTTTTTCCTTCCTTTTTTTTTTTTTGTATTGACCCAATTAGTTTGATTGACTCTTTGTATATCGTCGTGGTGAGTCTCCCTCTCTTTGTTTTTCAGTACCTGCTTCTTTGGTCTTCGGATTCGCTCATTTCTGTGTGTTTGATATGGAGCTAGGGTTGTTGGGTTCGGATTTGGTATCAGGTTTTGCTTTCTAGGGTTTGGTTTATGGAAGATTTTTATTGAGGGGTTTTAGCTTTGGTTATTTCGTTCGGTTTTTGTTGAATTTGAACTTTGATCTATTGCTTGGCTTGGATAGATTTGTTTATGTGATTGGCTTTCTTGGCATTGATTCGATTATCGATTATCAGGATCGAAATTCATCGAATTCGATGCCTGGTGGTCTTGGAATTCGATTGTGTTTATCTGGTTTCACTTGGAGTGTTCCAGGTGGTGTGTGTAAAGTTAGGAGTGAACCTAGATACTTGGTTTTTGTTATTTTTTCTCCGGGTTTATCGAATTTGAAGTTTGCTGTTTTGCTGGTCTCCAGTTAACTTGAATTGAATTCAGCTCAAAACTACCTTGGATTCTTTCCTTGTATTTTGGATGCTGAGAAAAATGCATGTGTGACAGTGTGAAGACTGAAGAATAGTAAAATTAAAATTTCTCATTTCAAAGTTTTCCTCCCCCTCTTTATTAATCTTGAACTCAAATGTAATGGGCATGATTTTTTTTTTCAAACTACTTTTTTTTAGACATTTTCTGGTAATTGTCTCTTTTACTGAATGTTTTGTCTTTCTTTCTTTTTATATAAGTGGAACTTTTTTCTCATCTTTAGGTTCACGGATGTTCTGTTGTTTAGACTGTTTTTAGTTTCTGGTCTACATTCTATTCTAGGTGTTCGTCTTTGAAGGGGGCAATGTTCATTTGTCAATTTTTTCTTTTTTTTTTTTGGGCAGAGGAGTGTACTTATGAGCTTTTCTTGGTTCTTACCCAGATCTTCTGGTGAGACGACAGGAGTACTGGTCAATCAATTATTGCTCGAGTTTTGCTACTCTGAGCGAGGAGATCAAGTAATTAAATACATTATAAGTTCCATGTGAGAGATGGCCTTTTATAGGAATTTTTCAAATGAAACAGTTTCCCGCAGTGTCCTGGAAGATAAAGGCCAGGAAAAAAGTGTAGACCGAATTCACAGCTCAGTAGGGAATGAGGATGTAGATGTGACTTCGAGTGAAAAGGAATTTGATATGAACATGGATGCACAGGATCAAAGTGAAGGTGAACTGGATGATGCAAGTAGGTCACAAAATGAGGCAACTGGTAATGACAATGGAATAAGTGCAGCAAACTTGCAGGCGTCTGGAAGGCGAAATGCTATGGCTGGAAAATGGGGTTCGACCTTTTGGAAGGATTGCCAACCTATGCACTCTCAGAATGGTTCTGATTCTGGGCAAGATTCTGACTGTAAAAATGTAGATGGGTCGGAATATAATTCGTCAGATGGTAGGGAACAGCGATTAGATTCTGAGGATGATGATGGGCCAAAAGACACAACCAAGGGTCAACAAGGCCCTTCTGATGTCCCCACAGATGAGATGTTGTCTGACGAATATTACGAGCAAGACGGGAAAGAGCAAAATGACCTGGTGCATTATAGAGGGTTTCATCATTCAATTGGGTCAAATTCTAGGCCACAATTAAAGCCAGCTGCTGGGAATAAGAATACTATAAGATCTTCTAGAGTCTTGAATGACACTGAAAATTTTGACGAAGGTGATGATGATGACAACAATAATGATGATGCTGATTACGAAGAGGATGAAGATGGTAATTTGCTTTACTCTCCTTTGTTATTTAGGATACTGCTGCAGTATTTAGTTCTGCTAAATCTAGTTCTTGGGTGCTTGTGAAGACAATTGGCGTGGAACTTATGAACTCTGATTATATTGTTGTTCCTCTTCATGAAGAGTTACGACTGAATTTATGCTGTCTTTGTGATGTCAGAAGATGATCCCGAGGATGCAGATTTTGAACCTGATTACGGGATTCCTAGTGAACGCACTTTGAAAAAGGTTTGTCATGATGTGTGATACGATATCAGTTACTAGATTAATTTGGACAAGGAAAACTGATATCTGGAAAAAACGAATTGCAAACAGTATAGTGTGCTATATAGTTATGATTCTTACATTTATTAGTTTCTTCAATACATGTTTTGAGACATTTGCCCTAAAAAACTGGTGTATAGTTTGGGATTTCAATAGAGTCTATGAACCATGTTGTAAACCCTCTCTCTTGTCCGATTTCTATGAACACTAGTTTTTCATATGTGTATATGGGTATGAGGTATTTACCATGTTGAGTTTATCTTGTTCTTTGCTCTTCATCTATTTGTTTATTTTTGCCTGAATTTGTTCCTTTGATAGATTAGTTGTACTGAACTTTTCTGTGGGTTTAATGTTAAACTTGGTTCTTTCTGCATGCTACTGAAGTATTTTTAGTGACACCAGGATAAAGATTGGGAAGGTGTAGACTCCGAAGAAGAAGATGACAGCGATAATGAGCTGGATGTGTCTGATGAAGATGATTCTTATTATGCAAAGAAACCAAAAAGTAAGCAACATGGTAAAGGTGGACATATTGTTAAATCTACCAGAGAACGTAAATCTTATCAGGGATCTGGGCGGCAACGAAGAGGAAAATCATCATTTGAAGATGATGAGTTTTCGGCAGAGGACTCTGAAAGTGACAGTGAAGAAGGTTTCAAAAGCACAAGGAGGAAAGGGGCACATCTACGCAAAAGTAGTGGTCGATCTACTCTATCGACAAATGTTGCTGGACGAAACAGTGAGGTACGCACTTCTGGTAGGTCTGTTCGGAAGGTGTCATATGTTGAAAGTGAAGAAAGTGAGGACGTCGAAGAAAGCAAGAAGAAAAAGTCTCAAAAGGTGCAGTCTAGTTTTGCTTGCTCCTAGTCAGAGATTGTACTATCTCATTTCTTGGATCTTCACTTGTGAACTTCGAAGCGTATGTCTTGGTAGTTCAGGAGTGAGACAGGATAATCTTATACATGACATTTGTCATGTAATGTCCTGTTTGCTTTGTGATGCCCTCAGAGGTTATTAGAATATATCCATAGGTTGTGCAAAACTTATTCTAAAGAAAAGAATGTACGATGAAATCCATATTGCAAGTTTTCTTTTCCTAACTGTTCTTTTTTTGAAATATGAGCTATTGCTAGCGTTCCACAAATATGCTGGGAAATTTAGCTTATGGTGGGTAATGTGGGTTATTGATATGATTTGCACTTTGCCATGCTAAACTTGTACTTTTAACTTATTTTGCATCGGCAAATTCTTTGTTGCATTCCTTACTGAATAGTGTATAAAAGTGTTATTTGAAGTTTATTGATTGCAAGATAGGTTTTCATAAAATCAGACGAGGAATAAAAAGAAAAAAGAAACGATGGAGGTCCTTCTAAGTTGTATGTAAAAGTCCTGCATACTGGAAGCTATTAGATTGACTAATTACACTATGGCTGGTAATTTGTGGGCTTGTGTTTCTGATGCCTGATAATCTTGAAATGATAAGATTGAGGGTATGTCCTAGGAAGATAGCAACAAGTGGTGGGATGGGGCTCGTACAGAGATGACTATATATTAATGATCTCACAAGAAATGATAAGTTGATTGCAGTTGGTTAGATTCTTAGAGTGTAGAATGCAAGAACCAGGAGAAATGCCTTTAAGCTTCAGCATGAATGAGAAAATTTCTGTAAGGTTCAAAAGATGAAAAAAAGACAATTGTAAGAGAATAGAGAGAGAAGGCTAGATCGAGAGATGTGAACCGATCGTCATAAATTTAGCAAAGTTTGTTGCCTGCCTATATAGTATATCACTTAATAGCGAAGCATTAGAACTGCCTGTTTTGTTAAAAAAAGATGAAGATATTAGTTATTTGAATTTAAGAGAGCTTAGACTGCTAATTCGTTGCAAGCTTGTGGCAATACTGTCTTGTATTGTGGTTTTATTTTTATTTTTATACGTACGCTTAACTGAAATCCTTAGTGACCTGATCATCATTCTGTATATTTAAATCATTAGCTGCTATAAAGTCCCTTCAAAAATCTCGGGGGTCCTTTTTTGCATCTATTAAAACATCTTTGATGGAAGCATTTTAGTTATGATGTTAGTACTGTTAGTCTTGACAGTACCATTTTAGTTATGATGTCAGTTCTGTTAGTCTTGATGGTACCATTTTAGTTATTTGTTAGTTCTGTTAGTGCATCATGTTTTAGTTTCATCTTGCCAAATCAATTCTCTTTAAATTATGGTCTTTGGTGCAATATGCAATGAATCTTTCTTCTGCCTTGGATCATATAAAGTTTTTTATCTTTATAATATTGGTTTCACCTTTCTAGGAGGAACTTGAAGAGGAAGATGGTGATTGTATTGAGAAGGTGCTGTGGCATCAGCCAAAGGGCGTGGCTGAAGATGCTCTTAGAAATAAAAGATCAACTGAGCCTGTTTTACTAAGCCACTTATTTGATTCTGTGCCGGATTGGAATGAGATGGAATTCCTAATAAAGTGGAAAGGCCAGTCCCATTTACATTGTCAGTGGAAATCTTTTTCTGAGCTTCAGAATGTATGTTGTACTTTCTTGTGCTTCTTCTGTATATACCTAGTTTTTTATGCGCAATGTTGTTGATTGTAATTCTTGATGTAGCTTTGATGTTCCGCTTTTTATCCTTTTTTTTTCCCCTGTTATTCAAGGTTATCTATACTTTCGGTTTATGTGGTTTTGCAGCTTAGTGGTTTTAAGAAGGTTTTAAACTACACTAAAAAGGTAACGGAGGATGTCAAATACAGGAAGGCAATCACGCGCGATGAGGTAATATGTTTTTTTATTTTTATTTTTATTTTTATTTTTTATTTTTTATTTTTCCGGATGACAGACTTTGTTTTGGGAAGTCAAAATGTTAAGATGATAAGCAAGAATTGGTTTAAAGCAGTCTGTTGGTTTGTTTTATTTGATGAGAAATATGAAAGCACTCTGTTGTATTACTTATATGTGTTACAATGTTTTAACACATGGAATGAATTCTTTTTTATTTTTTTATTTTTTTATTTATTTATTTATTTATATATATATATATATTTTTTTTATTTGATTCAAGTATAAACACAGATAATAACTTTGCAAAGAAATGCACAGTTTGGTAAACCGTTGTTTCTATTTGAGGTTTAGGTCTCTCACATGTTGGCTGGTGCCTCGTGGGGCTTCCCATTTCATTCATTTTTGTTTTATTCATCGTTGTCTTCTGATCTTGTAAACAATGTCTCTGATAATTCAAGTTCNCTAACTAGACTGGTTATTATCTAGCTGTCCGTAATCCACTAGGTTATCGTTTAGAGCCTATTTCTAGTTTTTGATGTTATAATTCGGCCAAATTCAGTCTCCAATTTATTGCCACGGCCTGAGGGTTTTGGTCTTGATCATTGTATAGACTAATTGGATTTATTTATTTATTATTATTTTATTATACATTTTTTTTAGGGGGGGAGGGAAAAAAAAACGAAAATGATTCTATTAGTAGAAGAGAGCGAGTAATTGGTAATGTCTGCCTTCTAAAATTGGTAGCCTCTCACATTTTCAAGTAAGCCCCACATTTCTAGTCTTTACTTTGTCATTTCAGTGTAATTGTTATTATTTCTTTGATTATCCTATCATTAGAAGTTTAAATGGTTCAAGGTCGGGTGAAATTAGTACTAGGGGGTGTTGTAGACTTGCTCTTGTTTTCCATCTTATGAACACCAGTCATGCTTTAATTTTGTCTTTGTTAAGTTTTACATTGATGTGGAAAAGCTGTGCTTGTTGTCACTTAAGAAAAGTTATGAAGATATGCTAGTTAGCGTTTTTTAGGTGAAGTAATCCCTCATTTGTTCTTCTTCTTATTGGTTTATTTTTCTTTGATTACGTGTTGAAGATCGAGGTTAATGATGTGAGCAAGGAAATGGACTTGGACCTCATCAAGCAAAATAGTCAGGTTTGCTTTCATATTCTTTCTTTTTGATTGGTTTAGATCTCTTCCTATTGTCTTTCCCTTTCTATTTAGTATTCTTCATAATTGGTTTAATAATTTCTCAGGTGGAAAGGATAATTGCAGACCGCATTAGTAAGGATAGCTCTGGAGATATAATACCAGAGTATCTAGTCAAGTGGCAAGGGTTATCTTATGCTGAAGCGACATGGTATTTTAAGCTCGACATAAAGTTTGTTTACTGATATTCCTGCTGATGTGCCTTTTTGTTTTACTCATTTTCCTTCTTGCTTTTAATGGCCTACGCATTTCTGTGATGTTGGAATTGAGAAGGTAGCATCAACTATATCAGCATCTTTAGGTCCTTACGAACAAAATTGGGGCAGGATCATCAAAGAGGCAGTTTTGATTTATTTGTCCTCTTAGATTGTAATTCTGATTAGATAATTCTTTTTTTTCTTTTTTCAATACTACCACTGTTTTGTCTCTTGTATCTGCGTAGACAATAGTCGTTCCTGTGCTTTTCAAGTTGCAGGCTAGCACCTTCAATGAATTTTGGTGGTTAATATTGAATTTAGATTCAGAGGCTGAAGTTCTGTGGTTGTTTGACCTTGTATGATTTATCTTTGAAATGATTTTGTAACACTTTGAGCTGTCAAATTTTGGAATTGTGTGCTTTGGTTTCTAGAGCCCTTAGGTTTTACTATTTTAAATTGGTCTCTTTAATTCCGATGCAATCTTTTCTGATATTTTTGGATTTCTTTTGAAAATTTTGTCTCTTAGCTTGAAAGGTGGTGCATTTTGCATGTTCAACTTCCGACCAGTCAAGTTGAATGGCTTTGACACTGTTAAACTACTATTATCATCTTATTTCATGCTTGTTTTATCTCCTTGATCTATGTGATAAGACCAAATGCTTATACTTAATATTGGAATTTGGTATTAGGGAGAAGGATGTAGATATCACTTTTGCCCAAGATGCCATTGATGAGTATAAGGTATTCTTCTTACTTGGTTTGGTTTGGTTATAGTTTTTGTTCAAGTGAAGGTAATTTAACCATACAGGACATATTTATATTTATCAGCTGCTATCTGGTCAGAGCTACCTATTATATGTGATATTCTGATCAGTGTTAACTGTAACGTGTTAATTAATCAAACCAATGTGGAGATATATTGGTATATTACAGGCACAGTTTTGTATACTGATTTATTTTGATATTAAGCGTTAGGTATGGCATGCCCGCTAGAGAACCTGCTGATTGTTATGATGAACATTTGAACAAACAATTACATAGATTCATTAAAAGTGCCATATGAAAAAATTTTGAGCAGTGTAGAAGGTTTTGCCATTTTTTTTGGAAAGAAAGTTAAACTACTACTTTTAAAAAAAAAAAAAAAAAATTATAAAGCAAGTCTCAGAAGAAAAAAGGTGCAAAGAGTTCCAAGAGCTACTACTAAATAGAGGAAAACTTGTTCCTTTTCTAGAGAGAGAAAGAGGTAATCTTGTTCCACAATCTCTCCCTGCACGAAAATATCTGGGGATTACAATAGTCCTATGTCATTTGACACTTTTAATTATTTATAGTGTCAAATAAATGACTCTATTGGTCCTAGAACTATGGGGGAAGTCTCACTTTAGATCCTAAACTTAAAGTCTGTCATATTGGTACTTAAACTATTCCAAATGTTTTATGTTAGTCCTTTTTGCTATACATTATATTTGATTCTCAATAAAAAGAGCACATGAGACGCAAATTCCTTATTTATTGTTAATTTCAACAAAATATCACATTTCTAACAGTTTTAAAATGCATTCTGGTCTAATATGTAGCTAATTTTTTTTCAATAAATCATTTTAAAACTGCTTCAATTCATGTTCTATTCTCTTTATAGTTTTGGCCTATGATTTTGCGTATGAAATAAGTACAATGGAAGAGCCCATGTATTTCACGTACTCCTTGTGTTAAGAATAAGACGAAATATATAACATAAAGGATTAAATGGAACTTTTTTATTGGTTTAAGGACCAAAGTGGGACTTTTCCCATAATTTGTGGACCGGTATCCAATTAGTTTTGATTCTTTGTGGCAGAAGGAATAGAAATCTTTTGACTTTTATAGTCATCTTAAAAATCTGGATGATAACTATGGTTGAGGATTACCATGGCTGAAAATGGTTGAGGATAGCTATGGTTGAACCTCAGCAAAATAATTGAGTGAACATAAACCAGCTACTTAATGTCGATTCTTTGTGGTGAAGGGAATAGAAATCTTTTGGATTTTGTTATCATCTTAAGAATCTAGATGATATGAAGGGAGTCAGGCATAATTTTTGTTGAACCACAACAGAAATTGAGTGTACATACATATTTCATGGAATAAAAATAATTAGCTGAAACATAAAATTTGCTCTATGGCTGTTGACTGGGTATTTTGATTAAAAGTGTTGATGTTCAAGTGTTCTCGTCTTACATCATCAATAGACATACTTACATGTGTGAATCTATTTGTCAAATGGTTTTTTTGACCTCTTTGGGCTTTTTACATCCTTATTTTTGTGCACACACACAAACACATGAACTCACACCTGAGTAGAATATGCTTCTATGTCATACTAAGGCTTGTGGTCTGTCATATCTGAGCAGGCACGTGAGGCTGAAATTGCTGTACATGGGAAAATGGTGGATCCTCAGCGCAAAAAGAGCAAAGGTTGGTATTTCTTTGGATTTTTAGACACTTGAATGATGAGTAGATTAAATTTGAGTGGCTATTGAAAGTCGGAGATTAAGTTCCAATGTCATCCTTTTCTAATAAAGCTAAAGAAAAATAGCAACAACCATCTTCATTGTCACAGATATTAAAAATGTGATCCTGGTGATGCTGCTGTAATGGCAATACTAATTTTGTTGTCATTGTCGCTGTAGTATATCCTAAAGTGTGAGTGTTTGTTCATCTCCAGACAGCAATCATTGGTTTTGCTGCTAACACTATTTTTGTTTCCTTTTTAATCCCCCTAGAAGGGTACAAACAGTCAGCTTATTTCTCCCCTCTGTTTTTTTTTGGCCTCCCTTTTAATCCCTCCCTTCCCTTTAACCGTATATTTTAATCTGGTAACATTTTTTACTTTTAGCAAGTTTACGGAAGCTCAATGAACAGCCTGGATGGTTGGGGGGAGGAAAGCTGCGCGATTATCAGCTTGAGGGTTTGAATTTTCTTGTTAATAGGTACGTCATTTTATTTGGAACTCTGTTTTTTCTAAGACTAAGTTTTACCTTTAAACATTCTTCTCTGTAAATTATCTGAGTACATCTCTTGCTTCTCGCAGTTGGAGGAATGATACAANGTCAGTATCCATGCTTGGGTTTTTACAGGTGTATATGTGTTGCTATATTCAAATGGTCATGAAATTTGCTTTCATTTTTTCTTCCTTTAGAGCTAGACATGAGAATTTCTTTTTGTATTTTCCAATTTTTCCTCTTTACAGAATGCTCAACAGATCCATGGGCCATTTCTTGTTGTTGTACCATTATCCACTTTATCAAACTGGGCAAAGGAATTTAGGAAGTGGCTCCCTGATATGAATATTATTGTATATGTTGGTACTCGTGCAAGCCGAGAGGTGAGCCAAGCTCTTATGCTACATGTATTTGACATATCTACATATTTAATACAGTACAGTTGTTGTCAGAGTTGTAGGTGTTCCTGATAGGGAAAGGTACTCTCCATTTCTTTTTAATTTATTTATTTTTCCCTGGATAAGAAAACGAAGAAGAATATCTAGAAGTAAAAAGAGTTCAGTACAGAGGACTTTTTACTTTCTTTAATTACCCTTAGTTGGAGAAACGGTTTGTATTGTGTGTTGCTTAGCTTGTTTCTTTGGATTGTGTTTAAGTGTTATTTCTTGTATTTGACTATTTGAGGATACTTATCCTCTTAACTTGTATTTCAACTTCTGTTCATTGATAAAAGTTTGTCTCATATAAAAAAGTACATAGGAGGCAGGACTAATAGTCACCCAACCGATGAGAGAAAGACAAGAAAATGCTTAGACAACATTCTGCATTAGAATTTTATAGTTCTTGACTTCTTGAGTATTGTAGTTTGCGTTTAATGATGAGAGATTTAATCTATATGTTCAAATTTTCTAGTCATATTGCCTGGTCAGTGAGCATTGCTAATTATTTTTTGTGTTATTTTCTTTCATGGTTGAGGACTACTCATTCTTTTCCATGTTTTGATTCTTTTCTGCCCTATTTTATTGTTCATGAAATTTCTGTTTCCTATTTAAAAATGAAATCTACACTTTAATCTGTCTCTGAGTTTTGCTGGTTTTCTTACCAGTTTCAGTGCTGTCCTTCTTGAGCATTAGGCCTTCGTTTTTCTTTTTAGTTCAGGACATATAGTGATTTCATCTATCAATTACGAATGTAGAGCCACATCTTCTTCTGAGGCAATCCTTATACTTAAAGTGATTTAGAGAGATGTTGAAAGTAGTTTTTTGTATGTTTTGCCAATGTGAGTGATGAAAGCATATCTGCATAGGAAACCCAAAGTTACTTGATAGCCCTTGTTTTATGTTCATTCCTAAGAACTATGAGCACAGACCTAACAATCATGAAGTTAGGTGAGTCTGGAGTAGAATCTTTACATTCCCATGATCCTGAAATGAGCAATAGTTATAGTGGTAATAGACGAACTGTTTCGAGCTTTTGAATTGGGTTTTATTGATGCAAATTTCTCTTTTGTTCTTTTGATGATATGTGGTGGCCTAGTAGGCACCCAGTCCTCCGGTTTTCATACTTCTGTCCTTCATGATCAATCCAAGTTTCTTTTCTTATAAAAGAACAGAAGTGTTTAAGAACCTTCTCAACAAGTGGCAAGCTTGGTTGGATATGTGTGTCCACATGGTCATGTTTCATAATTTTAATAGATTGGCTTTCGTTGTTATCACTTTTTTACTTTTTCTTTGTGATAAGTACTACCATCAATCAGTGTCTCTATTTAAATGTCCCTTATAGTTTTCTTTTGGATGCAGGTTTGTCAGCAGTATGAATTCTACAATAACAAAAAAGTTGGCCGGCCTATAAAGTTTAATGCACTATTGACTACATATGAAGTTGTTCTGAAGGATAAAGCTGTCCTCTCAAAAATTAGGTGGAATTATCTGATGGTCGATGAAGCACACAGGTTAAAAAATAGTGAGGCACAGTTATATACAACCCTTTCGGTAAGTTAATGGTGCCAATCAAATTTACAATTCTGTTTTAGTTACCGATTGGTCTCCATAGTTGTGATTTTAAGATGATACCTTATCATCTTTTTGTATTTTCTACATTTTCTAATAAAATTTCTGCGTTTAAAACAAACCAAATTTACAATTTGCTCCTCTATTTTGCTTTTTCAAGTTTAGTTTTTTAGTATTTTGAAGTTTACTTTGCTAATGTTAAATGGTATATTGTTGACTGACAGGAATTTAGTACCAAGAACAAGTTGCTTATAACTGGTACTCCGTTACAGAACAGCGTGGAAGAGTTATGGTAATGATTTGTCTTCTTTACTAGTATAGAAATGGAAGCTTTTGCATGCTTAAGTAGCCAATTGTTGTTAATTTGTTGTAAGTGCAAGCACCTACTGAGTTAACAAAATATTCCAAGGTTGTCTGGAGTTGTTATATTTGGAGCCTTTTTACGGCATCTAGGAAGTAGAAGTAAATATGGGAATAATCATTCTATTATGTCTACATTAGCTCGTCCTCCAACCACTTTTCCTCCTCCTTTTATGTACTTAATTAGAGTTTGAAATTTAAATGGACTCCAAAAGAAGAAAAAAAGAAGAAGAAGAAGAAGAGATGCAAGTATGCAACAGATCTTAGTGACTGAAAATTATATGCAAAGGACATTATTTTTCATTTTCCTGGAACAATCCTTTTTTTTTTTTTTTTTTTTTTCCATATGGACGAGGGAAACTGTACTTATGTACTCTTGTTATATCCTGTACATCCCATGTTGGCTTTCTACTTCTTTCGCAACCTTTTGGGGCGTCACTTCATGTACCTAATTAGGATTCAAAAGAAAACAGCATATAAAAAGTAGATCTTGTGACTCAAAATTATGTAGAAAGGCCAGCCAAATTATTTATATTTTCCTAGGTAAATACTTATTTTACATGGATAAGGAAAACTTTGCTTATGTACTCTCATCATGTTATCGACATTGTATGCGTCCATACTTGTGCTTATTGATTTTCTAAATTCACTTTTTGTTCTTCTGTAGGGCCTTGCTTCACTTTCTTGATCCAGAGAAGTTTAGGAGTAGGGATGATTTTGTTCAGAATTACAAGAATCTCAGCTCATTTAACGAGAGTGAGGTACACGATACGGGCATCTTTTTTATCTTATTCTTCTTATCTTGCTTACTTCGTTATGGAATGTTTATGAACATTTACTGAAAGCTGATTTCTTTCTCCTGTTTTTTTTTTGGGTTAAAATGTCTATGCTGTAATTTAATACACACATTTGATTATGCATAGCTCGCTAGTCTTCATATGGAATTAAGACCACACATTCTCCGAAGAGTTATTAAGGATGTAGAGAAGTCTTTGCCTCCAAAAATCGAGCGAATTCTTCGGGTTGAGATGTCTCCCCTTCAGAAACAGTAAGTGGACTATCAGCTTGTTATCAAGAGTCTCTTTTTCTTATGCATCAGTTGACTCTGCTTGCCTGGTGCTAAATTCTTTCTTTTAGGTACTATAAGTGGATATTGGAACGGAACTTCCATGACTTGAACAAAGGAGTTCGTGGGAATCAGGTTATTATGTGTTTCAAACATTGTTGCAGAATTTTGAGGTTGAATACATATGTTTATGTAATTTTTAAAGAAGAGAGTGTGAGGTTTATGATAAATGTGGGTGCTAGAGTTTTGCACTTCTCTTCCTTTTGCTTCTTTTTCTGTTCTTTATTTATTATTATTATTTTTATTTTATTAATATATATGTGTTACTTTTGACATGCTACTGTGTTTCATATTTCTTCCTTTTTGTCCCCTTTACTCCAAACCTGCTCTTTTTTTCATGGTTCCCAAAGATTGTAAGGTTTCGGCAAGGGGCTTTGGTTTGGAACTCAAGCTTGCTATGTGGTTTTGGGGATTCTTGGATAAGATACACACACACACGCGCACACAAAAGTATATTTAATAACATGAATAAGTAGATCAAGAAAAAAATTATCAATTAAAAATCAGATCCAAGGACTAGTAAGGAAAGATATTCCGAGTCATCCCCCAAATTAATTATATATTAGACGGGGTTGTGTCATTTTCGAAAAAGAGATTTGAAGCAGGGGAACTTTGAATATGGAGCTAAACACTAGCAGCTTTGGACTATCCGTTTCTTTGGTTTGTTTGATCACATTAATCCAGTAATTGGTGGCTGATTCCATCTTTGGCTTCCTTTACTTCTCAAGCTCCTCTTCTTCTTCTTCTTCTTCTTTTTTTTTTTTTTTTGATAAGAAAAGAAAATTATATTAATAATGAAAAACTGTTACAAAGTGGATAAGCTATCCACAAGAAACAGAGATTATATCTCAAGCTCCTCTTCCTGATGCATTCTTTCTTGTTGGTTTTCAATTGAATGGGTTCTATTATTAAGGTCTGCCTATTACAAGGAATTTAATGTTCATCTTTTGTAGGAGTCTTTGTAACCACTTAGGCATAATCATAGTGCTGCCGTTAAAATGCCAGTTGGTTTAGATCAGTAGAAGATGATTCTGTTTTTGGAGTTCATGGTTTCGTAAATGTCTCATATTCTCTATTAATGAGGGAAAATATTTCATGGTAGCTAAGATGATACCTTTCCTTCTGTTGGATTCTTACATCTATTGGAAATAAAAATGTCATTAGTCCTATTCTTACCACTGATAAATTCTGATCATTTCATAGTAGCATAATTATTGTGGTTCTAGTTCCCATATGGTTTCCAACGTATTTTCCACTAAAAAAAAAAAACTGTATAGTTATTTATCAATTTTCCTTTCAGTACTTGTGGAACATTTCTGACTTATAATTTCTTTCCTTTCTTTTCAGGTTTCACTTTTAAATATTGTGGTTGAGTTGAAGAAGTGCTGCAATCATCCGTTCCTATTTGAAAGTGCAGATCATGGTTATGGTGGAGACTCCAGAGACGATGATAGCAGTAAAGTTGAGAGAATTATTTTAAGCAGTGGGAAGCTCGTTATACTTGATAAGCTGCTTGTTAGGTTGCATGAGACGAAGCATCGCGTTTTGATTTTTTCTCAGGTTTGTTTAAAATATTATTGTTCTTATTTTCTTTGATATTTTAGTGGAAGCTATCAAGCTGTTCTCTGTTTTTGTACTTCTTAGAGGCTTCTGTTTTGTTTTTCATGTGGACACAAATGGTTGTTGAATGCCTGCCATTTTTCGTCACTATGTTCCAGGGAATGGTTTCTCTAACTTTTGATGATCGGACACTTGTCTCCGAGCAAGTCATATGCTTGTGGCATTAAGAGCAAGGCCATAATTTATTAACATACCAGGATTAGGAAGATTGTTTCTCACTACTATGTGATAAAGCCATGTCTTCTTTTCATGTTGGTACATGCTTTATGTCAACTGGATTCTTATTCCTTACTGTATGGCCTCTTCTGGAACCATGGTTGATAACATAATGCTCGTATTGATGCTCACTGACTACCTAATTTTTCTGGCAGTTTTCCAAGTACTCGTTTTTTGTGTGTCAAAGCTCTCTTGTTTCCTTTCTTAATTCGACATTCTGTTATTTTTATATGTTTTGTAGTTGTCGTTGTGGTGTAACAGGTTTTGGAAATGTGTTTCTTGATATGAGGAAAACATATGTTTATGAAATTGAAAGTAGATTTCAGCATCAACAATGGTTTGTACTTGATGGTACAAGCATTTAGGGATTGTTTTTTTCTTCTAGGCCTTAGAAGTTAATGAGGAACCATAAATGAACCTGTTTATGTACATTTTTTTGGAATAGAATATCTATGATTATTTTCTAGCGAAAGAAAAAGCATATATGCTTATTTAATATTCTCTCTTTTTCGTGTCTCAAGTGGGCTTTTTTGCAGAATAGGTTTGGTAGCTTATCCTATTGTATGTATTGAAGGATTTAGGACATTTAACAATAGGTTCTTTCATGTATATGATATTAAAGTAAAAATGAGCATGAACAAGTGTTGTTTATACTCAATGTGTAAAAGCTTTTATGGAGTAGTCTTTTATGCCTTAAGAAATCAATGTCAAACCTTGAAAGACCCTTTTTATACATTTTCTTTTCTGAAAGAATATCTATAATTAATGCATATCAAATGAGCCTTTTTTTTTTCATAGGACAGAGTTTGCCGGCTTATCAAATTGTGCATTTCGGAATTAGGACTTTAGAATAGGTCCTTCCATGATGTGTTTGTGTTTGTGTTTTCTTCAATTTTTCTTTTGTTTCTTTTTTCCTGCTCCAGGAATGACATGCATGATCACTGGCCAATGTCAGGATGGGAACTATGCTGTAATAAATTTTGGTCTACAATCTGTTTTGCCTACTATTAGTGACTATAATGCCGTATTGACCTTAGATTTAAAAGGCATGATGCCTGCATTCCATGTTGCTTCATATTTTCCTTCCAGAAAAAACCTGTTACTCTATATTTATTATATCGTTGTGGAAGTTATCTTGAATGATCATGCTTTACCAATAGTTTTTAGTACTCAATACCCAGATAAAGTGATTCAGTGATTGTTATAATGCTGCTTTATTTATTGCAGATGGTCAGAATGTTGGATATACTAGCAGAGTATATGTCACATAGAGGATTTCAGTTTCAAAGACTCGATGGCAGTACAAAGGCTGAATTGCGTCAGCAGGCAATGGATCATTTTAATGCCCCTGGTAGTGATGATTTCTGTTTCCTTCTTTCAACTCGGGCAGGTGGCCTAGNAATATTTGATTCGGACTGGAATCCTCAAAATGACCTACAGGTTTGATTGAGAGGAAATCTCAGTTTCTTTTCTTTTCTTGCAAACTAAAACAAGAGAAAATGGTTTTACTTATAATTTACATTTACTGTGTTCTTTGCCAGGCAATGAGTAGGGCTCATAGAATTGGCCAACAAGAAGTTGTGAACATCTACAGATTTGTCACAAGCAAAAGTGTTGAGGAAGATATCTTGGAGCGAGCTAAGAAAAAGATGGTTAATTACATATATTTTCTTTAAAAATTTCTCCCTTTATTTACTAAATGATGCATTATGTATTTATATCCTCATGGAGAAGAATTTGTATTTGTATGTTCAGGCCATATCGATTCAAATGCTTTCTGTTTTTCTCCCTAGTTTTACTTATCATCTCTGTTACATGTATTTTTTAGGTTCTGGACCACTTGGTGATCCAGAAATTAAATGCAGAAGGTAGATTGGAGAAGAAAGAAGCAAAGAAAGGGAGTTATTTTGACAAGGTATGGGAGTGTGTTAAGCTTACTTTTCTATTTTGCTGATTAATTGGATTATTTACAGCTTTATTGAAAAGCATGTTACTTCTAGGTGCTTTCTTGTGATTTTCCTTCCCCCAGTCCCCAGTCCCTCAATTCGTTTACTATTGATTTTCCTTATCTTAAGGACCCCAACTACCTTCCTCCCTCCCTCCCTCCCCATCTTCAAGATTAATGCGGGCAGCTGCATTGCTATATTATGGTTGCTAGTTTTTCCTTTTCCTTGTAAAACAACCTCCCTAATTGGCATTTGCTATTACATGGTTGCAGAATGAGCTTTCAGCTATCTTAAGATTTGGAGCAGAGGAACTTTTTAAAGAGGAGAAGAATGAAGAAGAAAGCAAGAAAAGACTCTTAAGTATGGATATTGATGAGATTCTGGAAAGAGCAGAGAAGGTTGAAGAAAAGGACGCAGAAGGAGAGCAAGGAAATGAATTGTTGAGTGCTTTTAAGGTAAGATAATTCTTTCTTTTAATCATCAATTTTCTCCCAACTTCCTCATTTTACTTTTCCCAGTATTTTTTTCTTCCCATTGTTGTGGAAGAGATAGTGATCTTGGGCTTTTGTATAGCTGCTGCTGCTCACAAACTTGCACCGATATTGATTTGTGTGTCAAATTAAAATTTCTGCCTTCTGTTTATGTAAATGTCCAGGTTGCCAATTTTGGCAGTACTGAAGATGATGGCAGTTTCTGGAGTAGATGGATAAAGCCAGATGCAGTAGCCCAAGCAGAAGTATGAAGCCCTTTTTTTTGGGGGTTAAAAAAATTGTTCTTTTATTATAAACAAATTTTAGTCTCATATTATAAGTTTATTTCTCTCATTGCAATTGTTAGGAAGCTCTTGCTCCCCGTGCTGCAAGGAACACTAAGAGTTACGCAGAAGCTGCACAGCCTGAGCGAAGTAGTAAAAGGAAGAAAAAGGAATCTGAGCCTCAGGAGAGATCCCAAAAACGTCGCAAAGCAGACTATTCAGCCCCCTCAGTACCTATGATTGAGGGAGCATCTGCTCAAGCTAGGAGATGGCCCTGTGGGAATTTGTCCAAGAGGGATGCATTACGATTTTCTCGTGCGGTAAGGTTTTGTTGGATTCCATAGTCTTCAATTTTTGTAATTTTCTCCATCTTTGCTGTAGTTTACAAAAATTAACACAGATTTTCAAGCATTTCAGGAATGTTTAGCATGATCTTTTAATAAGGCTACACTATGTTGGTGCCCTCTTATTTAATTATTTATTTTAATAAGTTGATCTGCATTTCATTTTAGTTTGTAAATTTTTCTCTTCTATGTGAACTTCATTAAATTTATAGCAGAGTTTATTTCTTTAATTTTTGTTGCTTTCTGTTCCTTTTGATCATTGATTAGTTACACTAGCAATTTTATTAGCTGTACTTTATGCTATCTTCTTCTACAGCTTAGAGTGGAAAGTGGAAGTTATCCTTAAAGGACTCTACTTAAGGCCTGTTTGGAATCTGGATTTTTTCGAGGGAAAACAAAAATTCCTAGTGATTCAATTTTCTCTTATTTGGATTCAGATAGAAAATGACAAAAAAAAAATATATTAAGAGAAGCGAGAGTTAAATTTGGTGTCATTTTTTAGTATATATAATTTTGACAAATTAATTAGGAAAGAGAAAGTTCCAAAATAAAGTTCTATAGAATTTTGGGAAAATATTTCCTTTCTTTTTTCCTCAAAAAATATAAGTCCGAAACAGAGCCTTAGTGTTTTCCCTTACCTGTTCTTTTGTTTGCTGAGGATGGCTTGTTCTCCATTTTGTTTCTTGTAAAAAAATTAATTTTATTTGCTCAAGATAATTTTCTCGTCCTGGGATTTTTCTTCTTATGTTTTGCTTTTGGTTCATACTTCTTCCTCGATTGGAATCTAGGTTATGAAATTTGGAAATGAGAGCCAAATTAGCTTAATAGCTGAGGAGGTTGGCGGTGCAGTTGCAGCAGCTCAACCTGGTGCACAAGTTGAGCTTTTCAATGTATTGATCGATGGCAGTAAAGAAGCTGTTGAAGTAGGAAGTTTGGATCCAAAGGTTGGTGTGAAAAATGTTTTGTAATATCTATTGACTGCAACCAAAAGATTTCGATGCCTTTCATTATGTAAAAGGTTTATGTGTCATTCATCTCTAGGGGCCTTTGTTGGACTTCTTTGGAGTCCCTGTGAAGGCTAATGACCTACTCTTACGTGTTCAAGAACTTCAACTTTTAGCTAAGCGCATTAGTCGCTATGAAGATCCGATTGCACAATTCCGTGCCTTGACATACCTGAAACCTTCAAATTGGTCGAAAGGTTGTGGTTGGAATCAGAGTATGTGTTGATTCTTTCCTTTTTTTTTCCTCCCCTTTTATAGGCAAGGTATTTTATTCTATTATAATTTTCTCTTTTTTTTTTTTCTTTTTTCACTTATCATGCATATTATGTTTATATTCTTTTTTAGTTGATGATGCAAGATTGCTTCTGGGAATATATTACCATGGATTTGGCAATTGGGAAAAGATAAGGTTAGATGAAAGGCTTGGCCTTACGAAGAAGATTGCTCCAGGGGAACTTCAACATCACGAAACTTTTCTACCCCGTGCTCCTAATTTGAGAGATCGTGCTAATGCTCTCCTCGAAATGGTAGGCTTTTACTTGTCGTCATAGTGTCTCTTGCTTGAGATACAGAGATAGTAAAAGAATTAGATTGGACACCTTAAGTAACTAGTCCTTTATTCTTGGGAGGAAGAGAATAACTACGATGCTGTTCTTATGTTCATGGTTATCTGATTATAAATTATTTGTCTTGAAAAGATGGATTTGTATTTGGTATCTGTGGTTGATAATTATGTATATATATATATATATATATATATATATATACGTCTTTCTATATTTTGTTATGAAAAATGGATTTAAACTTTTAAACATTTTTTTTTTCAGGCTTAATAAAGTTCTGTGGAATACATTCTGAACTTGTATGTATTGTTCTCTATTTTTGTATTGCACTCAATCAAGTGGGTCAGAAATGCTGATCGCATTAGATGGAAAGACGGTCTGAAACTTTTGCACCGATTTGTTCTATTTGTTCTGAAATGAGGTTTCCGCAAACCATCATGTGTTGTCTTTCTTTTAGGATATTTATGTTACTGGTGCTGACTGTTATATTTAAGTTCCAAGTCCCCCAAGCTTTATGCTGACTTATTTATCATTCTATTGACATATCTCTCTTCTTTTTCCTTTTTTTTTTTTTTCCCTCATGCCTTTATGTTCCACATATTTATTGACTATGGCAATGTCTTATTGGTAACTAGTAATATTGGTTATTTTTTGTGTTGGATTGCACGAACTGATTATGAGCACATGTATAATCAGGAACTTGCAGCTCTTGGTGGAAAGAATTCAAGTGCTAAAGCGGGTCGGAAAGGCTCTAAGAAGGATAGAGAGAATATTTTTAATGTACCCGAATCTCAGAGCCGGGTCAAGAAAGGAAAAGCAGGTTCAGCTATGATTGCTGGTCAAAACAAGGATCGGCATACAAAACCCCTGAAAGTTGAACCTTTAGTTAAAGAGGAGGGTGAAATGTCAGATAATGAAGAAGTATATGAGAAGTTCAAGGAGGAGAAATGGATGGAATGGTGTGAAGATGTTATGGTTGATCAAATGAAAACTCTGGGACGTCTTCAGCGACTGCAGACTACCAGTGCTGATCTTCCAAAGGATAAGGTATGTTTTTATTTTTATCTCTACATCTTTCTCCTACAAACTTTTTTTTCTTATTTTCTTTCTCCTACTGGATGCAACCTTTTTTCCTTTTAAGTGCTACAGATGAATGTTCTTATTAATGTTTGTTTATCCCCTTATTCACAGGTGCTTTCCAAAATTCGAAATTATTTACAGCTTCTTGGACGAAAGATAGATCAAATTGTTTTAGAGCACGAAGAAGAGCCATATAGACAAGATAGTATGTTCTCCCCCTGGTTGATTTTTTTTTCCCCCTTGATCTTGATTGATAGTACTCTGGAACTGCTGTTGATGCCATCTCTCTCTCTCTCTCATTATCATCTGTACAGTTGTGTTCTATGTATGTCTTAATTGGATGATATTTTTACGCAGGGATGACCATGCGATTGTGGAATTATGTATCTACCTTTTCGAATTTATCTGGGGAGAGACTGCATCAAATTTACTCCAAACTTAGAATAGAGCGGGAAGAGGAGGCAGGCCCTTCCCATGCCAATGGCTCTGCGTCTGGGTCCTTTGGTAGAGAGGGGGACTCAAATCCTTTAATTCCTTTCTCCAGGCAAAGAGTTAACAGAAATGTGGCAAACTTCCAAGGGTCAGACCCCTTTCTGAAGGGTATCGATACAGCCAAATTTGAAGCATGGAAACGAAGGAGAAGAGCAGAAACTGAGAGTCATTTCCAAGTTCAGGCCCCACTTCAAAGATCTTTGACTAATGGAACCAGATCATCCGACCCAAATTCGTTGGGAATTCTTGGGGCAGCACCATTTGAAAATAGACGCGATGGCAATGACAGGCCTTTTAGGATGCGTCAGACTGGATTAGCCCCAAAACAAGGATTCTCATCAGGTGTCAAGTAGGCATAAGAGGAAAGCAGCTGATAAAAGCTCTTACCTGGTTGCATCAACCGCTTCAGCCCTTAAATATTCTCTGGAGATTTTTTCAACCATGGGAATAAAATTTTTGCTGATACCCATTTGTTATTCGGTGACTGATCCGAGTCCAGATGGGATATGCGCCGATTAACATAAAACTTGTCATCTGAGAACTAGTGGCTGAGTAATAGAGCCAAAGTCATTGCCATAACCAAAGACTCAATGAGTCTTGCTGCCATTTATTCCACCTTTTTTTTTCGCTCCGTTTGACTTCTTTGAAGATGAGTTCAGTTTAATTTGTTTACATGTATAGTGAACGTTAGGAACAGGATTACCTGTTACTCATCTGATGTATACAACATAAATTGAAGAGAACTTATGTGTATTAGGCCTAACGGGAAGTGTACATTATCAATTTTGCAATAATTTTGGCTAAATTTCATTTTTGCAAATTGTGTTGGCTTTTAATTTATAGATGAATGCGTTTTTCTCTATGATTTCTTTATGCGTTTCCTGCACAGGTTACTCTAACGTGGTCTTCCAGTAGTTTTGCCATAACCAGAGTGACGCTGTTTTAGTTTTGGCCTAAATGTTACACTATCATAGAATTCAGGTCTCACCTTATTTTTATGGTCAGCGATTTGTCACTCGTTTGAACATTTTTCCAACCCTTCTATGACAAGTGACAAGTAAATGCAGCGATTGAATAGTTCATTTTTAATTTGACAATTCATTAATCACGTCAGTTATGACCAGTATTAAAATTATCTAAATGAAAGTAATGTGCCAATACTTCAAGAAATTAACAGCCTAACCTAATTGACCATGACTTTTTTTTCCCGGTTTTTGCTTCTATAAATTTTCCTTAAGCCATTCGTGAAGTTTAGGTGTCTTCTGCTATCCAATTTTGGAAATTTCAGCAGTTACCAAATTCAAGGATGCAATGCAAGTAAAAGTGCAACTGAAGTATTAAAAAAATCCAGTTTATCATGAGAGCTTCTATTGTCATTCAGAGACAACCAAAATATGGTTTCTGATTCTTTTAGCAAACCTAGTTAACAACCTGGTTAACTTCAGAAAATTGTCCATTCAAACGACTTATAGATTCCAGTAAGTGATTTTAATCACAATGGAGGTACTATGCTCTTTTTGTGATTAGAAAGACAAGCTAAATAAAAAGACATGCATACCTATTTGTGTGTGTGTGTGTGTGTGTGTATATGTGTATATATATATATATATACATGTTCAAAGGATTTGCGCTGGATTACATTTTTACACACCTGCTTATAATATAATGCCAATTTATTTTACTCGAACTTATTTTTCATTGTACAAAACCAACGAACTTTTTTTAAAATCATTCTTGTATACACGTACATGAGAGCAGTAGACAGTTTATCTTACAGCTGAAGGGGGGGAAAAAGTCAGAAAAGTGGTGTGCACCACAAACCACGTAATCAATCACAAGTTACAGATTTGAGTACGATGGGTGTCAAAACAATTTAAGATAAAAACAAAATCAGTAATAAGAAAATAATGAAAAGAAGAAAAAATTAAATAAAAATACAAGAGTGGTGTGTGGTGTTGGTTACAAAGAGAGAACTGTGGTTGATAACCCATTATCACTTTATCCTTCACATTGCTTTCTCAACCTCATGCTTCTAATTTCCCAAACTATGTCTAGAACTAAACCACCGGGCTTGGATAGTGACTTTATCTGTCCTAATTGGTTTGCTGTCCATACATTCTAGGCTGTTTTCATTTCTTCACTTAACTTTCTTCATTTTCTATGTCGGCCACATATTTGCGTATATTCTTTTCGTTTAAGCCCTTGTTATGAATAACCAAGATTCCTAATTTACAATTCTCCAACATAAAGTTGTGAGCTTTCTGATTTATAGTTAGGGAACACTTTTAGGATCACTAACTTATTAATAAAACCATTAAATCTTGATGAAGGTAAAAATTTGATCGTGCACCAATTGAGTCAGCCAACACTCTTGGACTTTCTCACTGATACCATAATGGAAGTTTTATCACATTGAGCGAGTAATCTTTATTCGATAGGACACATATTTATACTCTTAAAATGCAACTAAGATGGGAAAGAATACCAAACCAATTACTGAAAAGCTACACAAATCAAGGGATTTAAATTGGTGAGTCTACAATCATGGGATTTGGGATTGGTGAATTTTCAAATAAGGGATTTGGGGCAGGTGAGCATAAACCGTTTTCACGTGGTGATTCCAACAGAGGAAATGGACTTAAAAGTAAAAAAAAATTCAAAGCCTATGGAATAAAAGAAAAAAAACAAAAGTTGAGGGGCATCATACCAATTGCCAATTACGCTTGTCGTCATCAGTCAAAATAAGAGAAATATTTAACAAATTTTGAGTGTTGTTCCAAGGTGGTAGCACCTCATATTCATCCTCAGCCGCAAAATGAACCCTTTTGGGTGCTCTTCTTATCTGCCACGTTAAGGCAGGTGGGACCCACATAGGAACTTTGATAGTTGATTGGCTCTCTCTCCCGCGCTATCATTATAAAATATGTACAGCTCTTTGGCAGTTCTCTTGCAAGGTCCAATCTATAGTGTCTTTAGTCTTGTGGCAGAGTTAGATAGCCGGAGGAGACACTACCAAATCCCACACAAGATTCTCTTTCCAGGTACCCATTATGCCTCCTCTCCAATTTTTCCCATATCAATATAACGATTTTTCTATGTTTTTATTATTTATCACTATTTTTTAAAAATAAAAAATAAAATCTTTGTTTAGGATTTTATTAAATTTTCTTTTGTACTGTAACATGTGCATGTATGGCTTCTTCTGCTATTTTGTGGATCAAACTGAACTAACTGGAACTCTGTCTCACTTCTTCTGCTATTTTGTGGATCAAACTGAACTAACTGGAACTCTGTCTCACAGTTTGCTGCTTTCAATATTGTTAGACATATCTAATTCGTCCTATTGAAATAAAAACGTGTTTAAGTAGCAAATTCAGGTGTGGACATAGAAGACTAATACTGTTATTCTTCTAAAGGGTCAATTTAAGTTCCAGGAGTGAATATAACATACGGATTTTATGCCTGAAAAAATAGTCTGAGCATGCATAATTAGAAACTATAGTATGCTTAACTAATGTTTCCATTTTTTGCCTGCCTTCTAAGAAGTTGGTAATTTCTTAGTGTTTTTTTGCTTGGTAATTTCCAAATATATGTACATACATTTTTTTTTTGGGTTGGTAATTTCTTAGTTGGTCATTCAGTTACCATCCAAGAAATAACCTTAATTCGCCCCCCCCCTCTCTCCTACTCACCTTTATTCCACTAGTTAGTTATATTAGAGATATCATATTGCTGTTACAGCTTCTGATATACTCTTTTAACTTCTTTTATGACGGGACATACACTTAGTCAAACATGGAACTTTATATCCAATATACGCTTATGTAAACACATGCATATGTATATGTTAGTGTCAGCAATTCATGTCTGGATTCTGCTGTCTTGGCCTCGTAATTTTTCTTTTTTTTTTTTTTGTTTCTATTTTTCCTTTTAGTACTATGATTAAGCAGAAGTCATATTATCTTTGAGTAGCATGTGATAATTGATGACAGTGATGACTATTGATCTGATTTAATGTTATGACATGTTTATGATCTCAATAACACTCACATAGTAGAGTTACAGATTTAATTGTGTGACATGTTTATTATCTCAATAATACGCAGTTACGTAATAGAGAAAAGAGAGGGAAGTCAGTGGTTTATGAAACAGATTAATTGATATTTGTCAGTGGTAATTTCTTTTTTCTTTTCTAAACTATATGTGTTTCCTAAAGCTTACTGTTACTTGTTGCCAAAGGCTTTTTGGCTTACTTTTGTAAGTGTTTCAAATTCTGTGGAATTGTTAAGAATTCTCAACTTATAAGGAGATTGAGTTCTCTGCTTAGGTCTTACTAGTTTATGTTAAATTAGTCTTCACCTAAATGACCCTTAATAGAGCAGAGGCCTTTAATGACAATATCTTTCTTCATGTAAAATCTAAGTAGTATTTACAATCTCAATGGAGATAAAATATATAGAAGGCGAAAGGCCATTAGCCCAATTCCTATTCATCTTCAATTGTCCATGGTATTGAGTTTTCATTTTTTTTTTCCATGAAGCAAGCGCACATAACTCTCAAAAATTACTGTCTACTTAAATAGAACTTGTCAATGGTTGTTTAAACCAAGGTAAAAAAATTTCAACTGTATTTTTGCAGCTGAAATTAATTCTCTGCAATGTGTTTTACAGCAGGAGAAGTCTGAAACTGAAAGGAAGAGAAAATGGACTACGTATATGGACCAGGAAGAAACCACCTCTTTGTTCCGGGGCCTGTCAATATCCCGGAACCAGTCCTCCGGGCAATGAACAGGAACAATGAAGATTACCGCTCTCCTGCTGTTCCGGCATTGACAAAAATTCTCGTTGAGGATGTCAAGAAAATATTCAAGACCACTAGTGGAACCCCATTTCTGATCCCAACCACCGGTATTATCCACTTAGGCCTGTAGCAATTACATATGACATCATGTGAACTTACATTTGCATTTGAAACTGCTTTTCAAGTAACAAAAGATTTGTTTTGATCTTCAAATGAGAAACTTGAAGTTACATCTATTGGCCATATGCAGCTATGATCTATTTTTTAGTTGGTATCATGGATCGTTTTGAAGATTCATATATTTTTTTGCATTCAATGGTTCTGTTCTTTTTCTAGGTACTGGTGCATGGGAGAGTGCACTTACAAACACATTATCTCCTGGAGACCGGATTGTATCTTTCCTCATTGGTCAATTCAGTTTGCTCTGGATTGATCAGCAACAACGCCTCAAGTTCAATGTTGATGTTGTAGAAAGTGACTGGGGCCAAGGTGCCAACCTAGAGGTTCTGGAATCAAAACTAGCAGCAGATTCTGCGCATACTATTAAGGCTATTTGCATTGTTCACAATGAGACAGCAACTGGAGTTACCAATGACTTGTCAAAAGTGAGAAGATTACTTGGTAAGTAGACCACCTCTGGTAAAAGAAACAAGAATAAATTAGTTTAATTTTTTCGATTTATCTGTTATCTTTTAAATGGTGCCTGATATGAAGTCCCAAAATAATATATATCAGTTACCTACACTGATTGTTTGTCAACATATTACAGCTATTATATCTGTCTAATGAGGTTTGAATGGCATGGTCCACAATTGTATCATGGCAGAACACATTGCACAAGTACACTAGTAGTCATTACTGGAAGATTTCTTAATAAAATGGCTGCCTCAACACAATGTATCTCACATTTTATTTAACTCTCAGATGACTACAGGCATCCAGCACTGTTGCTTGTTGATGGAGTCTCTTCCATATGTGCAATTGATTTCCGTATGGATGAATGGGGAGTAGATGTGGCATTAACTGGCTCTCAGAAAGCTCTTTCTCTTCCGACTGGGTTGGGTATTGTGTGTGCTAGCCCCAAAGCTCTAGAGGCAACCAAAACTGCAAAATCAGTGAGAGTTTTCTTTGACTGGAATGACTACTTGAAGTTCTATAAGCTGGGAACATATTGGCCCTACACCCCTTCTATCCAGCTTTTGTATGGGCTGAGAGCAGCGCTTGATCTCCTTTTCGAGGAAGGACTTGACAATGTGATTGCAAGGCATAAGCGTTTGGGGACTGCCACAAGGTAAAGCAATCTGAATCTAAAGTAGCATACTAAAAAATGATACTCTTATGCTTCTAACTTGTTCGAAAAGCTATAATGAAGCGATATATATATATCCATTTTGTATTACTCTTTTTCCTGCCGAGTGATAAAAAAATATCTATACACGTTTTGCTATGTTGGATTATAGATTTGACAGGAACTTTATATAATGCAGGCTTGCCGTTGAGGCATGGGGCTTGAAGAATTGCACCCAAAAGGAGGAATGGTTTAGTGACACGGTGACTGCTGTGCTTGTTCCTCCCTATATTGACAGTGCAGAAATTGTTAGAAGGGCCTGGAAGAGATACAACTTAAGCTTAGGTCTTGGCCTTAACAAGGTAGCTGGGAAAGTTTTCAGAATAGGGCATCTTGGGAACCTGAATGAGGTACTATACAATTCTCACTACTCGTATTATTTGCCTGAGTTCGACATAGTGAGCAACAGTAACTGGAAGTGAAGAATTAAATGTTTATCACTTGTTTGACTTGAGTATCATTAAGGCTTCAGGAGAACACATGAAAAATTAACCCTGCTTGAATCTTCATTTTATCAGAAATGGGATTGGAAATTCCCTAATGTGGAACACTAAGAAGTACAAACTATAAGTTCCTACTTTTAGGATTGTATTTTTCTTTTAGCAGCCATTGTTTAAGTCACTCTAAAAGTTATTCTTTGAAAATGGATTATAATGTTTTCTACAAATTTTTGTTTGTTTCTTGAACCTTATTTGTTTGGTTTTAAGCAGAATGTGGTACAACTGATATTTATTAGTCAATAGATCATTCAAAACGTGTGTGGTGATGTATCCAAGAAGCATTGTTTGACATATAACTATTTATGACATTTGAGGTGCCAATGTACTTAATTATGAACTGCAAGTCTTCTCTTGGTAGTACCAAGTAGTTTATCTTTTCACCAAAGCTATTGGTAGTGAAAAATGTATGAGCTAGATTTCTATTAGTCATGTATGTTTTCTTGCTCATTGAGCTACTGATTTATATGCCTTTTGTTTTTATGTTGTCTTCAGCTGCAATTGCTGGGGTGTCTTGCTGGTGTGGAGATGATACTCAAGGATGTTGGATACCCAGTTAAGCTAGGAAGCGGAGTTGCGGCTGCTAGTGCATACTTCCAAAATACCATCCCTCTGATCCCATCAAGGATTTGATTTGATTCATCAGCAGAATCATGTAATTTTCATTTCCTCTCAATCATTTGCTTCCACGGAATGTGTAAATAAGGCACAATTTCTCCTCTTTCTCCTCTGTCTGCACTCTTTTGAGGCTTTACCAAACTTCCCTACTACTTCTTAATACGTGGACTAATGAGTTGTCTTGTATTTATAGACTCAGTATTTTTTCCAAAACTCTCATTTACTAAATTTTAAGATTTTGTATAGAATATGTAAAAGAAATGATGGATTGGACAAGAAAACAAGGAAAAATAGAGAGAACTCTTTGTCAACTATTATTTTTGACCAGCAACAAAGAAAAATAGACAGAACTCTTTGTAAATTATAATTTTTGACCAAAAACAACATGTTTTCACTTTGGAAACTTGTACATCCATTACTAATGACTAAACTTACTTATGTGCATTCATAATTTTACAATTTTCCTAAAAAGATTTTTATGAAATTTTGTCATTTCAGAAAGGAAGAAAATAGAAAGTTCCAGTTATAAAGGGGCTTGGTTAAATGGCAGTTAGTGAAGAATATTTTTCATGTCGAGTGGGTTTTTTCTGTTTCTTAAAAAAAAAAAAAAATTAAAGCAAGAAAAAATCATTTTTTTTTTAAAGTGGATCAGTCATAGGTGATGCGTCCATTACTTTGGATTGATACTTTCGAGGTTTTCAGTGTTTATTTATTTTTAATTTTCTAATGCTTTCTAGAATAACTGGTGCTGACAATGCGATTGAAATTGCATGTCCAAATTCAAGCTGACTTTTTCACTGTTTTATTTATTTTTGTTCTTTTCCTCCAACAGAAAAAGCTGAAAATGCATCAGTTGAAAAGAAGAAAGATAGCATTAAAAAGAAAAATATATATGAAAAAAAAAAACTGTATAAGTTTGGCAAAAGTTCACAAAATAATAAATAATACTAGAGACACTATTTTCTTTTCACAAAAACTTTTAGCAAGCAAGAGGCCATAATTTCTCTCAAAAAAATATTATTATTTTAAATTCCATCTATATAATTATATAAAACAAAAAGAATAGAATATACATATATATATATATATGTATATATCACTAATTCAATGATTTAATTACAAACCTGATCGGTGAAGTAAATTCAAAAAAATGGAGAGTGTTAATCTAAAACGTGTTGAATAAAACTTTAACAAATAATAAGGTCACCATTATTACTGCCTTCTTCATCATGAAGCTTGATCAACCTTATTTATTGATCCGCTAAAAAAGGGGAAAAAATTGATCATGAAATAAAAAGTATATATTAATGAAATCATTAAATTGATAAAGTCTTGAAAATATGTGCGTAACTAATATAATGTTAAAAATGAAAATACATAAATTCATGTAATTATCAACATTTCTCTTTAAAACTTACTATTTTCAAATTAAGACCAAAGAGAAAGGTGGTGATAAGATTTCATTGGTGAAAAGCTGAAGTTAATTACCAGAAAAAAAAAAAAAAACTGATTTGTTATTTTAAATAATATCTATGACGACAGCTATAGACAAATTTTAACAAAATCTACTTTAGTGAAAATTAATTTGGAAATTTTTGTCAAAAAAATTTCATTTGTTTTAACCAATTTTGACACAAATTCTTGTTTAGCCAAAAATATCATGAGAATCCTTGCACAAAAACACCTTGAATTATAGCTTTTATATGGTTTTAGCATATTTTTGGCCTCTGCAAAATTATAGATTAACATTTAAAAAGTCTCTACAAATTCTGATTATTTGTGTACAAATTAACCAAAAATATTTTCACTAAACACAGAAGATTGAATCTATATATTTTTTTTAGTAACAATAAAAAACAAATGGAGAGAAAGAAGACAAAGTTTACTGAGGGAAAGGCTGTAGGGTTTCTTCCTTTCTTTCTTTATTTTTTGTGGATTTTATTTTTTTATTTATTTTTTTGCTATACTTTCAAAATTTAAATTACAAAATGGATTAATTAGGATTCAAATCCCTTCTCGTACTCACATATACTCTTAAAAATCATTGACAAATTAAGCTAGTCTCAATTGATTATTTATTTATGTTTATTTTAAATGTGAGAACTGCATGGTCTTAGGTAGAGTAGTAATTGAAATGTTTTATGATTTAGACAAAAAAAAAAAAAGGACAATGACAAAAAAAACCTGCTTTTGAACATGTTTTATAAAAAAATGAATCAAGCATTATTATAATTTATGAACATAATTAACTTTTTATTTAAAAAATAAAAAAAGGAAAAGAAAAGACAAATATTGAAAATACTAGACTTCGTTTAATGTTTAAACGTTTTCAATAAGTAAGTAACAAGTAGCTTCGTCTTTTAAATCGCTAAGGTACATACTTGCAAAAAATTTAAATACTCAGATATTAATTTGTAAATCCAAAAATTATAATAATTTTTACAAAATAGTTAAAAATCAGAGTATTTTGCGTCATTATCCCACTAAAAATTTGCAATTTCAAAAATTTTTCTCAGATTTAACAAATAATTTAACGGGAAATGAACCCAATTGACTTTTTAGTAGTTATATTTGGGTCCACCTAATTGAAAAAACAAAATTGCTGGGCTGCTCACTTAATTTGATATTTTCTCTTCTTCTTCCTCAGTTGTATAACTTTAAGTCACTATTTTGTTTTACTATCCATATACTTAATAAAGCGTGGACCTGCTATTTATTTTTCTATGAGGTCTTCTAAAAAACTTTTTTTTTTTTTTTGAAAGAATCTAAAAATCTTTTATATCCCAAAGGAGCCCTAATTCTATGACTCGTTATGATGTACAGTTAAAGAAATCAGTGTAGACTTTTGCTTCAGTTTTGAACACTCACTATTTGTGCAAAAACCAAGAACAATGAACTAACATTAATCAATCAATTTATGACAAGATGTAACCAATTTAGTGATAGTATATCACAGAAGCTGTGACAAATGGTCATTATATAAGTGACTATTGAATGCCATTTGTTTAGTTTTTTTTGTTTTTGTTTTTCAGATCTGAAAACAAAAAAGAAAATGATCATTTTTAACTGTAAAGATTTTTTGACTTTTTAGGTGTCAGACAAATGGCAGAATGACAATTTTAGAAGGCTATTTTGTTTCTCTCAGTTCTTGGAAAAGTCGTAACCTGATACTAGAAAGGTCATTTTTTTAAAAAGGACTACACCAAGTCATTTTGTTCCAAAATAATACTAATCAAGTCCATTTATATATAT
>JXTB01000022.1:1677040-1691859 GCA_002914805.1 Parasponia andersonii | reverse complement strand
TTAATTAAAATTATTAACCCAAAAAAAAAGTTGGAAGGAATTTCCCATGAATAATAAAGATCAGGACGACCAATTAATATTGATAATTAACAGTTAAATTATCTTTTAATAGTTTTCACTCATGAATATACTCTTTGAAAAAGTTGACTAATGTTGAATTTGATGGCATGGACCAAAATGGTAAAGTTTTGTAACATTAGACGTAAATGAAAAGAGAAGAAGGGAAAAGTAGGGAACTAATTTCCCAAAGAGGAATAATGTTGGGATTAGCGTGGTGAAAAAAGAAATTTCTTTATTAAATCTTCTTTCATTCTAATATTCCAAGTTTCAACCAACAGATGCCATAATAATTAGGGAGCAATGAATTAGGGAGTATATGAGCGACTAAGAGAGTGTGTAAAGAAAGAAAAAAGAAAAAGAAACGAAAAGTGAAGAGCTTAGGGGGGTAAGATTGGGTGGGTGACTAAGGACATAAGTAGATGTATAATATTCAGTTATATATCCCAATTTTCAACCTGTTTCTTACTTCAAATTAGTTTTAGTTTGCGAGTAAACTCAAGAAATTTTCACATTAATCCATTTTGTTTAGTTCTATTTTCTGTAATTTAGCTGTTTATGGGATTAATACTTTTTCTAAAAGAAATACTAAAATTACGCCACAATCCAGCATCACTTAAAGAATGTGTGTAAAATCTGTTTTATTTCAAGAGCAAAAATGTAATTTTAAATTCAATGGCAGTCTTATAAATTTAAATTTATGGAATATTAAATTGAAAAATATCTGCACTATTAAAATTGCTTAAAAGACCCCCAATTAGCTTATCTTCACACATAGAGAGCCCGGATAAGAGAACAAAAATGCCAGAAATTGTCAAGCTCCACCACCGCCTTCAACCAGCCGACACAAGTCGACCGCTTATGTTTGATGAAGTCACGATGCCAAGTCCTGTTAGATTTTGTCGCCATAAAATGGAGATCAGCCACCTTGAAATTTTTGGCTACTGCGATGGTTTTCGGCTACCAAAGCTTCACCGGACCACATTTCGCGACACCGACGGTACCATTAGATTCATCTTGTCGTCGCCGTCATTTTCTGACTAGTTTTAGTTGTTAACTCGCCGCCAATAAGATTATCATTGTTGGGCCGTTTTACTAAAATTTGTAAAAAGTGATATTTTTATAATTTTTTCGTTTGGTAATAATTTTACCTGAGGTAATATGAGGTGAAAGAAGATTAAAAATCATGAATAATTACGGTTGGAAGAAGTGAAAATAATATTTGAAAGTATATTAATTTTTGAATTAAAAAATATAGTATTTTCTAATTCAGAACGAAAAATGATATTTTTGTAAAACTAAATAGTATTGGACTAGAGTCTATTACTATTAAGATTTGAGCCTTGAACTGATATTAGAAAACTATTACTTTCCAAAATATTATTGCAAACATGAAATTGTTTTTACAAATAATCAGCAAACTTGATATTTTTTCAAATATTTTTAAAAGAAATAATTATGTGATAATAATAATTTCTGAAATATTTCAAGAAAGTGATATTTTTGTAAATAATCAGCAAAGATGATATTTTTAAAAACTTTGGCAAAGTGGATATTTTCAAATTAATACTAAAAAAATATTTTTGTAATTCTCAAATTTAAAGCCCGTTTAAGGCTTAGGAACTTGAAATTGAATTCTGATTTCAAATTTGGATTTAGTGAGGTCGAGAAACGAATTTTAGTATAAAATATCGTCATGTTTTGAAATGGCTCAAATTACGAGACTCGTGAATAATGTTGTTTTGCGTGTCATAGGGCGAATCTTGTACCAAGACCCACATTTAACAAATTATGTCTAATCAAATATTTTTGGGTGCTCTGAATTTAGTTATGACCTTTGGAAATGATCGTTTGAATATCCAAATGATCAACGAGAGTTTCTTCGAGTGTCTTTAGCTTGGTAAAACTACTATATAGAGGTAGCAGTTTAATTACCAAATTTTGTACATGTTTTAATTTAACATTTGCATTATGGCTATTTTTTGAAAAATCATGAATAAAATGATATTTTGATAAACTGTTAGAAAATCTTGGATTATTCTTGAATTGGACTTCTATACATAATTATAAAATTGTGATTATGAGGTGATTTAGCGAATTTGCTATCCATGGTAGCGATAAATTCTAGAATAATATCAAGTATAATTTTAAAGTATTGTTTGGTTATGTTCTGCATGGTTATTATATATCTTGTTACATATTGTACATACTATTGGATCACACATGAGATACATCTTAAGCATCGCGATATTTAGGAGGTGACTAGTAACCCCGCCCTCGACGAGAGCCCATAAACCTGCAAAGGGTTTTTTGATTATTCCTATTCGATAGGTATAGGCATTTAGTTGCCCCTCTAATTTGGTATTCTTAGACACATGGGTGTCCTTTCGATTTTCTGGGATAGGTATCAGGCGCAGAATACTTAATACACATAGTACAAGTTACTTTGGTTCGTGATAAAAAAATGTGAACTCATGGGATGATATGATTTATGAAATGGACAATGATATGGTTTTAGGTTTGATTTTGAATATGTGATTGTTTTGAATATTGATTATTTTTATAAACTTCATTTATAAATAGATTTTTAGGAAAAATATTAATCATGCAGGTTTGATAAAATTGCATCTATTTAAGAAAGTAATTGAATTTTTACTGCGCATGTAAATGCTCACCCACTACCTCTTCCCATATTCATGTCACAGTGGCTTGACTTGTTCCTTCATCTTCATTGGTTGGTTCCTATTCTATACCATCTTTTCCTCATATATCAAATTTATTTAGCCAATAATTGTATATTTACTAAGTGGATATGTGAGGATGATTTACTATTAAATTGAGTTTTTAGAAATACAAATGATTTTATGTAAATTGTTTGATATTGAACTTCAAAATTTTAAATAAAAAGTAACTAGATGAATTAAATGGAATTCCTCTATATTTTAAGTGTATATTTTTTTGGCGAAATTAAAATTAATGGAAGCATGTATGATTATAAAATTTGCTACTTTTGAGGACTAAGATGAAAATTTTAAGTACTTAATTTTCTAGAATTTCAAAAAATCATTATTTATCAATATTTTCAAATAAAATTACTAAAAGTTGCGGCTTTGGAATTCTAGTCGTGATAAAAATGGTATCAAAGATGCAGATTTCAGATCTGTCTAGGATCTTGCCTGTAATATTTTATTGTTTAAAAATAATTTTAGAAAGTATTTACATATACCTCATACATTGCTTAGGAATTGGTTAAATATGTTGTTTTTTCTCTGATTCGTCTTGAATTTTTCGTTCATCTCCCTAGAGTGAAGCTATAATATCGGGATAGTTATACCCCAAAGATTCCAGTCTCAGAGGTATTAGGATTTATATAAGACTAGAGAATTCTACTCCTATTAAAATTCTCTGATTCAAATAGATATTCATTCTTGTACTCTTGTGTTCGTTATAGTGATAAATTATATGAACCTCTTAGGTTTTAAGATAGTAATCGGTATCTTGCATTTTAATTGTCGTGGATTGACTTCATTTGTATGTGTGGGATTGTGATATTTATCTCTTGATTTTGGTATATTTTTAATTACTCGGTTCGAGTAAATGGTGATCGTGCTTGTGTTAAAATATTTAAATTGATAATACTTTTTGCATAGCAAATAGCATGTAAATTGACAAATTAGTTTGATATCTGGGGTTTGCTTAAAATGTGGTATAGCACTAAAATCACCAAGATTGGTTTAACATTTATTGTGCACCTGTAAAGTAAATGATTTAATTTTATTTGATATTCTTTAGTTATTTATTCTTGTCTAAATTAACGAATTATGATTACGTTTCCTTGTAAGTTGTTTACTTATGATAAATTATTTTGCCTACTTGATAGATATATGCCTGGTTTACTTACCTTTTCAAAGCAAAACTTTTGGAAATTGAAAAAAAAAAATTCATGATCAATGGATTAAGAAAAATTTTCACTGATCGGAAAAAAAAAAAAAAGATTTGTGCATCTAGATGTGGTTTTCATTTAGTTTTATATTTTCTTTCTAAATATATCAGTCTTGTAAACCATAAGTAAGAATTCTTTTGGTCATTAATAATTTAATCAAACTTAGAACTTTCTTGCATTATTTTGGTCATTAATAATTTAATTAAACTTAGAACTTTCTTACATGGTTTAAATAATCTTTAAATCTTCAAGTTGATTAAGCATAGTTTAGAACAAAATAGGCTGTTATGATTAGTAAAAATTGCATACCTTCATATCTTAAATATCTAGTAGGTAAAAGTGATTCATTTTTTTTTCAAATAATGAATAGTTTTAAAACTTATGGACTATCTAAAATTGGATATTTGTAAGATTACACTTTCGTGTTTTTATAGAATTTAGTTGTGGTACTAAATTAATTCTAGCATATGTTTAATAGTACTAGTTGGAGAATTCTTTAGACTAAAGAAATTTTTATAAACTGAAAATTTCAAATATCTTTTTAGATTTAAATGTGATAGATACTCTTGGTGCTTGATTTATAAGTTAAAATGTACTTTTACACATTTATTTACATGTTAACTTGGAATAAAATAAGGAATGTTTATAAAAATTTTCTTTTTGCAAACGAACAACTCTATCAATTTTATTTTTTAAAGAAAAAATTTATACTATTACTTGTTAAATTTTCTTAATGATGTTTAACTTGTTTTAGTTATGTTAATAAAAAGCAGATCAACATAGTTAGATTTTAAAAGAGTATTGCTACATTAGACTTAGGATTACATTATCACGATCGAAATTATAATCCCGCGACTTTTAGTAATTTTATGTGAAAATAGTGATAAATAGTTATTTTCTGAAATTTCAAAAAATTAAGTACTTAAAATTTTCATTTTAGTCCTCAAAAGTAATAAATTTTATAATCAACCAATTTTAGTCCTCACATGTCTATCATATTCCAATTTCCCTTATCAATATTTTTCTAAATTTCTATCACTATTCTTTACTTTGCTCTTTTGTGGCTCAAAACTGAATTTACTTGAGTGATCTCTTCTTTCTGTCCCGCTTTGTCACATACTTTGCTAGTTCCAATCTTGTTTGACCTATATATATCTTATATATTCGATCATCTTGTTGAAATGATGATAACAAGCCCAAGTAGCAAATTCAGGTGTCTACTTAGATTCTTTGTGGAATATTCTGAATTAACGTTATTTTTCAGATAGAGATAGAGAGAGAGATTGATAGGGTGCTTAATAATTAGGGCCAATTTAAGATCCAAGAGTGAAATTAATTTACAGTTGTTTGCCAGATAAACATTTGCATATTGGCGTACAAGCATTATCAGAAACTATCGTATGGTAAACTAATATTTTACAAATTATATTCAATTGTTAAAATTTGTTCCCGAAAAATGTGGTTTAATTAGGGATGTGCTTCCTTTCTAGAAGTTAAAGAGTAGGTATTTTCTTGGTTGGTCACCGTGTACAACGTTGAATATTTTCCAGTTACCATCCAAGGAATGTCCTTTGTTTTTCCCGGCAGTTACCTTCGTTTAACTAATTAATTATATTTTAGAGATGACTTCTTGCTGTCATTACCGATGATACATTTTAATGTATATTCATATTTTTACACTTTTAATATTAATATATATATATATATTATGGATTTGGTCTAGCAGTTTTTTGTTTTTAACATTATTTAATTAAAAATTATTATGTACGTCTTTTTATAATAAAAAAATTAAATAATAAATCTTTATTNGGGAAATAAACCTAACGGAAATATATCACTTCATGGGTCCAATATATATGTACATATATACACACACGTGAGCCATATAGATAATATACTCTAATTTTTTTTTTAATGAGAATTTAAATACAAAGAAAAAAAAAAGAGGAGAACAACTTGCAATGAAAAATAAAGATCATTGACCAATCTTACAAATAAGTCATTAAATTATTCCAATTTCCAAGTGATTATCCACCAATTCCCTTTGAAAAAATTAACAAATGGTAATCGCTAAAAGGAAAAAAAAAATTCTAATTTGTAAAGAAGTATAACATTGGGAATAATGGCAGAAAAATGCACATGTTAAATTCCATGTTTATTTCTTCAAAAGACAACAAAATTTGGGAGAGGAATTATACTGACAGATCGTTCATATAAATAACTACAATAAATAAATTTTCTTTTTAATAGTAGATTTTTTTAAGTGGTTACTAAACATTGTTGAATCGTTATTTCAAGTGAATTAAGAAGCAAATAGGACAACATAGCCACACGTAGCTGACTGACTTGATGGTAGCTGACAGCTGACTTGACCGTAGCTGTCGTTTTTTCCAACTTAAACGATAATTGATTCGTTGTTTGTAAAAAGGATATAAAACTTATAACCAGAAAATTTAGTTGTCATTTTTTTTTTTTTTTTGAAGGGTATTCATTTTTTTTTTTTACCGTATATGATAAACTTCCATTTCTTTTTACTAAGACATGAGACAGTGGTGCTGATATATCAGAAGGTGGCAGATAAAGACTCAGTGGACCAGAAATTGTTAAATATAGACAGGACTTTAAGAGAACGATGAACATTTCTTCAATATTATTTAGAAATTGTTAAATATAGACAGGACTTTAAGAGAACGATGAATATTTCTTCAATATTATTTTGAATATGAGTGTGAGATTTAAATCTTAAATCTCAACATTAGTGGTTAATAGTTAAACTAAGCCTGTAACTACAGTTGAGGGACTTTTTTTTTAAAAAAAAAAAAATCACTAGACAAAATATCCATTTCTAAATATTATAATATATGTTTTATTTATTTTAGCTTAGACGAGCCCCAACCTAAGTTGTCTTATATTTAATGTAGTAACTTCCTTTAGAAGAGTTCATCTGTTGAGGACTTATCTATTTAAGTAGTAAGCCTAGTCTACCCAATTATTGGACGATTTTAAGAATTGACTATCCAATCCGGTCTTTGTGCATGATCCAATCCAAGAGAGGTTAGATTGGTTCCATTTTAGTAATCAATTTTTGCATTTCAATTTTGGGGATATTGATTATTATTTTTTCAATCATCTACCCTAATTATGATATTTCCTGACAGGAGAGACTTTGACTTAGTAAAATTCAAGAACCCCCACAGAAATTCACGGGAATTATAGTCATGAAATTACTTGTCATCTGTGACAATATTACCTTGTAATGTTATGGGGTTGATTATATAGTCCAAGATACCAATTGTCATTAGACCCCAAAACTCACGATTTGGACATCCTAAACTTAGTATTTGCTTTGCGGGGTCCACGCATCCATAGGGCTCAACACCAGATTTTTGTTGCAATAATTTCGCAGAAATCAGATATTATCTTGAATTATAAATACTTGATCAGTGACCAAAATTGTGAAGTCAACATATTAAGAAAACTTTTGTGATGATTATAATTTTCAACAATTTCATCATGACATTAAATGTGAAAGAAAACAAAGCCCAATAGCTTGTGCACATGTCAAGAGAACTTTCCATTTGAGATATTAAAACCATTTTGTACATTCTTAACTAAGTGAAAAATAGATAAATTGATCACACTCTGTTTTAGCTTCTCATCAGACATTCTTCACTATCTCAAGGTTTGGTAGACTATGCTGCATGACATTAGACCATTAGGACAAGATTATTATGAAACATTTCCATTAAAAATGTCAAATACAACTGCGGACATGACGGTCGATGTGCATGAACTTGGCATGGAAAGTTGGTCAAAGAAGACGTGCGGTAAGAATCTGAAGAGAATCCCCTTAATGACGATGTATTGACGAAACGTAAGGCCAAGTGGAAGCAGCTCTAGTGATCAGGGTGCAAGCAGCTATAAGCAATAAGTACTCTTGTTTAGTAGTCATCTGATTTACGTGTTAGTATCTCCCGAATGACGCTTTATACAAATTCTAGAACCAATATATTTCTGTAGAAATGAAATAAAGTACAACTTATATGTGTTTCACTTTAATAATAGTACTTATAGCACTCATCGTAATTGTACTTATATCACTGTAAAAGGTGCACTTTGCAATGGAATAATAAAACATGCATATCCAACAAAATTCATTTGTTTTATATGCAATGTAATTGTTTGGTTCTACACAGAGTACCTGTACTATGGAAATAGTAATAGCCAACAAGTAGAGTAAAGAAGAAGCCATTTTTATTTTTGTTTAAAAATATTTAAATTCTACTATTTTTTTAGTAATTTTTTTTTTTTTTTGAAAAGTGCTAAGAAATACGTTTGTAACGATTCACAGTAATTAACGTTGGTTTAACATAAATCGGTGTTATTATACAAGAAATAACGCCAATTTTAAACCGATTCCATATGTAGAAACAAAGTGTTATATATTGACTTATTTCTATTCTTACTAAGTTTTTAAGTGGCTTGAATAAAGTTAGTGTTTGAACCGATGTTAAATGGATGCATACTCGAATTTAAGTGGCGTCTATTTACTAGTTTATACAACTAAAGTTTTTAGAGTCAATAGATCATTCATACTAGCATGACTTTGTATCCCATAAGCATTATTTATCTTTTTTCTTTTGGTAATGGATAAGCATTATTTAACTAATTACCAACCATAGATGACTTTTGATGTGCCAAATACCTAAATTTGAATTGCACCTTTAATAAAATCTGACATCATGCTTGTGACATTGTAGAAATTCCTTAGACTAGATTCATTTCCTCAGCAGTTCTAAATTCTATTAAGTCTCTCTTTACACAACCAAGTATTTTGTCTTTCAGCAAAATCATAATAACAACAAATAATGTATCCGCTAGAGAATTCAATTTCAGTACTCTGTGTTTGGGGGAGGTGAAAAGAGAGGAAACAGAAAACTTAAGAGAAATATGGAAGGAAAGTGAAAAGTGTACTGTTTGGTACAAGGGAAAAAGAGTGTGGTTCACTAAATTAATCATCTCTAGATTTCGTTGATTTATTGGTAGACAAGGTGATGTGGCTTTTGAATTTCTACATTTCCTCGCGCTCTAAACTTTAAATACTGATGTATGAGTAATATAATATCTATGAAATAATACTATTTTCTTTCCTTTTTACCTCCAATAGTGAACAAAAGAAAATAATTTCATTTTATTTTTCTACCCAAAAAAAACTTTACGGAAAGTATTTTCATTTCTATCCTTTCATTTTCTTTCCCATCTACCAAAAATAGCCAAAGATCCATTGATTAGTTTTTTTATGTTTTCTTGCTATCGTCTATCTTTAGCTACAATTGTTGGGATGCCTGGCTAGTGTTAGTGGACGCTGAATACTCAGTTAAGCTAGAAGCAGAGTTGTGGTTGCTAGTGTATACTTGCAAAATAACATCCCTCAAATCCCACTAAGGATCTGATTGATTCATACGAAAAATCATGCAATTTATAATGCCTGCCACCATTTGCTTCTGCAAAATTTATAAATAATGAGTAATGCTAATACTGGATGATGTGTCAATATCTTATTTAAATAATTATAATTGTAGTACTAATTTATTAATTAGAATTATTAAATAATAAACTAACACACAGGTCATGTACTTTATAGCATTACCCATATAATTTACACTATTCTTCCAAAACTCAAAATTAATACACGTCAAAATTTGGAATGGATTGAATAGGACAATTGGCTTGGAGAAGAAAACAATAAGGGGAAGTCCAGAAACGAAAGAAACTCTTTCCCAGTTATTATTATTATGGGCCACATACAACAGGTTTCTACTTTCCAGCTGAAATTCGTTAATATGATATCAATATCCCACCCCCCAAATTGGATACAATTATAATAAGACTTTAGGCGACGATGACTATGACTATGAGTTTATGACTATTTGAGTGTGACACCTCACATATCCATTATTAATTTTCTCAACCAGTACTTGCTCAAGTTCTAAGAAGGCTAAAGGTTACTTGCTCGAAATCTCCTTTAATATAATAGCCCATTTCTTCAAAGTCAATAACTTAGTCATTGCGTAAAACGTGTCTCAATTTACGGTCAAAAACCGTGTCCAAATTGCTTAAGAAAAAGTACAATGAATAAAGAATAAAAAACACTGAATCTCTTTTTGCCCCCTTTATAACCTGCAAACCATTTTCCGCTGCCTCTACAATCGATCTTTAGTTTGGTTTTTCGTTTCCCTTTTTCAAAATTCCAAAGGCAACCCATTTTCCTTCGAAGCAAAATCAATGAGATTTTATCGAGAAAATCATCTCGGTGCCCAGGAATCCACTGGTTCTATGCTCATCAAAAACGTTTCACAACAAGAGAAAGAGGAAGAAGAAGACGACTACTTTGACCATCTCCCTGATGCCATTCTTCTCGTGATCTTCAACAAAATTCTCGATGCGAAGTCTCTCGTCCGATGCCGCTCGGTCTCGAAGCGATTCAACTCTCTGATTCCCCAGGTCGAAGCCATTTGCCTCCCTCTCCTTCGCAAGATTCCTCCCAGGAAACCCACATCAAACACCTTGTCTGCAAAGCATTTCAAGAATCTGCTCAACAACTTCATCCCCAAATCGATTCGCTTTCTCCATAGGATCGTCTCCATTAACAAGCCACGACCAAAGAACGCTCGGAACCTTCTCTACTATTCGCCGAATGAAGCTCTCGAGGGCTTCAAGGAGATGAAATCTCTCCATCTGGAGCTTCCTTGCCCCAATGGCGAAGTTGGGTTAGCGGGAAACGACGAGTCGTTTGTGAAGTGGAAAGCGGAGTTCGGCACCAATCTCCAGAGCTGCGTTATACTCGGGGCAAATTCGATCCAGAGGGAGAAGCTTCCCAAAAATGACAATCTTAACAAGGAAAGTGGCAATCGAAACTGCGAGTCGGCTCAGCCAGTTTTGACCGATCAGGAGCTGAAGACGCGAATCGTTTGGATGATCTCGTCCTTGATCGCCGCGTCAGCCAGGCATTACTTGTTAAAACGCATCATCGCAGAATTTCCCGATTTGAGGAACGTCGTCATTTCGGATGAGAATAAGCGAGGGAAGCTCTATATGGGGGAAGAGCAACTCGCTGAGTTGAGATCGAACTCGGGAAATAATGAGTCGTCGGTGGCGCTGGAGTCCTCGTTGGAAAGGAGTGTAATACCCGATTTGGGAATGAAATTATGGTATGTTCCTCAGCTGGAGCTTCCTGGATCTGGATGCGTGATTAAGGGAGCGACACTCGTCGTGATTAAGCCTCTTGATCATGAGTTGATAAACGGCAAAAAAGGAGCAATGGACGATGGAGATCTTTTGGGTAATGGGTTTGATGGGAATGAAGAAGAGAATGCCATTTTGGGTGAAGCCGTGAGAGAAATGATAAAGCTGAAGAAGACTTATGTCATGGAGATGACTTCCTTTTGATTACGGCTCATATAGTTGAAAGTTTTGTTTATTTATTTATTTTTTTTTAAGTGGAATTTTGACGTTGATTTGATTATTTTGTATATGGGAAAGATAGCAAAGCGTTTTTTTTTTTTAGTCATAATTTTTCATATGTATTTATTTTCACTCAATATTAATTCAAATTCTATGTAAATAACTCTTGGGTTATTTACATTACTCTTTAAAAAATACCAAAATTTTAAAAAATGTTAATGATATTAATAGCTCTTAAATTGTACCTATAGTATCATTTGCCCCATAAATTTTTAATTTACATAATTTTGATCTTTAAATTATATAATTATTGTAATAATGATCATTTTATCACAAATTATTAAATATTCAAAAGAAAGGAAATAAATCATTATAAAATACATTGTAATGAGTTATATTCATAGTGTACAGTTTAGTAACTAGTGCTAAAACTGAGATTTGGACTCATACATATAAATAATACTTAATTATAAGATTTGTTAATGACTATTTTTTATTAAAAATTAATAATTTGTAATAAAAGTGATAATTACTGCAACAATTATATAATTTAAGCACCACTACTATATTAAATTCTTTAAAAATAGTATTTTCAAAATGATATTTTTATAAATAAATCCAAATTTTTCAAAAATTCCAGCAGGATTTTTCAAAATTTTCAATTATGGATGTAGATTTTGTAAAATCCCATCATTTTTTGGATCATGACTCGACAAAGATTTTAATTGGGAAACTGACATAAATAATAGTAAATCTGACTAAAATAAATTTTTTAGGAGTGTTTTGAAAAATAAATTTTCTAATAGCATTTTAATATTTTGTGACCATGTATGACAGGGGGTTACATAATTTGTGACTATTGATTAGTTTTGAAAAAGTTATAATTTTATAGTCACAAATTGTGTGACCACTCGTCATATAATTTGTGACACTACTAAAAATGTCAATTTGAAAAAAACTACTAAAAAAGTCATTTTATGTCAAATTAGTATGGATTTTAATATTTTTTAATTATAATTATGACAATAAACTTGAATTCCCCATTTAATACTATGCTTTACTTGATTCTATATTTCACACCAGGTATAACATATACTAAATTTGGCACATCAAATAGTAATGGACGAGGATTGTTGTCATATATACTAAGTCCACGCATTAGCACAATGAAATTTCATTGCATTGGAGGTGTTCTAATGCTGAGACTTGAGAGGCATTTTTCTGCTTTATACATTCCTTTGGTGTAGTTTGTATTATTAAGTTTCTATAGGTGTTTCTTAGTGAATTTCTAATTTTCTCCTCCCTTAATTTCTTACAATTCAAGGGTTTCATTTTAATTTTTTGAAATTGTAAAAGATTATTTTTTTTTTTGGGATAAAACTATCACCAGTATAAATATTTAAATCAGCTGTTACTTTACAAAATACTAATTTATGCACTGCCATTCTTGAAAACTCCTGGCACACTTTTGAAGTCTTTTCCCGCGAAATCATAAATGGACCAATTAACCAACTCTTAGCCACTGCCTCAATCCATCCAAATATTTGTACTTGTCTGATGCTTTCGCCCAATGTCTAAGATTCAACACTACACCCCCCCGTGGGAGCCCGGGTTTTTGTCTCAATCACAATAATCACAATATAGCTAATCATTCAAAAAGACCCAAGATAAGTATCATAATCTTGGACAGAGTCACAACATAATCATCTAATAACTTTCAAGGACCAACTCATAGCTCATGGACTTAACTCTTCTCCCCATCAGTTACTCTTTTCTTATTTGCTTCTACTGATAATGAAAGAGTTTCTATAACTGCTTTTATTGCTAAGGAGTCAGGCAACCAATAGCATTCAGTTCTCGTTTATTGATAGATAATATGTTGCTTCAAAGTTAGACCATTTGAACTCGAATTAATATTTATCTATTAAACCTAGGATAGTATACCAAAAAAATTAGCCAGGGCATGAAAGAAGAAGACAAAAGAGATATGTCACATGACTTTTCCTGGACCGATTAACATGGTCAACGTTTACTTCTTCAAACATTCCCATCAATCACATTGCATTCAACGAATATGCTTTTGGAATATTATTATGAGCTCTTTGACAAGAAGCGGGCATTCCCATAATGGAGTTCCTCATTTCCAAGGCTTAGGTATGCCAACATTTAGGCTTTATTTAAGAAAGGAACATGAGGTTCAAGCAAGAGACTTCAAGTTTTGCCTGAGGCGAGTAGCAAACTCTAATTACAATGCACATATGGAAAGCAAATCTATTTAACCATCAAGCATACGAGATTATGCGCCAACTCCAAGTCCTGAGCTGCGTAATCATAACTTTTGCTTCTGTGGTACCTCAAGAGTTTGTTTTCGAGTGTGCTCTAAGCTGCTATATGCTTTCAGTCTATATTCAGTACAACCAAATGAAACAATAAGCAAAGCTTGAAGGCTCAATGCTTTGTCCGAAACAGCACCTGCTTGCTTTATCAAAATTTCTCGTTTCTACATTTAAGAAAAATTGTAAAATTTGAAGTAGGACATTATCCATATATATATATATATATATATATATACACATATATAATACCTGATTAGATAATATACGTGTAACAATTTATGTTATGGTGTCATACGGTAGTATGTTTCCTTCCCAAAATCTTATTTGTGGACTCATCTCAGGATGGAGAAGAAGCCAGTGTGGAAGAGCAGTGGTGACAACCTTAAGAGATTAAAATTATTTGGTACGTTAATGCTAGAGTTTGTTTTTTTTTTTTTTTTTTTGTTTTTGTGTTTTGTTTCTCCACTCTTTTGGTGAATAGTGGCCTAACATTTTTTATTACCGCATTATTTGTTAATTCTTTACTAAAGCATAAACTTTTGATTATCAACATTCCAATGTATGATATCACTTCACTACTTGGATTTTGTAATTAATTCAATATATTTTGTTGGGTTAGTTATACGAGTATTTATAAGAAATGATTTTTTTAACCTCATTTTAAGAAATGGTTTTTTTTTCACCTATTTCATAAAAGTACGTATTTTTTATTATTATTTTTTTTTTGTAAAATAGCCGTTTTTAAGTAGATCAATTTTTTGTATATTAATTATATTAGTATATAGTATATTCATTTTATATAAATGTCTTATTTTTGGTGTATTCGTATATCTATTATTGTGTCTCAATATATTAATTTTATAGTTGGGACTTATCATAAAATACCGAATTTTGTTCCCATTTATGTACAAAAAAAAGGCAGGGGGAAGCATAAATCAAGACAGATAAATATTGTAAAAAAAAAAGACTTTTATGAGTTTAAAAAATTAAAATTATTGTTTTTCCTTAAAAAAATAAAG
>JXTB01000022.1:1656856-1674859 GCA_002914805.1 Parasponia andersonii | reverse complement strand
AAAAAAAAAAAAAAAAACCTATTAGATTGGCAACCATATATGACATATATTGATATTTCAATTTTTACTCCAATATTTACTCATCGATGATTATTATCATTTTAGCTATTGGATGAATATCAAATAGTTCTAATTAATTAGGTAGTTGACTAACAAAATATATTGTAATTAATTAGCTTTGAACTAATAAATCTCATTAAATACATTTTTAGATAGACAACTTATTGGTGACATGCTAACATGGTACTGTTTAATATTTTTTATTTGTTTAAATGGAATATTAATTTAAGATTCATTCCTTCCCATTCCCTCACTGTTAATTGGTATTAATTAAAAAATATTTTGTAATCCTAAGTCTGTTGTATTAAATATATCAATTACCAAGAGAATAATATTAGTTGTCACGACTAGAAATCTAAAACTGTAATTTTTAATAATTTAAAGTGAAAATATAATTAAGTATTAATTTTACAAAAATCAGAAGAAATCGGGTACTATAGAATTTTGTTTCACTCCTCTAATAATTATAAATTTGATAACCATTAAAACTCTTATTAGTTTTAATTATTTAAGAACATATCTATTAAATTTTAATAAAGCTTTAAATTAATTCACTTGGAAACTTATTAATAAATCATAAATTTTGTTAAATTGAAATTTTAAATTTAATGTCCAAAATAAGTTACATGAAATCACTTGTACTTTCAAGTTAATAACAAAACATTCCTCATACATTCACGTAATAAATTTACTAGTCTTGTCTAAATAATTGAATACGGAGTAGGAATATATGTATATAGGAATGTATGTATAAGCTACATAGCTAATCTAACCACCAAGATGACTAGCTAAAATAGACAAATACATGAAAGTATGAGAAGTAGAAGGGGTGAGCATTCATATATTCAGTAGAAATTCAATTATCTTTTTGTATAAATATAATTTTACCAAACTTGCATGGTTAAAACCTTTTCTAAAATCCATTTATAACCAAGTTTATAAAATAATTGATATCAAGAATAATCACATATTCAAAATCAAAACTAGAATTACATAATTGTACGTATCATACATAAACTAATGTAAATGAGTAAGAGCTTATCCTCCCATCATGGCCATGTAATATTCCTTATGAAAGGTACCCAACATCTTGACAATACTTGAAGATGTGTCAGTCAAAAACTTATGCAGGATTCTAGGTCTTTCACCTAGTACTACAGCAACAAGCCAACGATATAAGCTACTGTGATGCAATAATGGTGCTCAATTGTGTAATTATATGGTATATACAATATATATCAACTCACAATAACTATACATCCAATAATTAATCAAATCATGTTTCAAAATTCCACTTATTATTATTATGGGATTTACCACAATGTGGGCAGCATACTATTGTATTACTCTATAATCACAATTTTAAAATATATATAAAAAAACCACATAGTCTAATCTTAGTATAATCTAATATATTTTCATAATATAATACAATTATAAATCAAAACAAATAAACCAAGTAATTTAACCCCTACCTCGAGATGGTAGTTATACCAAGTTAACGAAGCTCAAAGGAACTTCCATTGATCACCTAGGTACTCGGACGGTCGTTTCTAGAATCATGTAAGCTCGTTTTGAAAAGTGATTTTTCTAACAAGGCCTCAAAATGAGAAACATACATTACCATTGAATTTGTGGCATCTAAAATAGTTAGGTTAGATATATAATTTGTCAAATTTAGATCCTAGGACAAGACTGACTCGTGACACGCAAAATGACAGTATTCATGAGCATTAGAATTCGTGCCACATTGAAATATATTGATGTTATATATCAAAACCTATTTCTCAACCTTATTAAATCCAAGTTTGAATTCAAAGCTTTGTTTCGAGGTTCAGAGTATTCATTGGCCATAATTCTCGAAAGTTACAAACATACAACTTTTTAAAAGTATTTAGAAAAATATCATATTTACTGAATATTTACAATAATATCACTTTTTTAAAATATTTCAGAACATACCATTATCACAAAACTATTTAGGAAAATATCACTTTCGAAAAATATTTGAAACCATTCTAACTTCGTTGATTATTTGTGAAAGTGTCATTTTTGTTTTGAAAAATAACATTTTTCTAATCTCAGCCTAAGAATAAATCTCAATATTCAATCAATACTATTCAATTTGGAAAAATATCAGTTTTAGTCCCAAATTAGAAAAATATCACATGAAGATTTTTCTCAAACCAGTTTAAATTAACACAACAAAGTTATATTTATTCATGATTCAATCTCCTTTATCGCAACATATAACTTTCACGGCTATAAGAATTGTTCCACAAATATAATTATAAAAATGCCATTATCTTGTTTCAAAAATGATAAAAAAACTTCAAACGCTCATCGGAGTTTGCTTGTCTGAAATCAATAGTTGAGAAATATCGAGGAAGACTCAAGGGAGGTTGAACTTATGAATTTGAGTGGTGCTCAGCATTGAACAGCAACAGAAGGACGAAAGATGCCGCGATTTGCCATGGTTTCACGGGCATCTTCCTCGCAATTAACAGCATGACAACAGCTGGAGGAGGGCGACATGACATTGTCTGGTCTTGGGGAGGCGGGCGATAGTTTTGGGAAAGAAACCGTGAGAAGGAGAACAAGAGTTATAGAGGCTTGGAGTTAGAAAGGAGAGAAAGTTGAAGTATTTATGAGTAATTTTAAATACTGTAGCCCATATGTCATAAATTGGTTAGTTGGGCACTATTCATATAAATTAAAATTTTCACCCAGCTTTAAAAGTTCTTTCATTTATGCCCTCAATTAATTGTACTTTAGTCCTTATTTTTAAATTTTCTTTGCATTTTTGTCCAAATGAAAAGTCTAGGTACAACCCAAATATTTTTATTTAAATATCCCAAAAATTTGAAATTACTAAACCATCCATGGCTCAAAATTATTTTTATACCCTTTTAAAAATTCAGTTATTACATTAATAATATTCCACTGTCATAAATTAAAAGAGATAGGAAATTCACAATTTTGTTTATATTTTTTATTTTTAGGGAAAAATAATTTTGTCTCTTAAATTATGTTTGCTTTTTTAGTCCGTTATTTGCAAATAAAATTTTTAAGCTTCACTAAATAAACGTATTAAATGAATTAACTATGAAAATATATCATTATATTTATGATATTAATCAAAAATGAAAGAAAAAGTTGATTTGGTTTATTATACATAATGATTTTATTCGGCTAAAAAGATAAATTAATTCAAATATTTTTTGGTTTGTTTTTAGTTTATTTTCAACAATTCGTGTATATATATGTGTGTATATATATATATATATATATATATTTGGTTTTTATTCTTTTCTTCATGGCTGTAAGCTTGGAATAATCTTTGGCATATGTTAAATTCTTTCTTTAATGTTTGTTTTCATGATAATTATATTTGAGGAAATCTTTAAAAGTTAACGGATAGTGAAAAGAAATAAATATTCATAGTTTTTAGATACTTATACCTATTATTCAAAATATTACCAAATTTATGACCTTTCAAAAATAATAAAAGTTTTGTATGATCTTTTTAGGGTATTTTTCTAAATAATTTGGGAGCTAAAAAATGGGGTGACATTTTAGTAAATAAGCTATCTTTTTTAACAAGATGCTACAAAGATTTCTTAGAAACCAATTTAGTTTCATATTAGCGGAATATCTTGTACCTAAGTAAATTATAGGAAATCACAAAGTTTTCCTGGAAATTAGTTTAGTTTTCTTTTAGCGGAGTGTCTTGTAGGTAAATAAATCATAAGAAACCACAAAAGTTTTTTGGAAACTAGTTTAATTTTCTTTTAGCAAACTGCCTTGTATGTAAATAAGTCATAGAAAACTACACAGATTTCTTGGAAACAAATTTAGTTTCATTTTAGCAAAATGTCATGTACGTAAGTAAATCTCAAGAAATCACAAAGATTTCCTAGAAACCAGTAACCAGTTTAGTTTTCTTTAATCAAAATACCTTGTATTAGGTAAATACATGAAATCACAAATATTTCTTAGAGACCAGTTTAATTTTCTTTTAATATAATGCAATATATATATATATATTAAAAAAAATTACAAAAGTGTTCTAGAAACCACTTTGATTTTTTTTTTTTTTATAGCAAAATGACCTATATGTAAGTAAACCGACAAGAAATTATAGAAGTTTGAGAGTAAAAACTTTCTTGGTACGTAATATTAAATTTATATACACATGTTTCAATTATCCTATATCCAAAAGAAAATTTATGTTATAAATCTATGGCTACCTTTGAAATATCTATTATCAAACAGAATTTGAACAAGAGAAAAGAAAAAAGTTAAAATAGTAATTTTAAAAAAGGGCGTATGAAAATTATTAAGACCAAGAGCACTGTATTTTTAGTATTAATATTAAAAAGATAGTATTGGGTGTCTTTTTCCTATTCAGGGAAAAACTTAGTAATAAAGCGGGCAATTATGTGCATAAAATATAGTCTAAAATTGGCTTCCTACAATAGTCTCGAAAGCTTAAATGATATAAATCTTTTGGTGGTATCGGGTCTGAAACTTTTTTAACTTCATTATCTTGCTTGTTTAAACGATATATCTTGTTATCACCAAAAACTCATATTCCATGCCATAAGATCTCATTAAAGCATTAATTCAAACACTTTATGTGCACTCTCAACACGGTCACAACAACTATATATATGAGCCAAACTATTATGGACAAGACCAAAGACTCAAACAAATCTCTCAAAACAACATAATGAATCATTTTACGTTCTCAAATATCCTAAAAAATTAACTAAAGCTTGAGAAAAAATTGTAATTGTGAATATCAAGACTAATAACCAACAATTGGCTAGAAAAATACTTATATACAGACCTTCAGTCATAGAATTCATAGCAAACATAACTATACTCAAAGAAATAGATCCTAAGTCCAGATTCATAGGAAGGTTTCTAAATCAAGATTAGACACTTTTCTACTGAATCCAGCAATACAACTGATATCGAGCTCAACTGAAAATTAATAAAAAATTACAATCGTGTAAAAATAGGAACTAATAAAAAAAATATTAATCAATTTTCACCCTTCTTTTTTCTTTGCACCATTTTTCTAAATTGAATCTTACCAACTAGTTAGTTATGAAAATCTCTCATTGAAAATCTCTCATTCCTTTTTCTTTATCGTCACTTTTTACTTTCTTGACAAAAGTTTACTCCAAAACTCAAGATAGTTTGATAACTTTTTTAACTATAAGAATAAATGGACCGATATTTTGGATTCGAAATATTAATAAATTTTTATCCTTTTTTAATCGATCAGTTACATTTAACAAATATACCACATTTTTAATTTGATTAGTCGTTTTATTTATTATTTTTATAAATAAATTATTAAATTACTTTTAGTTCACATCGTTATATCAATATACACAAACATAATTATACTGCAATAATTGGTATACTTGCCATACACAATATTAATACCTTGAACAAATAATTATTTTAAATCACAAATAGGGGAGTAACTTGGGTGGTTTTGAATGTAAACATTATAGAAAAAATGAATAAAAATCTAATAAATAAAAATTTGAAACTTTAAGTCTGTGACCAACCAGCTAACCTTGGAAACCAATGAAAAGCAAATTTTCAATTTTTGTTAAAGATTTTTATCTAATGAATAAATGTAAATTGCAACTTATCAATATCAAAGTTTATGACATTTTCATCTAGTTAATAAATCTAAATTTTTAACTTATCAATATAAAAAATTAAGATTAGTGCGAACCACTTATTCCAATACGTTTTGCATGATAACCACACACACACACATACAAAAAAAAATCTTTTCCCTAGTACTTAAAAACTGCAACTATCTATTATGTTATAGCTATCACTAAGAAGTAATTTTACACGTATTAATACTTAAATACACTCAGTTTTAGTTAACCGAGGTCCTAGAAAAATCAAATAGAAAGGGACCAAAATTACAATAGAATAAAAATGTGAAAAAAAAGAAATATATTATAGGTTACAGTCAATGAAATAGTTATTTGAATAATTCAAGAAATACTAAAATCACCTGATAAATCTACCAATAGTAACCCACTCAATAAATCTACCATTAATAACCATGCAATAAAATGTGTATTAGTCATGCTTGTAATTGTTATGTCGACTTAGTAAATTATACTATGTTGTATTATAGTCTTTTTTTTGTGAATTTATTATTATTTAGCCTATAGATTTCTATGATTAATGTAATCATAAGAAGTAATTTCTTAATTAGGAACGTATTATATATGAAAGCCGAATAACGAACCACATTCATACTTTTGGTCACATGCAAAATAATATGCCTCTATGACTAGTTCGATGGAAATTAGAGAGTAAGTTCTTTAGAGCACAAATTATACGTGATAATCGATTAAACCAAATTTATAGTACTTTGGGTCACATACACAATAAACCAATTCAATCGCAATTGGATAGCAAGTGATCAATAGGCCACATATTAAACATGACAATTAACCTACGTTCATATTTTAGATCCACATATTGTGTTTATGTAACTACTTTAATTGAAATCAGAGAGCAAGCCTCTTAAAATACACATTATATATGATAATTGTATCACATTCATATTTTAGTTTTTTTTAGTCAAGTTATTCATACAGTACGTCATATGCATAGCATGTATCTTTATAACTATTTCAATCAAAAATAGAGTGCAAGTCCCTTAACTTAAAGCACATATTTTACGTGATAATTGGGTGAACCATATTCATACTCTATGTCATATACATATTATTATATCTATGCACAATTTTAGAATTTGTTTTATCCTTAAAGTTTGCCTATATTTTGCTATACTTTTTCTTAGCTCTTTTGTTTTAAATATTCGGATATATTTTTGAAATATTTTTAAATCCTTTTGTTTTAAAACCTAGGTTATCTTTTGTAGGGATTTATAATAAAAGGCATGTTTGTGGTATGTGATTCATGGAAAAAAAAAAATCAAATAATAGAATCTTATTTGAAACAAATATTTTATCAAAATTCAAATTTAATCCCAAAAAACTTGTATTTGAATTAAAATTCTATAAATTTTGAGCATGACATTGTTTAATTTTTTTTTCTTTTTTTTTTAACACTGTGGAAAAAAAAAATTCTAATTCTATAACAAGGAATGTAGGAGACTTTGTGAGGGGGAAAAAAAGGAAAGAAAAAAGATTACATAAACTATGTCGTTATGTTACTGAGTGATAATATTTGTTAGAAAGTTTAAAGCAAATATCTAAAAAATAAAATAAAAGGGAAGACTTAGATAGAAAAATGTGAAAACTAACTTTTTCTAACCAAAAAAAAAACTCAAATAGAACACAATTCTCAAAACTCAAATTAATTAAATGCAACACTTCAAAAAAAAATGAGTAATTAAAAGAAACAAGATTGAGTTTATTATCAAATCTAAATTTTCATCCACAATACTTATTGCAAAAGTCAAAAGAAAAAAAAAATGGAATCGTTGTAATAAATGACAAATTATTACTTGTTAAACATTGGTAATTTTTTAAGTTCAACTCATTATTTTCATTTAATACTTACACTAATATTTATAATTATTTAATACTAACACAAATTTTAATAAAAGTTATTATGCAACCGCAATCATTGTAAACCCATCTTTATATATATATATATATATAGGTCACCAATCCAATAGGTATTTTTTTTTTATCTATGCATAGGTATCAATTTGGCCAATGAAAATTTAGCATGCATATTTTTTTATTATAAAAAATAAGAGAGAAAGAACATTAATGATGCACGTCTTTTTATACACTTCATTATAGTCATTGGATCACTATTAGATGGTGATCCAACGGCTAAAAAAAAAATACCTACCCATAAGTAAAGAAAAAAAACACCTATTAGATTGGCAACCATATATATATATATATATAAACTTATATATATATATATATAAAATGAGATACTTAGAACATCCAAAACTGTCAATGATATATTCTCTCATCAAAGCATGACTTAATTATCTAACAATTATTACCATTCCATTTATTACAAAATATTTTTTTCATGCGGCAAGATTTTTTGCATGCCGATGCCTATTACTCGAGCTTTTATCATTATTTAGTAGTTTTAACTCTGATATAGCCTTAATTTGATGCTTGATGTGATAGAGAACACGCCATCTCTACTTCTCTTACACATGGATCTGGGAGAGCGGAGATGCGAGCGATTTGCTTAGTCAATTACGGTTGAAAAAAATGGCCTATTTTTGCAAGGTCCCACTCACTAGTCCCAGAAATAAACAGAGAGCTCTTATTATCAAAAAGGAAAAAAAAAAAAAAAAACAAAAAACAAAAAAACAAAACAAAACAGAGATCTCACATTAACATAATAATCCAAGGACGAGGATTCTCTCCCCAGTGGACCAATTAAGGGTCCTTCTAACAAAATATATATATATATATATATATTTAATGAATGTCCTTCCAAAGAGAGAGTATTATTAAAAGAAGAGAACACTTACAAACAGAGAAGACAAGTCAACCAAAATAGAATTAGCGACTAAATTCCACCACATTATTTTGTTTCTATTTTTTAAGACAAATATGACAAATATAAGCCAATTTATCTGCACAAGTATTAGCTTCCCTATATACATGTGAAAAATAAACATGTGCCTCTCTAAACAAACTAAAACTCTCTTCCACTAAGGAACATGAAGATAAGTAGATTTCAACAAATTAATAACAACTAGAGTCACATTAAACCTACAGATGATGTGAACCAAACTGTCAAGCTGAAGATAGAGATTCACACCACCCCACATTTCCACCTAGCATACATATCACCATGAAAATGCTAAAACGACCTGTAACAGTGCCGCATCAATGGGTCCTGAAAAGTACCTCCACAACTTGTCAATTCAGGACTACCAGCTCAGTATTCACTATAATCCACCCTCAAGAAGGAGAAAAACAAGTAGAGTAGAATAATACGAGGGATTTTTTGAAAAGACCCTTTGACTTTCAAAAATCTAATATTCTTTTATATTAACCATAACCAAAAGTTAAACCAATAGGCCTAGGCAGCTTACTAGACAACAACAAAGCTTGCCCAATCAAAGCAATAGCATCCCCTATGTTGCATTGAATACCATAATAAATTAACCTATTTCGGAGGAAGCAAATAGCCCTTAAGCCAGAGAAAATAGCAACCAACCAAAGAGATTTATTTTAAGGACTAAATTTTAGTTTCATAGCCATGACAGTAAATTAATGAGAAAATATCATATCATGAAAGTTTAACTCAACACAAATAACCAGTCTAATCCCACACAGCTGAAGCACAATGGAAAGATAGAAACGAATGAGTAGAAGACCCCCAAGTTCACATGAAAAACAGCAAAAAGCCAAATTGAAACCCCTTCTTTGTAACTTGTAGTGGATGATGATGTTGATGATCAGATTCAGGGGGAGGAGGAGAAGATTATGATCAATACAGAGTTGAAATTATCCATTAATTAATTAGGGTTTCATATTGTATTAATTATAATTTCTCGGTTCTTAGTACTTTTATTATTTTAAAAGTTGTTTTATAGTTGTTTTTTTTTTTTACGAAATAATTTGACTCAAGAGGTAAGAATATTTATAAAATCTAGTTACATCGGAGTAGGTATGACAACATTCAATTCTTAATTAGGTAGGGTGAGAATTTAATGGTAGTATCTTTTAATTTGTAATAAGTGGAGGTACAACATTTAATTCTTAATTAGGTTGGGTGAGAATTTGATAGTAGTATCTTTTAATTTGTAATAAGTGAAGATCATTAATTAAGCTATACTGTTTAAAAAAATGCTATATATATGTTACTAATCCAGTAAGTATTTTTTTTTTTTACCTATCTATAAGTATTTTTTTTATAAGTTGTTAGATCATTATCCAATAACTATCATAATTTGAGTGGTTAAAAAAAAAATAAAAATAAAAATATATTATTTAATATTTTTCTCTATCACCTTTTAATTGTGCAAAATAATATCTATGATAAGTAAAAAAAAAATAGATTGATGCTTTTATATATATATATATATATATATATATATATATAATATGAGATACCTATTATATCCAGACCTATCTCGACGAAGCAAGACTTAATTATATAACAATTATTACCATTCAATTTGTTGCTGGGGATTTCCTTTCATTAGTAAGATATTTTGCCTGCTGATGCCTATTCCTCCAATTTTTTATCATAATTTAATAGTTTTAAGAACAATAAGAATAACACGTACGAAGAGGATATAATGGCGAATGAAATTGTATCTAAAAGATAAAGTGTGAAAATTTCAAGCATAAAAATGAACAATCATAAAAAAATTTCTCCAAATTTGTAGTTTCAAATATACTAAAAAATACAAATAATATATTTTTTATTCTTTTAATTTTTTTTATTAAGTTGATTTTCTTTTAAATATACTCTCCAATACTACAACGTTCTCTATATGTGTTTTTTTTATTGTAAATTTAACAATAAATTGTAATTTAGGATTCAAATTACTTTAAATAAAAAAATTCAAAAATTTAATTAATTATTATAATTAAAATTTTAAGGACTAAATTACCATAAATTAAATAGTTCAGACTATTTATGTCATAGACCGCAGGTAGTAAGTATCAACACCTACTGTAATAGTTAATAACTCTAAAGACGCACCGGAAGAAAATTCTCCAACTTACAAAGCAACCAGATTAAATAATCCAAGTTCTAGATTCGATGTAAAGGTAGGTTATAGGTTTCATTAATGTCATTTTTATACATTTTGTTTTCGTAAATATTTATTCTATTTCTTTTTATAGCTAAATGGTTGAATAAATGATGTTTTATTCTAGATTTATCATACCGACGTAACGGATCAAATTTATACTTAAGTATATTAGTTTTATGCCGAGTGAATAAGTTTTGACTAGATCAATTTTTATTATTTATTAAGTATTTAAATCTAATTTAGAATATCATATTATAAAGCTTGGTTGTAAAAATTTACTTTTATTCAATGTAATATTACACAACCCAGAATAGTACTAAGCATATATAATTCATTCCAATAATAAACTATAGTTATCTATATCCTATCTCATGCACCAGGCTTGTGCTTATTTAACCATGCTGGGCAAGTTAGCTAACTGCCATGGGATGAATTCGTGAAATACCTAACGTAGATTCTTTTTCTTTTCTTTGCCTTCACCATGGTCAATTATCATCATAATCACAAAACCCAAATCATAAAAACTATTATATGTACATGCATATAAGAAACCACATGATGCCAAGTGGTTATTTGAAGTTACGACTCACTTGAGTCATTATAACCATTACATTTTCCATGATAACCTTTAACAGTTTCCATAGTAACACGTCAACCAAGTGATTATTTGTGTTTGTATGGAAGTTAACAACTTAACGACCCGTGTGGAACCAACAATTTAGGAGGGAAAGAAAAAAAATTTCAAGAAATTCTATTTTTTACTTATTTTATTTTAATTCAAATAAAAAAGAAAAAGAAACTCTTTTCAAGGAAAATTGGGAGTTAAATTTGACTTAAACTCAACTTAGAAGAGTATAGAACTTTCACAAATAGATTGAAAAAGAAAAAAATTCCCAAAAAAAAATGAAAATGAAATTTGGGAAAACATTTTCCACATCCTTTTAACTGCAGAAGTTAATATATGGTGGGAATGAAATTTGTGGGGAAAATCCAGGAAATTGTCGAAGATACTTGAATCAATTATATAAAAAGTTTAGCATATGCTGAAAAGGTTGAAGAAGAAGATCAAAATATTTGTTTATAGAGTATCATTATCATAAGATCTTGGGACCCGAGAGACAGTAGTAACATTCACCAAATAAAAGTGGAAATACTATTGGCCCTCCTCAAGACAAGTTGATAATTACATTTCAAGGCCACACCTTTTCAAAGTCCGCTACAAAAAAAACAACAGGAGAAAAGTCCATGAAGCAGCGCTTCAATGTTTGCAAAAGTCAACATTCAGTTTGCATTAAAGTCTGAAAATCCACGAGAGAGGAGAAAGGGAAAGGAAAACTATGTTTGCGAAGGTTCAAGTTCAAATGCACCATTACCAATTGTAAAATGCAAACAATGTCCGCAATGGATATAAACTTTTTTTTTAACCAAATTACAAGGAATCATCGTCAAATGATTGAATGATCGATGTGCATACATACGATAAAATGATTTACCTTCAATACACACGGAAAATAGCTCCCTTAGCTAGATACTAACACCCAAAAGATGAATGGGAATCCAGCAAAAAGGTACAACTTCATCAATGATTCCCTCAATACTTCCAACAGTATGATATTTGTTCCAAAAAAAAAAGACATTTTTACACAATTGAAACAGTAGTAATTCACTAGCATATGTCAATTCATACAGGATGTTCTTTATGGCTGGAAAATGGAAGTAAAGCAACCGAATTCAATCCCTGCAAAAGTTACAGCTTTATCAATGAAGCCCCAATAGTTAAAAGGGGTCCAACGGTATGATATTTGCTCCAATAACAACCTTTTTACACCATTGAAACAGTAATTCATTAACCATATTTCAATTAACCAAAACGTTCTTTATGACCGAAAAATGAAAAGTACAAGGCACGTTAGGTATATGATTCGAATCACAAACCAAACGCGCCTATACCAACTGAGCCATTACACACCATACGACTCCTACAACTTTCTTCCACCGGTCCAAGATCACCTGGCAAGATATACCATAAATAGCTCATCAGACATGTCACAGCGTTGAGTACATAGCGCATGTATTATAATCTCTTTCCAACAATCAGTAACCAGAGTGCATACTAAGCTCTAGACAGAAAGTAATGACCTCAACTCAACTAACTGTATATTTTCCGATATCTAAAAGAGTAATTTTGAAATTTTCCGCTTTTAAAAGAACATATTAATTACCTGAACAATAACAAAACGACTCAATCGGCAGAGTTCAAACCAAAGCCTATAGGCAACGTTAAGATATTAATACGGAAAACAACTATTCTCTCTATTGCAGCAGTCAAGCTTGTTTTAGCATTTTGGCAATGATCGGATTCTTCCCTCAAAAGAGAAGAAGGAGAGGGCGAGAGAGAGGAAGAGAGAACAGAGGTAGTGATCCCTTGTTCTCAGGCGAAAAAGATAAAAAGAAAAAGGAAAAAAAAAGAGCAGTTTTCGTCTCACAAAATGTAAAGTTAGCATCTAGTTACCTCTTCCCCCAGCAAGTTATGACACTTCTCTAACCCAAAGCTTGTCAATTCTCAAAATTTTAACACATTGTAATTCCACCCATGTCATAGAATATAGGAGATGTTATAAAACGGTAGTTCCACAAAAAAAAAAAAAAGAAAAAAAAGAAAACATATTATAGTATGTACCTCTTGGATAGTCAAGCTTGTCCTCGCCTATTAACAGAAACGAGAGACTTCACATAGGATAAACCCCAAAACCTTATACCACCCACCTCATCGATAATAAGCTTCCTCAGCCTTCTAGTATGAAGGTTGTAGGAGAAAAAATCATCTTCTTCACCATTCAGAAGGAGCTCATCACCCTTCAAAATTCTCAGTGGAGCACGAATCCCTTCTAAGTTCACAATGCTTTGATATTTGATCCACAAAGACGAATCATTAATACAACCTAAACAGTTCTTTGACAACCACAATTCAATCAATCCAGACCCTTCTTTTTCATAAAACGAAATGAAAGCAATCGAGTCATTCCACACTTCAAGAGTCCTCGAACTTGATTTGCGAGCAGGCAATGGAACGATCTGAGATTGTCCAGAATGCAAATCAACAGAAAGCAACATGTTCTTCTCACCGCCTTTGACAAACCAATAACAAACTCCTTTGTGGCAAACTTCCATTGTATATCCCAAAACCTCAACTTCTTTTGTACCTTTCGCTGTTTCTTTCCAAGTATTAGCGTTCAAGCTGTATATCTCAATCAGATCACGTTTCCAAATCCTAAGAATCTTGTAATCATTAGCCACTGGATCATATCCAAATCCCGTTGCTTCAACCATTGTCCAATCAACGATATCATTCAGTGGTGGAATAATCTTGGATTCTAGTAATGCCGGGTTCCATAACACAATCTTCTCCCAGTTGATCATGCAAACGATACCATCACAATGATAAAACACTGTATCATACAAATCTGATTCTGCAATACCACCAAAATCATAGTAACTTGTATTCCCTATTCTCCATGGAACCCGTGGATCAAGTTCTTCAGTGAAACCATTATCATTAGATACATTCAGTAAGAAAATATCCAGGCCAAGTGTCCCGCCGGGACTTGCCATGTAGCAGCCAACGATGAGTAAGGATTCAGGGGAGAAGATGTCGTTCTGGGCATTGCGGAGGTGCTTTGCCACGAAAAATGGGTTACTGATTAGAGAAGTGATAAGGATGTACCATGATTTACATACGCATTTGAGTCGAATCAAAGACTCGGGAGGCAGCCAAGAAAAGATTTCCACTAACATCGCTTCTGGCACATAACAAGGGGACCTCACCCTTTTAGCTACAAATCAAAACTAAATTCAATTAGTATTTCAAAAATGGGGTCATCTTGTTTCTTTCTCAAACCAAATTATTTAAAAACGATCACCGAGTATGAAATTCTAATGACTAAGCTCCCAAATTTTGAAAATTTGACATAGAAAAAGAAAACCCAGATATGGAATTGTAGAACTCAATCTTGTCTTAAGTTGAAATCAAAACTAGACCAAACCCTAATCAGAAAACCCCAAGATTCTCCAAAAACCCAGATATGGAATTGTACTGAAATTAACTTAAAAGAATGAGAGAAAGTAGTAGAAGTAGAGGCTTACCTTGGTGCCTCAAATATGCACGAAGGTTATGCCTGACCATTTTTGGGAGCTCTTAGTCTAGGATTCAAAGCCAAGAATCAAGAGTAGAAGCTTCAAGAGATGAGCTTGAAAGAGTAGAACGTTTGCTGCTCCTCACAACCCAAAACTTTGTAAGGTTTTTCCAGTTAACTGCCTTTACAAATTAGTTTTCACCGTTAAATCTATTAAATATTGTACTACTGGATTTTCACACGTGTATAAAAAGACCTTTGAGAAACGTTCGCCCAAATTTCAATTATTCGTGTTTTATTATCCAAAAATTCTCTCTTCTATCTCAAAAAAAAAAAAAAAGTACAAATGTCAAATTAGACCTTCGAATGGCATTTGTACGTATTACTTCCTTAAATTATGGAAGTTCTAAATCCTTTGACAATTTGAATTATGTATATTAAGAACTTTAATTACAAATTTGTCTATTTATAAATCACTTCAAAGACCAATCTAAGAATTGAAGACAATTAAATGACCAAAACTTTGTAAGGTTTTTCCAGTTAACTGCCTTTACAAATTAGAATTAGTACACTTTCGTTAAATCTGTTAATACTTTGCTTATTTGACACGTGTACAAAAAAGACTTTGATAGCACCTTACGTTTGCCCAAATTTCAATTTTTCATGTTTTATTATTGGAAAATTCTCTCATTTATAAAAGAAAAGAAAAAAGATGGTAGAAGTGTCAAATTAAACTTGCAAAATGCACTTTTATGGATTATTTCCTGAAAATTCTCAATATTTATCAACTTTATCTCTCCAAAACAAGTTAGTTTGGGAAAAGTTTTGAAAGGATAAACTGAAAAAATAGTCTGAAATTTAAGTGTTCTGTAATTTAAATTTAAAATTTAGACTCTGTAAAATAATATATTAAAATTAATATTTTTAAAAAATATATGAGTTAATTTTTTAAATAATTTTAATTAATAAAAAATAATAATATCTTCAAATTTAAATAGAATAATAAAGATTATTATAGTTTTAATAGATATTATTATTTTTTGTTATTAAAATTGATCAAAATGTTAGTCTAACTATTAAATTTTAAAAAATTTTAATCTCAATATATTATCTTACAGAATTCAAATTTCAAAGTTTAAATTTCAAGATGTTAAAATTTTATAGTATTTTTGTACCATTTCCCGTAAAATGAAATAACAAAATTGCCTTAAAGATCCAAAATTGTAAAAAAAAAGATTAAAATAAATATAGATCCAAAATAAAAGTAAATGCAAATATAAATTCTAGTTTCACCTATTTCCTTTATAATCCTAGAACCTTTTTTTTCTTTTTTAAAATGTTGAGATAATATCTGGGCCAAAGATCAAAGGCATTATATATTATTCAAATGTAAAAAGAGACACATGTGGAGCCCAATTTAGGTTCGCACGAATAAACAACTGTGCTCGGGTACAGCAGAGGTGGTCCCACATAATGTACACCGCAGAAGAGGGAGAAAGACGAGTAATCAACCAATAACCCAATTGGGCAATCGAGAAGATGATCTGCAAAAAGTTGTGATTGAGAAAAAATTTCAATGAAGAAACGAAGTAGAAAAGGAGTAGAGAATAACAATAATGGAGACCAATGAATCGGATATGGGTTTCTCTAAAGACAATCTGAAAGGCTTCATTCTGGCTTTGTTGTCCAGTGGGTTCATTGGGGCAAGCTTTATTATCAAGAAGAAAGGCCTCAGAAAAGCAGCTACTGCTTCTGGCCTCAGAGCTGGTCAATTTCCTTTCTTTATTGATTTTTCTATATGGGTTTTTGATTACCTCAATTGGGTCGTTTTTGCTTTTGGACAATTGGGTTTGTTTTGAATTCTTTCACTTGTAGGTTATGGTGGGTATGCGTACCTCTTGGAGCCTCTGTGGTGGCTGGGCTTGATCACAAGTAATTATTTTGTATATTTTTATTTTCTTAATGTAAAATAAGTAGGATTGATGTAAGTTATGATTTATTGGTATTTCATTCTAAGTTCATTTCTTCCTGAAATTCTTTGTTTTGTTCAGTAATGGTTAGAGCATTTAATGGCCATTTTAGATTCCAAAGATCATGTTCAGAATATCTGTTAAATTTTTAATTTCTGATATAGTGATTGTTGGAGAGATAGCAAACTTTACTGCCTATGCTTTTGCTCCAGCAGTTCTTGTTACTCCTCTTGGTGCATTAAGTATAATAGTCAGGTAAGTGTCAACAGTCTTATAGGCTTTTAAGTTTTTGATTGGTCTTGCAAATTAGCTCTCTATTTCAAAGAATTCATGTTTTGGGCTATGTAGTGCTGTGTTGGCTCACTTCATCTTGAAAGAGAGGTTACACAACCTTGGGGTTTTGGGCTGTGTGATGTGTATAGCGGGTTCGATCATAATCGTTATCCATGCACCCCAGGAACATCCTATTATTTCTGTTATGGAAGTATGGATTATGGCAACCCAACCTGGTTAGTATTCAGCATCAACTTTGTTTTTCGACTCCTGTGTTATCCTTCGTTGACTAACAGATTCAACTCTATTTTCAGCTTTTCTGCTCTATGTAGGATCAGTAATTGTTTTGGTTTTCATTCTGGTCTTCCATTTTGCACCACGATGTGGGCACTCAAATGTGCTAGTTTTCACTGGCATTTGTTCGTTGATGGGTTCTCTGTCGGTAAATTATTTTGAGAACTAGTAATTATCTTTTTATTTGTTTCATTCTAGTACTGATAATCATTAGTTTTCATATTTCATATTACATTTTTCTTAGTTTTTAGTTCTACAGGAAGAAAAGATGTATATATATTATATATATTTTTAGAGAGAAAATTGGTTCATTTTGATAGAGTTGTCAGACTTAAGCATTGGTATAAGAAGATTTCTAGAGTTCTTTCGTTGATATTAATTTCTTCCAAGTTCTCTTTGAAGAACCATATGAGCAAATGGGGTGATTGATCGAAAAATTGGTCAATCTCCAGAATATGAAATCGACCTCGTCAAACGAAACTTTTAAAGCTTTTTTTTT
>JXTB01000022.1:1630088-1651345 GCA_002914805.1 Parasponia andersonii | reverse complement strand
CATACACGACAACCGTTTCTTATTATTCAACAATCAACGATTACAGCAACCCTAAAAAGAATTCCCAAACTAGCAAAGCCAAGCCTTCACTCTCTATTTGCTCAGTTATCTGTTTGTCGTTCTTTTCTTCCTATCTCACCCCTTGGTTCCCCTATTTCGTGAAATATACATACATACCTATTCCATCTAGTTTTCCTAATGTAATTAAGACCCATTAATGCCCAATTAATTACAATTTCAAGTGAAATTCCTGGGTACAGGATTGTAGAAAATCGACAAAATACTACAAGAATCAAATCCCAGAATTAGAATAATATAATAATTGCTATCTCACTGTCTGGTTTAATATACTACTACTAGCAGTAGCATTAATATACTAATCTTCAAAGGCATGGCTAAGTTTCTCTCCATGAGTTCTTTCCGAGCCTGACCAAGGCAAAGTAGGGTGCACCGTCTCTACCACGGAAAAACCACATCGGAACAATTTCATTAGCCTCGAGTTTGTAGCGACGAACCACGCCTCTATACCAGTCCTTGGTCAACACGTAAGAGCTGCTAGAGTCTCTGTAGTGCCACTGCTTCAGTGTCATACTCCTTTCCTCCAAACGAGGGTCGATGAAGCCCACCTCCACTCCCCCCAGGTGGCTCTAGTCGCTCCTCGTCCCCCTGGCCAGCGCAGTCTCCTCCTCCTCGCTCAGAAAATCGGCCCTCGAAAGATCGGTTCGGTCGACCAGCATCGAAAACCGGTTCCGGTTCTTCCTCACGTTGCTCTCCTCCAAATTCTTCTGGAGGATAAGCTTGGCCGGGGATTGTGCACCCTTGCTCTCCACCAGTTGCCTCAGAGGTTCCGGAATGAGCGATGGTGGGTCTGGACCCGCCATGATCTTACTTTTCTTCTTCTTCTTCTTCTTCTTCTTCTTCTTGTTATCCTTATTCTTGTTCTTGTTCTCATGCTCCAACCTCGACTCCTTCTTCCGGGTTTTGGTCGTCTCTCCTTCATCAACGTCAGTACGACGTCCTTTCTTGGAGTAATTGACTTTATTACTGGGTTGTCTATTATTATTATTAATATAATTATGATTATTGTTAATGACTAATGCGTTGTCTTCTACATTATTAATGGTCGAATCTGAGTCTTTCTTAGGCCTTAGCTTACTTGTCGCTCCATGTTCGTAGCCTGGATTAATACGAAACCTCCTACAATACCTTGTTCCCAAGGAACACGAAGAACAGGAAGTATCAGAGAAAGAGTCTTCCTGGATTAATGTCTTCTCCTTGTCCTCCATATCTTCGCTTGAAGACTACCCTCCCCTTTTACCCTCGAGTCTCTAGTTTCTAGTTTCTCTTTTCTTCTTCTTCTTCTTTCTTTTTCTTTTTTTTTTTTTTTTTTGAAAGACTCGTCTCTATTATATTAGTTATAATCACTAGCGTAGGTCACTCGAGAAAAAAAAATCACTAGCATAAGGTACGTGTATATATATATATATATATATATAGGTTGTCAATCCAATAGGTATTTTTTTATTTTACTTATGGGTAGACATTTTTTTTTTAGCCGTTGGATTACTATTAGATGGTGATCTAATGGATATAATGAAGTGCATGAAAAGACGTGCATCATTAATGCTCTTTCTCTCTCTTACTTTTTATAATAAAAAAATGTGCATGCTAAATTTTCATTGGCCAAATTGATACCTATGCATACGTAAAAAAAAAAAATACCTATTGGATTGGTGCCTATATATATATATATATAGTTTCTTGATCCTGTAAGTATTTTTTTTTTTGCATGTTCGTAAGTATTTTTTTTAGGATCCAACCTAACAAATACCATAATTTGATTAGTTAAAAAAATACTAATTAATACTAATTATTTAATGATTTTCTCTCTTTTTCTCTGTTGATCAAAATAATACCTATAGATAACTAAAATTACTTACGGGATTGGTGTCATTGATTCCCAATCCAGTAGATATTTAAACGGAGTTCCAATTGTACTAGGACTTTTTTTTTTTTTTTAATATAAACAGGCTCTTCAAAGGAGTATTATTAATTGAAGCAAAAACTTCAAAGTATAAGGATTATAATTTCAAACTCCTCAAAAAAAGGAGACGAAAAATAGATCACAAACGCAACTACAAACAAATGTGTGGGTTACCTTAATTCTTCAAGAAAAAGAGATAACAAGGACCACCTACAACCTATTGCCTTCAATACTTGCTCATAGCTGCATTCTTGGTGGGGTAAATTATACGAGGCCAGCATCAATTGAGATCCATGCCCATGAAAAATAAAATAAAATAAAAACCGAACACTAAATAGATCTAAATCTAAGAAGAAATCTCATATTTAATATCTGGACTGGAATAAAAACCACACAAAAGATAGTACTATAAACTAAATCTAGATCTAAACTTACTAAAACTAAAAGAGAAAAAGAAAAAAGAAGCAGAGAAGAGAAGGAAGAAGATGGTGAGGAGAGGAGACCGGAGAAGGAGAAAGGAAAACCCCACTCTTCAACCTCCAAACAAGACAGCATCGACTTTTTTGTTGGGAGAAAATACAAATAGAGAGAGAGGCTATAGTAAGTTTTTCTTTTTCGATACTTTTTCCTTCGTATGAATATGATCGGACAATTTATTCGTTAGACTAAAATTGTACTAGGATTTTTGAGTCCACACATAATCACCGTATGTGGCCTCCTTTAATTTAGGAGAATTTTATTGATTGAACAAAAATATTTGTTAGATTTAATTATCCAAATGTAAAATATTTTTCTTTTTTAATAAAAATATTTTGCACATATGGAGAAATTCAAACAACCACAATTGTTTTTTAAAAATAAAATCATTAAATTATTTTCTCTCTTTTTTAACTTTTTTTTTTGGCAAAACATCATAAACCTTAGATATATATATATATATATATATATTTATATATATATGGGCACCAATCCAGTAGGTATTTTTTTTTTTACCTATGCATAGATATCAATTTGGCCAATAAAAATTTAGCATGCATATTTTCTTATTGTAAAAAATAAGAGAGAGAAAGAGTATTAATGATGCACGTCTTTTCATGCACTTTATTATAGTCATTGGATCACCATTAGATGATGATCCAACGGTTAAAAAAAAATACCTACCCATAAGTAAAGAAAAAAATTACTTATTGGATTGGCAACCTATATATATATGTTGCTAATTCAGTACATTTTTTTTTTATCTATGTATAGTTATTTTTGTTTAATCATTAGATCATCATCTAATGGTGATTCAATAGTTATAATGAAGTATATAAAAAAACGTGCATTATTAATGTTATTTCTCTCTCATACTTTTTATTATAAAAAAATTGTGCATAATAAATTTTCATTATTCAAAATGATATCTATGTATAGGTTACAAAAAATCTCTACTAGATTAGTGCCTATATATATATATATTATACAAATTACTTGTATTTTTAAAAATATGAGAAAATCAGCCTTTGAATTGATTTTTTTTTAATTACAAACATACTTATAATTTGACTAGTTTTGAAATTCAACTTCCTCGTATCATCAAAATTAGAGAAATTTATGGAAAATAACAAAGGTACTCTTAGTAACAAGTAGATTTAGATTTAAAATAAATTTAAAAATTATCTATATCACACCAAAAGAGCAAAACTTGTGATTTTTAGAAATTTTATACAAAAGTATGATTTAAGGTTCGATTTGCAAAATTAATAGTTTCCATATTCGAATTAAAACCCTTCAGTTCACAAACTCTAAAATTTAGATGCAAAGGAAATGCACCATCAATAGCAATAGCTTGAAACCATGTCAATTAGAGTTTAAGAAAATTCAATTAATTCACAAAATGTGTACATGTAGCTTACTAAATCAAGTCATAATCAAACTAATCGTAAGTTTTGAAAACAGAGTTAAAATACCTATTTTACACATAATGTCCTCAATCATTATGAGAATTTCCTCGTACAAGCCCTTGGTAATATTACCAATTCTTATCTTGGCTAAATAATTAATCGCGAGGAGTAGAAATAAATAAAGTTAAGATATCAACCAAGAAAAACGAACAAAATTGCAAGAATGACCCTCGTAATTTGCCTAGCCTACAAGATATCTACCCAGATCCCACAAACACTTGAAATGGGATGAAAGATAGGGTGAGCTTGGAAAGCTCGTTAGGAAACTCAATTACCATTTTGGAAAAATCTTTTAGTTCTAAAACTACCTACATGGTTAATTAGTTGTTCCAAATACTTTTCATAAAACTATATGTAAAATCTAAAATTGGTATCCATCGATTCATAAGAAAATATGATGTTTAAACCATCATATATATCCTCGAAACTATATTATAAGCTATTTATGTTGAATCATGCTTTGTATCATTAATCCTATTCTCATATTTTGAAGTTAATAAATATATGATTAAGAACTAATAATCTACTTGAATGTCTAGCAAGTTAAATTGAAAAAATCACAAGATATTCAAGATGGATTATAAAAAAGAGCTTGAAAACAAAAATTAAAAATACAAGACAAAGATCAACAAAGGTTTTACATTTAGTTATTGTATTTGAATATTTGTCTACACATTATATGATCTTAATAGCTCAAATTTTTCATATAATTGAAAATTTTCAAAGCTAAACTATCAAATTTATTTATTTCTAATTAAAATATAAAATTTATTTTACACAAGCTTTTAAATTGATTTATGAATTTCTATAATTCCTATATTACTTATTAAATCAATTTATAAGGTCACTTTTTGGAAACAATTGAAAATGCCTTGAAATAAAATTGAAAATATATTCTCGAATAGAATCGGCAGAGCGACAGTGAGAATAGGTCTATCGATTCCTCTGTTTTCCATTTTTAACGACTTTTTAAAAATCTAACAGTTAAAACCGCACTTTCAACGGCTAGTATTTTCGGTTTACCAAAAGTAAATTTTCAGTTTGTTGAAAATGACAGATTATCTGTCCAACAGTCTAAAATGACTAGTTTTCATTCTAGTCTTTAAATAAAAGCTTTTTTAATACTTGAAACAACTTTTGAACATTCTTACATTGCTTTATATATACTTTCAAATTATTCAAATCATCTTTTGTGAATCGAACTTTCAAATTTACTTTTTCATGAAAGTCAATTGAGCCAAACTAGATCATACTTTATATTTTCGCTTATTCTCTCTATGCTTACCTTGTATCTATCCTTTCTATTAGAGAGATTCTAGTTGAGCGTATTAACAAACAAATACCCAAAATTATATTTGTGAGGTAAGGTTGATACCGGATTCATAAATAACCTAATTTAGGTGAGATTGACACCGGAATCTAAACAATCCGTATTAGGTATGATAGAGCCGAATTCAAGGCTATTATAAAAGAGTGAGTGTGCTTAAGGTAAAAGTATTCATTGTGTAAAAGAGACAATCAAGTCCATTCTCTTTATCTGATAATGGATACCTCAAAGCGAGTTACTAAGAACCGAGGACGTAGACAAAGCTTCGTATTTATTGAATCTTATAAAAATAGTATTTGTATTTCTCTATTTCTATCTCCTTAAATTTATTTATTTCAAGTTTATGCATGCAATTTGTCTATTTTTATTTGTTGTAGCTCTTATTTGTTAAATCTACTTGTCTTTCAAAAATAATTTGTAAAAATTTTAAAACTTAATTCACCTCCTTTCTTGGGTTAGCTAACTTGACTTATAATTAACATCTATATATCGTTCCAAAACTAATAATTAGCATACATAAACATATTATAACAAAAAAAATTAGCATATATATAAAAGAAATCATAACCAAGGATTCATAAATCAAAAGAAAATCATATAGAACATGTTATAAATCACCCAATCCTATGACCTCTCGTCTTCCTGTCAATAAACCGATGTAAATCTTATTACGTATGAACTATTACGGCCTCCGGATTGAAAAACTACTCTTGGCATGTCAAAACGAGGTAGTAGCCGACCCTTTGTCCAAATAGCCCTTTTGTATATCAATGAAACTCCCGTGCTTCTATTTGAAATTTTACTTTGACAAATCTACCGTGGTCATCATGATTTTACCAAACCAAAAATACGAAAATACAGAGATTTAGAAATCTTAAAAAGGGGGAAAAAATTAGTATAGAAAATCTCGATGCTAAATGGGAAAATGGATCTCTCTCTTTCTCTTTCTCACACATCTATATTTTTTCTCTCTCAATTTAAATAATAGATCTAGTTCGAACTAATATTATAGGCATATAATATCCAATACCACATGATATATTTGTTTGTTTTTAGATAATTATAATCAAATAGGTTTCACATGTTTATTTAATGTGAGATACTAATAGACTTGGGACAAGGACTAAAAGGTACAGTTCTTCAATTCTTTGGGGTCCAGGAAATTGGGGATTTAAATAGTAAAATATTATAGTTGGGGAAATAAATGCAAAATGCACTAAAAGTTGGAGATTTTTGTTGTGCTTTTACCTGGAGGGAAAAAAAAAAGACGTGAAAAAAAAGAGGGAAAATGAGACTATTTTTACGTCGAAGTGGCATTATAGCACCCTTCTTAATGACAAAAGACTAAGTTAGATAAAGTAAAATACCTTAATATTACAAGTTTAAAAACACTCACTATATTTCCCTTCTTAACAAGATCTTCAATCAATTTTTTCCTTTTTTTATATACTCATATTTCCCAATCTCTCTTATTAAACCTACAATTACCATTTCACATTTTTATTTCCTATCAGTACTCATTTTATTATTATTATTATTATTATTATTATTATTCTCCTCATGGAGTCATATGTATGAATAGGTGCTAGTATTAAAGAGTTTGCTTTGATAAGATTCATATATGAAACTTGATACTTTTTATAATCTTAGTCTATATATGTGTATGTATAAATTCATTTTCNTCTTTTTTATTTATGATTTTCAACATTCTTTTTTCTCTGTGGTTTTTAGTTTTTCATGTCTATGTTCTTGGTTTGCTTTAATTTTTTTTTTTCAAATGAAAGGTTTTTTTCATATCAATATAAAATTAGAAAATGATAAATCAATATGGGGTTAACAATAGTGATGGCCTTAAATTATATTCATCGCAACTTTTCAACTTATACAATAATAAACCTTAAGTTATATAGTTGTTATAGTAATAACTTATTTGTTATAAACTGTTAGTTTTTTAATAGAATATAGTATATGGATAAAGCTTATAATTGGACATGATACACTTCTACAAGTTAGAATCTCATTCTCAGTCATAGTTATTAAATTATATATTTTTTGTACATAACTCATTTCTTTTAAAAAATTACCACTTTATGGGAAAAAAAATTGTTCATTGCTAAAATAATTGCATAAATCTTGGTAGTCTATTATGTAAATTAAAAATTTTAAATCTGATTCCTGATCAAAGTTATCAAACTCTATATTTTATAATGACTTATTTCTATTAACTTTGTGACAAAAGAGTCATTATTGAGTAATTATATAATTTAGAGCCTATTACTATGTAAATTAAAAATTCAAGAGCCAAAGTGGTGCAATAAGTATAATTTATGGGCTATTAATATATTTAATCCATTAAACTATGTGCACTTAGGGAAATACAATTGCTCATTCTTTATTGGATTCAAAAGAAAAAAGAAAAACAAATTAATATTTATGAGTGAGCTATTTAAAATTTAATATATATATATGCTTCTCAGTCTGGTAGGTATCTTTTTTTACTTATACATAGGTATTTTTTTAGTTGTCAGATCAATGATCTAATGACTACCATAGTTTAAATAGTTAAAAAAAATAATAAGAATTAATATCTATTATTTAATGATTTTCGCTCTCCTCTTTTTACCATGAGAAAACATGTGCGGCCAATTTTAATTGGCTAAAACAATACTTATATATAGGTAAAAAACAATACATATTAAATTGGTGCCCTATATATATAGATGCTTGTTTAGTTTTTTTCTAATCTCCAGGTTTTCTTTCATAATATTTTTAATATAGGACTAAGTTACCAAAAGAAAGACTTTACCAAGAATCAAGTGCTTTTACGTCTAATTGGAGAACTTTTAAGGGCAAATTCAGGTTACGATATAATAATACGACTCGAAACCAATATAAAAGTAGAGAGTTTGAGTCTATCTTAAACAGTTAAGGGTCAAAATAGGTTAAACATGACTAAACACAATTAAATGACATGTTATAAGTAAATTAATCTACTAAACCCGAAATTGACATATTTAACACGATTAAATTTTTTGAGACTTATTCTATTTTTTATATTATGACTTAAACTTCCCTTTATATTTTATGTACTAAAACCTAAAAGTTTCATTTTGGCTTTGAACTCTGGATTGTGTATTATATTTATTTGATTCATTATGGTTGATTAATTATATTGGAAATGCTGAGTTAACAGAATATATCAGGCTATATTAGAAATGTAAAATAGGTTAATATGTTAAACCTAATAGATTAATAGATTATAGTAAGTTGAACTAAATACAAGATATTGAACATTAATATATTAAATTGAATTCAATTAATAGGCTAAATAGTATACGTATTAGCATGTTATGCTAGGTTAAACATGACCTAAATACGATATATTTAAATAACGTACTAAATGTGTCGTTTACAATTTAACATGTTTAATTAGTGTGTCAGGTATGGGTTTATATATGATAACACGAATCATAAATTTGTCGGCTTTGGGTTTGATACTATCTCGTTAGCTCAACCCGCTCATAATAGGCTTTTAGCGTTAACGGGAAAGGCCCAACTCGTGTGGATGAAAAGGTGGCCCAGGTAAGCACCCTAGTTAGCTCAACCTGCTCATAATAGGCTTTTAGCATTAACGGGAAAGGCCCAACTCGTGTGGATGAGAAGGTGGCCCAGGTAAGCACCCTAGTAGGCTTAGGTGGGTCGGGCCGACCTGTCTAAACAACAGTTGTCCCATTCTTTTAATTAAACTTTTTAAAAACAATTTAATAATTAAAAAATAAAATATATATTATATATATGTGATAAAACTTTTATCATAGATAATTTTCTAATTTTTTGCATAAAAATTAAAAACTAATACACAACTTAAGTTGATGAATAAAATAGTTAAAAACAATTAAATTTAGAAAATAATAAATTCAATTTTATTAATAAATTTTTTACTACTTTATTAAAAACCTTATCAAGAAAAACTAATTGGGATAAAATCTTAGTAAGGGAAAAAGAGTGTAGTTTTGATTATCATTTACAATTGAAATTATTAAGAAAAAAAACTAGTACATCACTATTATTATTCATTAATCATGATTCATCATGATCGTTCATGGATAAGTTATTGAAATTCTCGGTCAATTCTTCATTGTAAATAGTAGGTTGATCTTGTTTCACCGCTTATTCCTAATCTTTAATATATATTAATATCTCAACCATTTCAGAAGTCAACGACGTCCTTCGATCATCTGATATCCTCATATTGGTGCTAAAAGTAGACTTCGAAAATCCACAGATACCAGAATTATTAAGATGTCATATGCTAATTTTGAAAGTACTGTGAATCTTCATTAACGTTTTTGCCACAATTCCAAAATATTAACTAATTTAAATTACAATGATAATTAATATATTATTACATTAATTAATTTTAAGTATAAGAAATATTAATAATTTAACATTAAATATATTGGTACATTAATAATTTAAATTATAATAATAATTAACATATTACTATTTTACTGCATTAATTAATTTTAAATTTAATTAGGCTAAAAATTAACAATTTAACAGTAAACATATTACTACATTAACTAATTTAAATTATAATGATAATTAACATATTATTATTTTATTACATTAACTAATTTTAAATTTAATTAGAATGAAAATTAACAATTTAACATTAAACATATTACTACATTAACTAGTTTAAATTACAATTATAATTAACATATTACTACATTAATTAATTTAGTTAGAACAAAAATTAACATTAAACATAAAAAAATATTAACAAACTAATTGATATCAAAAAGAAAAGTATGATAAATTAAACTTTAAAAAATTTAGAAATTAAAATTACCTTGAATTGAGATTTAAGTAGGTTTAGGACTTAGATTTTGATTGGATATTGGAACTTAGAAGAATTGGAGCTTATAAATAGAAATAGAAATAGAGAATATAACTATAAATTATAATTTTGTAATTATTAATATTAAATAGTAACTAAATTATATAATTAACTAGAGAAAATATAAATTGAGAATTTGAGAGAATAATAGAGAAATGAGAGAATAAAGATAGAAGAGAGTTGTTTACGTGAAGAATGAGTGAGGGAAGAAGGATATTTATAGGGTATAATTTTGGGATTTTTTGAGTTTTATTTTTTTTTTGCTTTTTTAATTAAATTTTTTTAAAAAAAAAAAAATGAGACCAACTGCTAAAATAGCCATTGGGCAACAACTATTTTCAAAGGGTATGTGTAAGAAAAAAAAATACACAAGTCAGGCTCTACCGACCCGCAGGCTAAGAGAGATAGACTCAGCCTGACCCTAGGAGTATAGCTAGACTAGGACTGAGCTTATCTTTAACGGGCTGGTCTAGCCAGACCCCCAGGCTGCAGTAACGGGCAGCAGGTCAGCCCATTTGGCACGGCCTATTTTGACAGCTTTAGTTATATATATGTCTCGATATGACACAAATATGACATGACAATACAAATTGTCACCCCTTCCACTGACGCCCTATGTTGATGTCAAAATTACAATGATATCATATGATCAAAAAATAATTACATTAACTACACGAGATGAAGAATATTTTTTAAAAAAAATATAAAAAAAAAAAAAGCAAATAATCATTCACCATACAGCTAAGTAATTATTTTAGTTCAAAAATTAAATTATTTTGAGGCAAATTTTACCAGTGGAGTCTTTTTCTTTTCTCTATTTTTCTTTTTCAGGAGTTGACATAAACATTTTAAAAAAAAAATCATTTGCAAGGTGCATTGTTGATACCTCACAATCAATCAAGACATTATTTCCTCATTCGTTGCATATACAGTTGAAGCGGAGAGTGCTTCCTACAACCAATAAGTAATTTCCTCACTTCGTAAAAAAACCAAAAACATAAAAAGGAGATATAAATAAGAGATAATCTTATGATTTTAAAGAGGATGAGCTATCGCTTTGTGCTTGAAGAAGATTCAGAAGGATAATTTAGCAACATTGAAGCGTCCAAAAATGAGGATCCTAGAATAGAAACAAGAAGGTTATTCTCTTGTGCTTTAGGCCCTGTTTGGAAACTAAATTTCTCGACGGAATGAAAAAGAAAAACAATCAATGGATTTCATCTCTTATTTAGATTCAGAAGAAAAATTTTGCACGAAAAACAAGAATTAGTTTTGATACTATTTTTCAGTCTTTGAATATAGACAAATTGATTAGGAAATAAAAAAGTTTTAAAATAGATATTTTCCTCTTTCCTTTTCCTCAACTTTTCCCTCACAATTTTTTTTTCCTCCATAAATCCAAGTTCCAAATAGAGCTTAAGGTGTGGATTACATTGCATGGAAGCCCATTTATTACCTAAAATTTATTCCCCATCCCCTAAGTATCGACATAATAAACTTCAAAGGGATAACAAATAGGCAGAACGTTCCATTTAACCTTTGCTATACAACATGCCAAACTACCAAAGCAAATGTATGCAAGCCAAAGACTAGTAAATTTTACATATAGCAGAAACAAAAGTCGTATGAAGCTGCAACAGGATTTCACAGAACAAGCACGTTCATCTCATACATTTTCCAAACATTCATCAAGCAAAATTGTGTTCCCTTATTTCTTCCGTGACACGGCAGCAGCAATTCCACCAGCAATCAGTCCCACAGCAGTTGCAGCAATGCCAATGCCAATGACACCATCTACTTAAGGACAAAATGAGCAAAATATCTTTGTTCATTCATCCGCAAAATACACTGTATGCACAAAGTTGTCTCAAGCCTCGTAAAACTTTTCATGTTGGACAAAGAAATTTTCAAATCCTTTCTTTCGTACCTTGCATACCGTTGATAGAACATAACCATAACAATGCTATTGGCAGTGATAAAGGTTAGTAGAAGTGACAACAGAGGCACTAAAACTAATGATTACGATAGTTGATCAAACATTCCATACAGGATAACTACAATAACCATAATCAATTAATTTGAAATCAAACATTCCATACAGGATAACTACAATAACCATAATCAATTAATTTGACAAATGCCGCCACGGAGGTGAAATAAGGACTCTGTAATTTTCCATATGTATTGGTTTAACACGAGTCCATTAATATAACAATCTGTGTGTGTGTGTGTGTCTATATACAGAAAGAGAAATTATAGCTGATATTTACCTCTGGTGATCCGGTCTTCAATCGCCTTTTTCAGGGTCAGTGCCTGTCTCCAATCAGGTGCAATCTACAAGCAAAACATTTACAGTCATAAACATTATACACTGGTGGCACCAGAAGATTCAAACCATTTCCCCTACCATGCTAAAATGCATACAGTACAAGTAGTTCTGAGGGAAACAATACTAAGGTTCACAGTTCAAAGTATATATGCCCCAAATGAATCAAATGCCTATTACAGTTTCCAGTTATACACAAATTGAAAGAACATATATCATACCATTAAACACTGTTCCACAAGTTCCCTACTCCTGGAATAGTCTCCACTCCTGTAATACCCAACAGCAAGAAGATAAAGCCTTTCTCTTAATTCCAGAGGGTTGGCTTCACTGCTGGTTATAGAAGCTGCAAATGAAGTCATCACAAAGTCAATTAAGGTAAGATAAAGTTCATAACTGAAAAACAATAAGCAGGTCGAAGTTCTAACTTGACGCACAAAGCGCCCTCAACATTAAAAAGTGCAGAGACATAAGCCTTGGATATAGTATTTCACCTTCAAGCATTGCAATTCCTCGCTGCACATCTTCTTCATGTCTTGAGTGAACAAGAGCCCATGATAAACGCATGATACATTCTTTGACTAACTCATTAGACGAGCCATTCTGAGCCTCAGCAACCTCTCTTTCACAACCCTGCAAATGGATGATGCAGGAAACAAATAATCAATCTGAAAAATTGTGTGAGTGACTTGACGCATGACTACTATCACACATTAATCCAACCGTGTAACATTATAAATGAATCCTAACACTCCTTAAAATACTTTCTTCACAAAAAATTCTCATCATAAATTATCTATAATGCTCTCTTAACCATAGAATTGAATGGCTACCAACCCTTAAAGTTACTTTCTTCACAAAAAAATTCCCAACATAAATAACCAATAATGCTAATCCCATTCTATCGATAACTAATATATTTTTAGAGGATCCAAATATCAACATAGTATTACTTTTAGACAACTAAGACGATTGTTACTATCCAAACCACGGAAATACTACACCTTCAATATCTATAAGCAATGATTAACCCATTATGTCCAAGTAGCCTAAGAATAAACGAGATATACTTGAGCGTTACCCACAAGTAAATTATCTTCAATGAATGACAATAATCAAGATTGATAAGCATTCCCGAATATCTAATTTGACAGCCCAGAATAACNTGTTATAATGGGGGATTGAAGACCCGAGATCTTAGATGAAAAACCCTAATTATCTCCTAAGTTCTACACCTTAAACCCTTTTGAGATTAACAATCAGGATTGAGCAATATCAAAACAATAAAATTAAGCACCTAAAATGGACTAGATGGCCATCAATGTCGAATCTAGAGCGAAAATTACAGCCTCTTTTATTCCTTTTTTACATAAAAAAAAAAAAGGCACGAATTGACATTCCTCCGCAATTAATTAAGAAAATGAGTTTTCTTTTCTTTTCTTTTTTTTTCAGAAAGATGATCACCTAAAGTTCATCCACACATGAAAATTTCGAGAAAACTGCACTTAAACCCTCTCCAAAACTTTTAGAAGCGTATTATTTTTATATATAAAAAATTCCTTAAAATTAAAAATGAAAGAAAGCTGATTCATTCATTCTACAGTACTAATATTCACTCCTTATACTCTAATTTGACAAAAATAAAAAAAAATAAAAATAAAAAATTGGTACTGAAAAAGGGGCAAAGGAAGAGAAAGAATGTTACAGCAATGACGTCACGGTCGCACCAGGGAATGTTGTCGCCACCGGAGAAGAAGGTGCCCACCGACTCGAAAATTTTCCCAATTTTTGCCTCCATTTTTAGAAATAAAATTTTGATCTAGATGAGATGAGACTCTAGTGAGAACGTCTACTTTAAAAATAAATAAATAAATAAGGAGAAAAAGAAGCCAGCGGACGAGCGGGCCTATTAACCAAAAATATAACTTGAAGCCCAAGCCTTTATTTTTATTTTTATTTTTATTTTTATGTTTTCTCCTTAGATAAACCAAAAGAAAAAAAAAATAAAAAAGAAAGAAAATATATAATTTGCTTTCTGATTTTCTTTCTTTCAAAAGAAAATGTCAATTACTTAAAGCCCAAGCTTTTATTTTTATGTTTTCTCCTTAGATAAACCAAAAGAAAAAAAAATATATATATATATATAATTTTCTTTCTTTCAAAAGAAAATGTCAATTAATGACCCATTGGTTTATAAACTACTAAAAAAATCTTATTTTGGTTTTTCATACTTTAAATTTGTCATTTAAGTCCCTAAACTATAAAAAATCTATAACCTTAGTTCATAGACACTTTTTTTTTGTAACTTCTTGTAAATTTTAGGCAAAAATATATGTTCGCAACAAAATTTAATTTTTAAGTATTCACCCCTTTACTTTGAAAGAAATTTCATGTACATCTTTTTTGTAAAATATTTAAGAAAAAGATTAAAATATAACGATTTCAATAGTTTAAGGATCAAAATGAAATATTTTAAAATTTGAGGATTAAAATGAGACTTTAGTAATAATTTAGGGACCAAGGTAGTTATTAATCTATATTGTTTTAAGATGATTACTAGTTGCAGTATTTTTTACATTCTCTTTTGTATTATCACAGTCCTATTACTTCACACTTGGATTCCACCCTTTATTGTAATGTTAAAATATTAAATTGTATAATATAAGTCATATGTCAAACAATGAAACTGAAGAGTATAAAAGAGATTGAAAAAAAAAGTGTATTTAACTCTCTTCAATTGTTTAGTAATTTGGTCCATATAACTTTTTTTCTCCCAAAAAAAATTGATAGATGTAATGTTTTTAATTAGAAATATAAATGTTATAAAAGAGGGTTATTGGCATATTTGGTTCCTTGACTATATCTGTTATAATAATTTGGTCCCTATACTTTTGATTTTGGCAATTAAATCCATTAATTTCTTGGTTGTTGGCAATATAAGACCAAATTGAAAATGAGAGTTAATTTTAACAGAGAAGCTATGTGCAGATCACGTGCGGTAAGTGGATTTGAATTTTCTCTTTAAAAAAAAAAAGAAAAAAAATTAACAAATACTAGTTAAACAAAAGAGAAAAGAAAAACTTGAAAGAACACAAACTATTTTTTCTTTTTTTTAAAAAAAAAAACCTTAATCTGAAAACCAAATTAGCACTAAAATTTTAAACCAAATCAACTCCAGCTAAGAAAGTTCAAACTATCATTGAACCACGAGGTCCTTTCAGCCATTTTTTTATATATGTGTGAAGAAAAATTAAGAATGTTCAAACTATCATTGAACCACAAGGTCCTTTCAGCATATATATATATATATATATATATATAGAGGTTGTCAATCCAATAGATATTTTTTTTCTTTATCTATGGGTAGGTATTTTTTGTTTAGCCATTGGATCACTATCTAATGGGGATCCAATGGCTATAATGAAGTGCATGAAAAGACGTACATCATTAATGTTTTTTCTCTCTCTTATTTTTTACAATAAAAAAATGTGCATGCTAAATTTTCATTGGCCAAATTGATACATACGCATAGGTAAAAAAAAAAAAAAATACCTACTAGATTGGTGCCCATATATATATATATAAAGAAAAATCAAGAAGATCAAGAACTAATGGATTTTCAATTCCAAAATGTCAAAATAATTCAAAAAAAAAATAGAAATATCAATAATGAAAATCAGAGAAACCCAACGGATATCTATAAACTAAATGGTCGTCGATCAATTTCTTATCAAAGTTGTTTTTTCATGGTAAAAATTAGAAAAAAAAATATATTAAATTATAGTTATTTATTTTTATTATTTTTTCAAACTACCTAAATTATGGTAGCCATTAAATTAGGATCCAACGATTAAAAAAATATATATAAATATATAAGTAAAAAAAATACTTATTAGATTAGGAACCATATATATATTGTAGTTTATTATATATATTGTAGTTCATTCTTTTATCAGCTGAAATAGACTTTTGAAACTAAGTTTTGACAAAAGCCTACATTTTAAAACTCTTTGCAACATAGTCTTTCGCATAGTATTGAACGTAATTAAGTATTAATTTTAGTATAATTAAATATTTTAGAGAAAATCTACTTTGCGAAGAAATTAAAAATATTAGTCTATTTTGTATATTTATATTTCAAAAGAGATAGTTTTGGCGATTTACCCCTTTTCAAAAGATGAAAAAGATCTTTGTACCTTTTTGGTCAAATTTGTAATATAAAATATCTAAAATACCTTTATATATATTTTAAAAATGTGTTACCAAACACGGCCTCATTACATAATTAGTAGGAAAAGAAAAAAAATAATTAAGGTAATTTGTTTGGCAATAGTTTTTAAGATATTCTTTTTTTAAATGGGAAAATAAAAAAAATTGTTAAGATAGAAATATCCCTGGGGCATTATTGACATTTAGAAAAAGAAAATCGTGAAAAATTTGACCAATGGAGAGGGAGGTTTACTTTTTCACATTTTATAAAATAAAAGAGATACTTTGGAGTTTTTTGAAAATAATTGAAGCATTAAACGTAGTTTTAGCCGTAATAAAGGGAGGTGCTTTTGGCATTATTCAATGAAGCGACAATTATTATTTCATAAGAAGAAAATTTGAAAAAAAAAATCAAATAAGGAATCAAAGGCGAAGGCAACATGGGTTTTGAATTTATCTGTTTTAGTTACGTACGTTACAAATATGCTATGCTTTCTTTCTTTCTTTTTAATATTTTTTTTTTCCGGGGAAGTTTTTCTTGTTATGTTGAATATATCAGTTCTCACTTATAATTAGACACTATTAGAGTCACCATATTGGCCTTGGTTCGCCTTTTTTTTTTTTTCTTTTTTTAATTGAAAAACATTAGTTATATTTTCTGAATATAAATAATTAATTATAAATGGTTTATAAAACAGTACTCCAATATAATTACAACGCAAGCCGGCAGCTAGATTAGTGACACGTGTTAAAGGGCGCCGCCATTTTCTGGATACAGCTAAAGTATTTTGTATCCCTAGTTTATCGGAATTATGGATTGTTGTTAAAAGAAAATCTATATATAGTCGTAAAAGGATTGTTATTATATCCCCTATATATTAGAGTCAGAGTAGGATCATAATATGTACCAGTTTATGTGTCTTTATTTATAGTAGCAACGTGATAATATAGAGAGCACGAGAAACCATAGATAGAGGAATTAGGGTCTTCTTGGTATCCCGAGTCAGAGTGGAATATTTAACGTGTGTCATAATATAGAGAGCGTGAGAAACTGTATGGAAGAGGAGGAGTTAGGGGGGTCGTCTTCTTATTATCTCTGTTATGGGCCGGATGACTTGGTAGAAGTTTCCGCTGAACAAGTAGAGGGTTTGAAGAACAAACTCAAACCCTTCCAAGGCCAAAGGAACATTCAAGAAGAATGTGGTGGAGCTTTGGCCTTGGCTCTCCGAAAACATGCACCCAAATTCTTTGCCAGCCGTACCAAGAAAAGGACGCTTAGGGTTTGTACAGACGACGACTACGTAGTAGTACCAGTCAACAATATTAATGATGCTCCTTCTTCTTCCGTTGTTCCTAACAACGCAACCAAGAAACGCGTTCACACTGACGATCAAGAAGAGGACATGAAAACCACCAAGAAGAAGAAGAACTTGGTGATGATGAAAAAGAAGAAGAGGGAGACCAGAGAAAGAAAGAGAGTGATCATTGCTGGACCGGACCCACCACCTCCAATGCCCGAAGCACTGATGGAAAAGATCAGAGGAATCGAGGGGGTGGACTTGTCCTCAACAGAGCTTATCATTCAGAAGCAATTGAGGCAGAGTGACCTGCAGCAGAACCAGAACCGGATTTCAATGCCGCTGAGACAAATCACCGAGGAGCAGTTTCTCACTGACGAGGAGACGACTGCTCTCACCGGGAGAATGGAGAACGACGAGAAGCACGTAGAAGAGCTCGAAGTGAAATTCGTTGACCCTCGTTTGGAACACATTAGGGGGATTTCCTTGAGAAGATGGGATTACAATAGCTCCACTTCTTACGTGTTGACCAAGGGTTGGTATAACATGATTAAGTCCAACCAACTCAGAGCCAAAGAGATTGTTCAAATTTGGTTTTTCAGAGCAAACAACATTCCCGGCTTTGCCCTTGTCAGCCTCCTCGGACCTAATGGAGACCACCTCGCTGTTGGTAACCGATCGAGTCAACATCATTGACTACTTCTTAGTTAACTGTTAATTATTTAGTTTAGTGTATATGACTAGTAAGTCATTATTTTCAGTGTTTAGTGTTTTTTAATTAGTTTGTCTGCTCTTGGATTTATTTCTGTTTGTAGTTGATTTTTTAGGTTTTAGGGATTATTCTTTTTATCGCTAGGTTATCTATTAATTAGTTATTGATTATTTCTATATTTGGTGTTTCTGCATTTACGTGCAACTTTTAAAGTCCACGGAACCAGAGATATTCTGGGTTCGACCCCCGGTGGAGTTGTTTTTCCCGAGTCTTTTAAAACATTCCTGATTTGTTTTATTACGCTTCTTCTATAACAAGAACTCTTCATATATATGCACTTCTTCTTTTAAAACATCTAAAGACTAATGATGATCATGATTAGATAACTTTTATTCTAAAACCTGGAAGCAAATCTTTAACAATTGTAATCCAAAAATTCATCGCCAAAGTATGTTTAGAAGTCGTAAATCTTAGTACAATACAACAACAATTCCATTACCACTATATGGACACATTTTCAGATTTCTGTTTTTTTTTTTGTTTGTTTGGGAAATTTGATCCGAAAACAGAATAGTTTTCACTATCCTATTTTATCATCTGTATTACCCAATCCTGTGTGCTTGAATCAGCAAGCTTGAAGTTTCAATTAGCTATATAAGCTTCTCCTTTGAGTTGTGGCTTTCTTGTCTTCAGCCTAACAAGCAATACACTCATCTTGAACAATCAGCCATCTCCTTCTCCGGAAACCAAAACTGATCGGACGGCCGAAAACATCCTATCAGCATCTAACCAACTCTCGGTCGACCCCATGGTCCTGGGCCCCCGACATGCCTCCCATGCAAAACATCTCCAGCCACTTTGGTCTTGAATTGATTGGAACATCCTAAGGGACTTCTTTAGCTCATCGTTGTTGAAACTTTTCGATAGGTACCTGGTCTCCATCAAGGCTGCGGCGGTGTTTGTCACCATCATCACCACCACCTCCGACAACTCCTTTATGTACCAAGTTGGCACACTGTACATGAGCAGAGATATTCAGGCAGAAGAACCAAGTCAATGCTTTAGATGTGGAGTCTATATACCAACAATATTGAAATTAATTAATCTATCTGTCACGATATAAAATCCAAAATAGTCACTATTAGTAATTTTGAGTAAACATAAAGATAAATAAGGATTCTGTAAAATTTAGAAGAAACTAAATATTTAGATTTTTCATTCTAGTCTTCAAATCATTAAAAATTCAGAATTAAAAGGAGTCCTTTTTTAATTTAGTTTATTAAGGAAGAAACGTCAATCAAGGCTTAAGAAAATTTAGCTAAGTTATTTAAAATCTTGGTTTAATAAAACCGTGTTGAATAAATAAACTTTGCAAATTTCGAATCCGAATGTTCAAAAATTAATTTGGAGAGTTAGTCATAATTCTAAATATTTAAAATTTTAAAAATATGCTCCTTATGAACCATAGTATCCCATTTATACACCACATCTTTAAATAATAGTAAACACATCCTCATACATTTATTTAATAGGTACAATAAATTTAGCTAAATAGTTAGACATGAAAAAAGAATAGAACAAAAGTATAAGGACCAACCAAGGGAGAGGAATAAGACCGCAAGTATAAATCAAGTGATTTGCCTAACTATCGAGATAATTTTATCGAATAAAGAATCACCTAAAAGGGAGGAAAGTACGGAGGTGAGCTCGAAAGCTCAGTAGAAAAATTATTACCTCATTTGAAAACCTTTTTAGTGATAGAGAGTCTATGTATGATTAGTTTAATCTAAAACATTTTTGCAAAACTATATATATACATATATATAACTATTTCTAACGCTGATAGTATGTATATGTATATGCATATATATATATATATATATATGAAAACATGATATCTAAAATCAATCAGTCTACAAATATATGACACAAATCTACTCATACCAAGGAGTTCACCACCTCTCATCAATGGAAATCAGAATGTTGGCACTATGTGTGTTATACAGCCTATCTGACACCTAGCCTATACTTTGAGGAGACCCCCATGTGCCGCCTACTAAACTTGGAGGGACAATCGCATTGTTTATGCCTGTCAAATGAGAAGGTAATCAAAAAAAAAAAAAAAACCAAGCACATATTCACAAACTCTGCACATCAGTAGGATTATAACGCCACACTATAAAACCCTATGATGCTAACCTGATATTCATGTGTAATTCTATGACACGTGTATTCTAAACTGATGTGTAGAAATAGTCATGCAGTAATTTAAGTTCAAATTATGATCTAGTTTTTAATAAAATAATTAATTAAATTTTATAGAAAAATAGACAATATAACGGCCTTATTTTAACATATCCAAAAGTAACATGCACTTAGAAAAGTCTCAGAATAATCTAATATATATCATACAATCCAATTCCATCGTAGATATCTAAAACAGTTCTATAATTATGCTTGTCATCATATGTAACTGAATAGTAATAACACATTATTAGAACTTCAGGGCGTCATTGGAACCAATTCCAAGCTCTCAATCGCCCACTTGTGAA
>JXTB01000022.1:1606352-1622181 GCA_002914805.1 Parasponia andersonii | reverse complement strand
AAAAAAACGTTAATATTTAACACCTTAACTCTGTTAAATCATTTAAAGCCTACTATTTTCGTGGCTATATAACTATTTTATAAAATGGACACAAATTGTGATATATATATATATATATATATTTATCCTTAAGTGAGAAAATATTTATTGAAAGGAAAATTAAAAGTGAAAAAAAAAGTAACAACAACAAGGAACGCGTGCTATTGCTTTCTCTCTAAGGATTAGATGATAAAAAGTTCCAAAATATAATCAAACTAGTAAAATCTGTTATTCAAAGGCTCTCTTTTCTCTGTGAGAGTTTTCAATATTCATAGTTCCAATTTGACATACCAATTACTCATACACCATAAATCTTATTTAGCATAATTTTTTTTCCTACCTTCTTCTTATTCGTATGATTTACTTTTCTTTTTTCCTTTTTAATTTCAATAAAATTTGTTTCCACATCACATATTCACGATAAATTAAAATTAAATAACACATGAAGCATGCTGAATAATTATCTACGAAAAATAATAATAATATTGAATTTAATTACAAACTAGTCTGATATGATTATAAAATCAAAAAAAAGCTTAATTTATATTGCAAGACCTAAAAAAAAAAAAAACAAACAAACAAACTAAGGAATGAAGAACTATATGAAATAACCGACTAACAACCAAGAAATAACTACTATAACATGAAGCCTCCTAAGTAACTAATTAAGGGATAGTTTTAACTCTGTACTGATCTTCATCCTCTCCTCCTCAATAATATCATCATCATCCACCACCTTAGTCAGAGCAAAATAGAGCCTGGAGTTAACCCGAAAGGACCAGACACGAACTCTGTCCTTTACAGCAAGTTGGTTCTCCTTAACAACCTTATTCCACCCCTTCGCAGCGTGCTTGTCCTCCTGGAAAGCCCCATAGGCGCTGGGTTTCATGACCAGATTGTACGTGTATGAGCTAGTCATCTTCCATTCCTTTAGACACAGATCATACACCGTCGGGTTCTGGTCGACCACCAACTTGACATCCATCCCCTTCATCTTCACCTTGTACTCGTCATATCGGTCTTTAACTCTCTCGGCCTCGTCTCCTCTAAGAAAGTCAGGCGATTTGACTTGGCGCACGGGCATCGACAGCCGGTTGTTGTTCTTCTTCATATCGGTCGGATTGAGAGCTTTCTCTATTATGAACTTGGGGTCCTCACCGCCCATGTCTCGAATTCTCTTGTTGAGTCTGAAAGGAGGCTTTTTGTGATTCGGGTTCTTGGAATCCTGGTCATGGCGAGGAAGAGTACTAGTACTAGTGCTGTTCTTGATCAAACTATATTTGCGGTCTTCTTCTTTTCGATTGCTTTTGTTGTACAACTGCGAAGGCGGCCCCAGTGTGAGTTCAAGAGAAAGAGGCTCATCGAGGGATAGTCGCGTTCTCCTCAGCCTCTTGAATTTGGCTGCTCCAGAAGTATACCAACTCAGACTATTACTGTTTTTCGCAGCCACCGCCTCATAAAGGTTACTTCCAAGAACGAGTCTTGTTTGTTCGTCGGCGTTGCTGGTAGTCGAAGGAGGACGATGATGATCATCAGCATCACCAAGAATTAAACTCATCCTCTTTTTGGGCGGCATTAGTACCGAATTATGTTTTTGGGCTGCATTTAACTTTTTGGGGTATTCTTCTTCTTCTTCTTCTTCTTCTTCTTCTTCTTCTCGTTTATGTTTTTGTTCCTCTTGATTATTCATTGTCATTGGATCGTAGTTTCTGGTCGCCATCTGGGAATTGTTTCCAACAAGAACGCCTAGCGATTTCTTAACATCAGCCATTCAATTCACATTCATATTGGCCACTGCATTGCCCTCCTAGGCTAGGCGGATATATGATTTTATAGAGACTAGAAAATCTCCTCGCCGACTTTGTTTTTTTTTTTTTTTCCTTTTCTTTTCTTTTTTTTTGGCTGGAGACTATCTGTGTTTGTTTCCTTGAAACTCGCTCAATATATTAATTCGATTTTAGTTTCCCTTTTTTTTTTGCTTCTTTTCTTTTTTCTTTTATGTCTAATTCAATTGTAGTTCTACTAGAAGTATTTTTGTTCGTTGGAATTAATTTAAAGTCACGTAATTATCAATGTTATGTTATTTCTATTTATCTATCTATCTATCTTTATTTTTTTAAGGAAAAACAATAATTTTAATTTTTTAAACTCATAAAAGTCTTTTTTTTTACAATATTTATCTATCTTGATTTATGCTTCCCCCTGCCTTTTTTTTGTACATAAATGGGAACAAAATTCGGTATTTTATGATAAGTCCCAACTATAAAATTAATATATTGAGACACAATAATAGATATACGAATACACCAAAAATAAGACATTTATATAAAATGAATATATATATATATACTAATATAATTAATATACAAAAAATTGATCTACTTAAAAACGGGACAATGAAGACTAAAAACCATATTTTTACATAATAATCTACAGGTGCCTTTTGTCTATCACATTTTTGTTAATTAAAGTCACACTATATTAGCTTTGTAATTTAATGAAAATTTCAAAATTAAAGTAGGTTTTTGTTTTCTTTTCGCACATTATTGTAATAAATGCTCGCTTCTTTTCTTTTTATATAGTTAAATGGTCGAATGTGTACTTTTATACTTGGTATATCTATTTTTATCTCATCTTTATTATTTATGTACTGTATATATATTGCTTTTATACTAGATACATGTGCAAATATTCATTGATATACTAAGTATGTTACACTTGGTATATTTATTTATATATCAGTCAATTTGTTTAACATTTAAAAAAATAGATATTTACTTAAAATAGGTCAAAAATTCAGTCATTTTACAATAATACCCAACTATAAAATTAATATATTGACAAAAAAAAAATAGATATACAAATACACTAAGGGTTATATATTGATATAAAACGAATATACTATATATACTAATATAATTAATACACAAAAAATTGATCTATTTAAAAAACACTAAAAAACCTTTAGTGTTAAAGTACCAAATAATTTTAACTTTTTAAGTTTCAACTTCAAATTTAGATTTAGTGAGGTCGATAAATGAAATTTGACATATAACATCAGCATTTTTTTTGAAGTGGCACGAATTTTGAGGTACAAGACTCGTGAATAGTGCCATTTAGTGTGCTACAGGACTGGGTTTTGGTATAGGACTCAAATTAATCGAAATATATACTTAATCTACCTATTTTGGATACTATAAATTCAACAGTGATGTTTGTTTTTCCAATTGAGGCTCCGTTAGAAAAATGACTTCCTCAAGCAAGTGAATTTGGATTCTAATTCGTCCATCAGAATACCAAATGAGATACAGGAATAACCACGAGTCTTGATAACACATTATTATTACCTAATAGAGATAAGGATTCCATTACTTGGTTTTATGGTGGTTTTTATTATGAATTTATTTATTTGATCAAATATGGAATTTTATGAAATAATTTGTGAGGATGTGTTTATGAACTATTTTGGAAAAATACATTGATATTAAATTATCTAGAAATTCTGTTTCATACTGTTTCATGTAGAAACTGAATTTTTTTTATTTTGGTAAAAATTCAATTATGAAAAAATTGATGAGTTTGAAAAATTGGTTTAAGAAGTGAATATGGTTTGATTAAAGACTAATGCATAGTTATTTGTAATTTTATTGAAAATAATTATCTCATTCATAGCATTTATATAGCATTGTATTGCATTCACATATCTAAAAGAATATTAGAATTACGGTGTTTCAACAAAACATTAGAAAATAAAAAAAATAGAAAAAAAAAACTCACAATCATCAATCAGATAGTTGGAATAAAATTTACAGTCATCAAATAAATGGTTGGAACTCAAGTATGTCATACATATTAGATATTACGGAATTAGGTAGTATTTAGTGCACTTGTGAATAACTTGAATAAGTACGTACTTTTGAGAATGAATTTAACAAAGGCTCGGAATTTTATGAATCTTTGAAAAATCATTTAATAAGTAGATTTCGGAAATAAAGTTTTGGAATAATTTATTAACTACGTAGAAATTTAAAATGAGTATATCATGTATTAAAAAAATTATAATCAAATCTCTATTAAGCATTCAATGCTCATTCCCCTATTTTTCTCCCTCCTGAGGTTTAGTTGTGTTTAGTTGTAGTGTTAGACAATCGGTTGATTAATAATCATATTCTAGCAATTCTTCTAGGCTTATGGATCAATAAACGAGAACTGAATGCTATTGGGGTTGCCTGACTCATCGGCAATAAAAGCAGTCATAGAAACTCTTTCATCATCAGTAGAAGCAAATAAGAGATCAACTGAAGGGGAGAAGAATTATGTCCGTGAGGTATAATTCAGCCTAACAGGCAATCCAGTACTCATCTTGAACAATATAAGCCATCTCCTTTTGGGTCCAGAGTGAAACACCGGCGGGAAACCAAAACTGATCGGACGACTAAAACACCCTATTAGCATTTTAACCACCTCTCGATCGACCCTACAGTCCTGGCCCCACACCTTCTCCAACATGCTCCTTTGTGTATAAAGATGGCACACTGTAGATAAGTAAAAAAATCAGGCAGAAGAACGAAGTAGCAGTACACATGCTGTAGAATGTAGATGTGGAGTTTGTACCAGCAATGACTATGTCTTCTTGATCTTAAAACTTCAAGTAATTGCAGTTCTTTAGGACATGAACCTAGATATAATTAAAAGTATTGATCTTTATAAGCAACCAATTGATCACCATGCATTTTCCATTATTTGCATATATCAGTATTGATAACTTGTAGCTCTTCTGCTAATAAATGCTTTTAATTCCCCCACTTTGGAAGAAATTTTTACCCTTCTTCTTTCAACTTAGACCGCTTAATATTCTTTATATGCATCCTTTTATCTCATTCTACAAACTACACAACAGATAGATCGATTGATGACCATTCCTCATTAAAAAAAATGTAATACAACCAATTCGGTAAGTATGATCACGGTGAGATGAATATTTAATTAATCTAATAAAGAAGATAAAAAATCTTCAGTTTTTTTTTTTTCAATTACAATCAAATAATATTTTTTAATTGTATTTTTCTATCAAAGCTCAACAGATTTACATAATGGTCAAATTTAGAGTTAAAAATGTTAACTAGTAATTTAACAACTATTAAATACTACAATTGTTTTCGAGAATTTTTGCGTCTTAAAAGTGTTGTGTAATAAATTTGTTATTAAAGCTATTAAAATTGTTTCTCGGTATACATGACTTATTGTCTAAAATTTGCAATAACGATGAGAAGCTTTGTGAGAAAAGAAAGGGATAATGCCAAAATTACCTCCTATACTATGGCTAAATATTACAAAAAAAAATTCGATATTCTCAAAAAAAAATCCAAAAGTATCTTCTTTATTTTTCAAAATAGGTGGAAAAAAAAAAGTATACCCTATGTACTTTTTTGGCCAAATTTTTGACCAATTTATTTTCTAAATGATCACAATCCTTTGAGATATCAAAATCTAAACTAAGTCTCAAAATTGTGTTCTGAAAACAATTAGGGGTTCTTACAAAATATGAGCCCAAATTATTAAAAAAAAAAAAATTAAAAGATGACCTCTTAGCCAATTGGTCGAAGTTTGGGTTCAAGTTTAAAGGATGGCAATTAAAACAACAATTAAAAATTGTTGAATTTCTAATAAATTTGCGAAATGACTGAGCAAATAAAAATGCTGAAATAGACCAGTTTTCAATATTTATATGAGTTGAGAAAAATAAAATACTTATATATTGGTGTAAATTTAACATAAAATTGATATACTAAAACACAGTAACTGACATATTGATATGAAGATGATACAGTAATAAACAAAATTTGATATACTGAAATAACATTGATATTGTTAATTTATATAGATTTACTAATGATTGATATTAAAATACTGATCTACTAAAAAATGCTATTTTTCAAAAAAGTAATTAAAAGAAACAAATTTTTCTTAGAAGTACTCATTGAAAAATTCCATATGGGCAATTTACAAGAAAACACCATATTTATTTAGAAAAATACCTTTTTCACATATTCATTTTTTTATATACCATTTTAAAATTTATCTTGAATATCACTTTCCTCTTCAAAATTGGTAACTTTCTAAGGTAGTTGAGATCCTCAAGTAGCTCAATTGCTTATCTTAAGTACGAGTAAAAGGGCGGTATTTTTCTAAATAACTTTCAAAGTTGGTACATGAATCCAATTTTTTTAAAAAACTTTTTGAATCTTAACGCATGAAATCAAATTTCTTCTAACAATCATAGAAATTAGAACAATACTTATTTTAGGTGATATATTTGGTTTCATATATATACCCTTTTATCAAATTTTTACCTATTTTCGAGTATAGACATAAGGGTAAGAGAGTATATATATATATATAAGAGCTTCTTACTAAATTCTAGGCTGAGAGTACCAAAATTTCGGATGGGTTGAATTTTTTGCAAAACTCCAAAGTAATTTAGAAAATATTACTTTTTAGAAGATTTTTAGAAAATGACACTTCCAATAAATATTTAGTAAAATACAAATTTTTCTTCAAAATTTGTATTTTTCATTGATACTTGAGATAACCGGTCAAGTTACATGATTGGTTATTATTATTTTTCTAATTAATGTGTATATATGGATATATATTTTCTGTCCAAATTTGGAATTTTTTTATTTTTTTGAAAAAATAACATAAAAATCAAATTTCCTCTATATATCTATGTAGTATAAATCTACAATATATATATATATATATATATATATATATGTTTTGGTATACTCATGTATATAAAATGTATACTCCTTTTTGGATATAATGTTTAATGTATACATATGGTCATTTATACATGTGGTATAAATGTCTCAAAATATTGTATAAATATGGTAAAATTTAAAATTGGATATCTATCCAAATCTGTCAAACAAAAGATATTGTCGACTTTCCAAAATAATCTAACAAAAGGATTAACTAAGTTCAAAAGTTTATAGCTATATATGTCTAACTCACCTAATGAGAATAATGGAAACACAGCATATTCCACAAGGATAACAATTGAAACTTTCAAAAGAATGGATATTTAGTTATAACTACATAGATATCTACTTAAATAAATTTGAAAAATCGGTCATCTATCTAGTTTTCTCTAAATGAAATATGTGTTCTAATGGGCCAGTCCAACTTTACATTTTCAAAAGTAAAAGTCAGGCTATGTATGTACGATGTTTTCATAACAGAATTAGGAATTAGAAATATACGGTCAGCTCAGTTTGTCCCATATTTGGTATCGTATCTTTTAGAAAAATACTACTTTTCAAACAGTTTTTAAAAAAGTACTAGTTTTTAGAGTAATAATTAGTAATTATACTAAAATTTGAGTACTAGTAACTAGTAATCAAAATATTTATAACTAATATATAATTGGTAATTAGTAACAAATAACATATTTTTAGACACTTATAACTAGTAAACATTTAAAATACAGTATTTTTCTAAAACTATTTAAAATGATATTTTTCTAAAAAAATATGAGAATAAAAAAAAATCTGACCTACTATACTTTTATACTTCTTTTTTATTTTTGTAAGTAGAATTGTTAGAAACAAGGAAGGGAATGGAAACAAACCCAACTAAAAGAGCCTTTAATTTTTTATTTTGAATTTTTATATTATTTCACTTTTGACACGTGAACTATAAATGGATCCATCCCAATTGAGCCCTGAACTTTTGAAATATGACATTTGTTTACAATGTTTTTGTCTCCTTTTTTTTCACTTTTGAATTTTCAAATGTTCTATTTTGCCCCCTAATTCTTCTACCGTACCATGCATGGATTTAAGAAGTTTTATCAAATACCACTGAACCCACAACTCACTCAATTCTCTTTTGTTATCATACTTGTTTCTACTTTTTAATTTGTGTCTTTTATTTTTGTTTTGGATTTATTTTTACTGTTTTTGCAATTTTGGATTCATTGCCTTCGGGGTAATATTGTCATTTCATTTAAACTTTCCCAAACTAACTTCTTTTGGAGAGAGAAATTTGATAAATATTGATAATTTTAGGAAAGTACTAAATCCATTAATAATTGGACAATGTATACTCATTTTCTTTTTAAATCACAAACTAAAATTTTTATTCTTTTTTGTTCTTTCTTTGTATATTCATTATATACCACATTTACCCTTGTTTACTTTGGGCATTCCTTATTTTGTTGTATTAAAAATGGAAACAAAAGCTATGAGCTTGAAGTTATTATTATTATACCATAAGTTCCCTTTTTCTGTTTTTTGTTTTTTCTTTAATTATTCACTAATTTTATCGTATGCTTTTGTCTTCATATTTCCTTGGTTTTTGTCTATTTGTTTTCTTCCAAAAAAAAAGATAAGTATGAAAATTTTGATAAAGATATTAAGATATATAAAAAGAAAATCAAATCTAAAATGATATTTATTTTTCTTCTTTATTTTTTTTTAGCTTTGTTTTGGTTATATGTTTACCGGTGACAGGGCACTTTTTCACGTATTCTACGTAGTTATATATAGAAATTATTTATATATTATATATACCCATGTTTTTATTAATCACACAATTTCTAATATATATATATATATATATATACATATATATAGACAGACAAATAACAATTTTTTTTGAGTGGACATACAAATAATCAATTCTTTATACATATAAATGAAAGTTTCATTTCCCATAGAAGATAAAAGAATATCGTTGCATGAGGACTTTTTTAATTTTTTTATTATAGTTATATTATTGTGACATTTTTTTTTTTCCAATTTGTTTATAAAAATTGTATATTTGCGGATTCGGTTCTCTTTTTTGGGGAGATTCTACGATACAACCCCAATTTTTGAGTGTATCAATACACCTCATATTTATGGATTTCTATTGGACATGAGCTAGAGATCACATTATTTATTGTGAATGCTACTTCATTTGAATAATGCTTAGCTAATAAAGAAAAAAAAATTTAAAAATTATTTTTTCTATCATCCTGTTCTTTTCCAATGCCGAGATACAATTTGAGTTTTATTTTTACTTTTAATTTCTTCTTTGTTATTTTTCTTGGAAAAATGAAAAAAAGAAAACAGGAAAATCAAAATTGGAATAGGACTACTCCTTGTCTCAGCTCTTTAGTCACCATATATATTTTTGAGAGCTGTGAACTCATCCCCAAGTCCTTCTTAATCTCCAGTCTCGTTCGGGAGTTCATGGTCTGATGATATACCTAGCAACTCATACACTCCGCCATCAGATCAGTATGAGTGCTCAAACGAATGAGCGGTAATCAAAAACTTGAGTTTGAGACTTTTATACTAGCCTCCGACTCTGCATTGCCGTGCATCTCATTCTTTTTTCCAGTTTAGCAAACGGGGAATAAGATTAGGGCACATAATCATGTGCATCCCAAAATTACAATACAAAAGACAATGTTTTTCTTCTATCTTCAATGGTGGTGTAAATGGGATGTGGGGAAATATATATCAGATTTTACAATGAATAATGTCTTGTTTCTTCTTTTTCATTTTTTGAGAAATTGACATCCATTTGTTTTAAATTTTGTTAATTTATATATATGTTAATTTTAAGTTTTTTAGAAATCCCTTGCATTTTTTTATCTTGAAATTGTCAAACACTTCTTCTTGGTTGTTCAGACTTGTTTTCTTTATTTTATGGAAATTTCTCACAGATTAGTTGTTGCTGGTCTTGGTGAGATTTGTTGGTATGGTTTTTTTCTTTGTTCTCTAATTGTGGCTATTTTTCATATTATCTTTTTTTTTTCTATATTTCTATAATTCATTCAATGAAAACCTATACGAAAGATAAACAATTATTCGTTGATTGAAAATAATGGTAATAAAGTTCAAAGCAATTGAGATCAAAATTTGAAAGGGAAAAAAAAAAAAACGAAAATGAGAGAATTGAAGAACTGGGACAATTGCAACGAATGAGGAAGAAGAAGTTGAGGCATTGAATCCAAGTTTACTTATTTGTTATGTTTTGTGGGGCCTATTAAACCATTATATTTGTTTAGGGCCTTGGATGGGGTGTATTAATACACCCAAAAAAATGAGGTTGTACAGTAGAATCTCCCTTCTTTTTTGTTAATAATTGCAATGGTGGCTGCCGCTCTTTGTTAAAATATCCCTTTATAAATTAAGATAAATACCCTTATGTATTAATATACAGTAAAACTTAAATTTCTTTAACACACCTCCAAACACTCACTCTCAGGTTTCTGAAAAGGTAAAGATGAAGTATATAAAAAATTTGTTGCCAGAAAAAGAGCAATAAAAAAAGGCAAGGAAGAAAACTGTTAAATGTAGTAGAGGCTTCTACGGATCCTCTTTTAACAACCTCCTTCATTTAAACCTGAAAAGATTTTTCAACCTTTTATTTACATCATTTAAACCTGAAAAGATTTTTCAACCTTTTATTTACATCTGGGGAATTATCACAAACACTTGATGAGCAATAATGTATCTCTACGTAAAACCAAAAAAAAAATAAATAAATAAACAAAATAAAAAATATAAACTCAAAGCTTTGTACCGCTTTACGAGCAACATATGCTCAGGATAGAGAGAAAACGATATGCAAATCAGATTCATCATTCCAAACAACAAAACCAAATGGTATTTCTTCCAAAAAAAAATAAAAATTAAGTTTGAGCTCCCAAGTTGTATACTTCTGTAGATAAAGGGAAGCTCCCAAGTTGTATACTTCTGTAGATGTAGGGGTGTGTGGAGAAATTTTCTCAATTTTTTTTTTTTTAGTTAAGGGGTAACTTTGTACTTAAAAAGAATTTAAAAAGAATGTTATAAGGAATTTTAAATTTTCTAGAGGGTTTAATTAGAAAATGGATGAGAGCAGAAAACAAACCCTAATTACAATTAGGTGATTTTGAAAAATAAAAGATTAGTAATTTCCATAGAAGGCTTAAGCATTATTCTCACTTATGCAATCATTTAATTGTCTTCAATTCTTAGATTGGTCTTTGCAGTGATTTATAAATAGACAAATTTGTAATTAAAGTTCTTAATATACATAATTCAAATTGTCAAAGGATTTAGAACTTCCATAATTTAAGGAAGTAATACGTACAAATGCCATTCGAAGGTCTAATTTGACATTTGTACTTTTTTTTTTTTTTTGAGATAGAAGAGAGAATTTTTGGATAATAAAACACGAATAATTGAAATTTGGGCGAACGTTTCTCAAAGGTCTTTTTATACACGTGTGAAAATCCAGTAGTACAATATTTAATAGATTTAACGGTGAAAACTAATTTGTAAAGGCAGTTAACTGGAAAAACCTTACAAAGTTTTGGGTTGTGAGCAACAGCAAACGTTCTACTCTTTCAAGCTCATCTCTTGAAGCTTCTACTCTTGATTCTTGGCTTTGAATCCTAGACTAAGAGCTCCCAAAAATGGTCAGGCATAACCTTCGTGCATATTTGAGGCACCAAGGTAAGCCTCTACTTCTACTACTTTCTCTCATTCTTTTAAGTTAATTTCAGTACAATTCCATATCTGGGTTTTTGGAGAATCTTGGGGTTTTCTTATTAGGGTTTGGTCTGGTTTTGATTTTAACTTAAGACAAGATTGAGTTCTACAATTCCATGACTGGGTTTTTGGAAATCTTGACTTTTGTGATTACGGTTTGGTCTTTTGCTTTCAACTAAAGGCAAGTATGAGTTTTACAATTCCATATCTGGATTTTTGGAGAATCTTGAGTTTTGTGATTCGGGTTTGGTCTAGTTTTGACTTCAACTGAGACAAGTATGAGTTTTACGATTCCATAACGGGTTTGGAAAATCTTGAGTTTTGTGAGAAGGGTTTGGACTAGTTTTGATTTCAACTAAAGACAAGTATCAGTTTTAAAATTCCATATCTGGGTTTTTTTTTTTATTCATTGTCTAAATTTGAAATTTTGGGTGCTTAAATTTCATTTTCAGTGAACAAGAAGACCCAATTTTTTGAAATACTAATTGAATTTATTTTTGATTTGTAGCTAAAACGGTGAGGCCCTCCTTTTGGATGCCAGAACAGATGTTATACGAAATCTTTTCTTGGCTACCTCCTGAGTCTTTGTTTCGATTCAAATGTGTGTGTAAATCATGGTACTCCTTTATCACATCTCTAATCAAGAACCCATTTTTTGTGGCAAAGCACCTCAGCAATGCCCAGAACAAGGTCTTCTCCCCTGAATCCTTACTCATCGTTGGCCACCACGTAGTACTTCCCGGCCAGAGGATTAATCACAATATTTTCTTGCTGAATGTATCTGATGATGATGGTGAAAAGGACGAGATTCATCCTGTCATTGAAGAACTTGATCTACGGAGTCCATGGGGTCGAGGGAATATGCGTGACGATAAATTTCGTCGTATGATGGGATCGGATTTGTGTAAAACGGAGTTCTATCATTGTGATGGTATCATTTGCTTGATGGCCCGGGACAAAATTATGTTGTGGAACCCGGCATTAGTAGACTCCAAGATTCTTCCGCCAGCAAATAATGTCTTTAATTGGAAAATGGTTGAAGCAACAGGATTCGGATACGATCCCATAGCGAGTGACTACAAGATTGTCCGGATTTGTATACATGATCTGATCGAGATGTACAGCTTGAACACTAATACTTGGAATGAAACAAAGAAGGGTCCAGACAAAGTTAATATGTTGGAATATAAAATGGAACTATGCCACAAAGGAGTGTGTTATTGGTTTTTCAATGGCTGTAGAAAGAACATGGTGCGTTCTGTTAATTTGCATTCTGGACAATCTCAGATCATTCCATTGCCGGCTCGCAAATCATGTTCGAGGACTCTTCAAGTGTGGAATGACTCGATTGCCTTCGTTTCATTTCATAGAAGAAAAGGGACTACTGGATCGATTGAAATGTGGGTGACAAAGAACTACTCTGGTGCTATTAGTGATTCGTCTTTGTGGATCAAATATCTGAGCATTGTGAATCCAGAGGGGATTCGTCGTCCACTGAGAATTTTGAACGGTGATGAGCTCCTTCTGAAAGGTGAAGACGAAAATTTTTTCTTCTACAACCTTCATACTAGAAGGCTTAGGAAGCTAATTATCAATGAGGTGGGTAGCATAATCTTCTGGGGTTCATCTTATGTGGCGTCTCTCGTTTCTGTTAATAGGCAAGGACAAGCTTGACTATTCAAGAGGTACATACTATAATTTTTTTTTTAACTACAGTTGTATAAAATCTCCTTAATATTCTATGACATGAATGAAATTACAACGTGTTAAAATTTTGAGAATGGACAAGTTTTGAGTTAGAGAAGTGTCATAACTTGCTGGAGGAAGAAGTAATTAGATACTAACTTTACATTTTTGTGAGGCAAAAACTGCTTTTTTTCTTTTTAATTCGGTTTGAGAAGAAGTGATCGATATCTCTGTTCTCTCTTTCTCTCTCTCTCCTCCTCTCCTTCTCCTCTTCTTCTTCTCTTTTTGAGGGAAGAATCCGATCATTGCGAAAATGCTAGAACAAGCTGGACTGCTGCAATAATGTCTGTAAAAGCTTGATAAATGAGAAAATAGTTGTTAGAATATTTTTAGTATTAACCATCCTTAACTTTGCCTATAAGCTTTGTTTTGACAACTCTGCCAATTGTTATTGTTGGAGAATTCTGGTATGCACTCTGGGTACTGATTGTTAGAAAGAGATCACAATGCCTGTGCTATGTACTCAACTCTGTGCACAATCCTTTCTTTCGACATGTCTGATGAGCTATTTATGGTATATCTTTGCCAAGTAATCTTGGACCAGTAGAAGAAAGATGTACGAGTGTTATGGTGTGGAATGACTCCGTTGCTATACTTACATTTTCCGGCTATAGAGAACATTTTATAGTAATCGAAATATGGTTAATGAATAACTATTTCTATGGTGTAAAGAGGTCAACTTTTGAGCAAATATCATACTGTTGGTCCCTTTATGTATTGGGGCTTCATTGATGAGGCTGTGACTTTTGCCTGGACTTCCATTCATCTTTTAAGTGTTAGGATCTAGCTAAGGGGGCTATTCTTCCTCTGTGTATTGAAGATATATCAATTTTATCATGTATATGTACGTCAACCATTCAATTTTTTGATGAGTTCTCCTTGCAAAATTGTTAAAAAATTTATATCATTGTTTGCATTTACAATGGAACTTGTGCATTTGAACCTGAGCAAGTATAGTCTCTCTTCTCTCTTCTCTGATGGATTCTATGGACTTCTGATAGAACCCAATACTGATAAAGAAGTAATTTTATTAGAATTAGAGCTTAAAGCATAGTTTACAGTCAAGATACCTGGGAATTCAAGAGTCTGGTTCTCTCTCCAGCACAAAACGCTCATAACAAACCCAGTAATTGCCTACTCCACTCCCTCTCACTCTCCCCTTTATAATCTCACTCGGTACCGTCCTCTGCAATAAAATCAATACCCTAGGCTAACTAATAGCTGATCTGGCATAATCTCTTCTTACAAATTTCCCACCATGCCCTTTAGCCTAACCAACTAATCATTCCTCTAGAAACGTCCTTGTTGAATCCTATCAATACCCCGACCCTCAAAAACACCTTGTCCTCAAGGTGGAAGTTCGGTGGTGGCCATCCCTTGCTCACTGGTTGACAAGGTCGAACCCGCACGGCGGTTGCATCAAGTTGCAAAGTCATAGCACAATCGTTTGGGTGCCAAAGTGGTAATTCACCAAGCCACGCCATCACGCCACTATGATGTTGTAACACACTTGGAGTTGAAAACAACGTTGCTGTCCAAAAGTGGACACAACGAACTACTCTTTTATCAACTATCATCAACTCAACATAATGCGCAACGAAAGCAAGTAATCTTGCATTGTTGCAAGCTGATAATACTTCCCCAAAATTTAATCAACCACGGCTGATGATCTGATTGAACAAATATAGAGTTCATAACTTGCAACGTACTGAGCATAACTAGATCGAAACGTTGTCCAAAAGGGTTATGTAACTCTTCTGTTGTTTGCAAATTGTCAACACAACTCGAAATCATAGTAGTCCAAGTCACTACAAAGTTCATAGACATAACTTTGAATATTTTCCCTGCAAATTCAAGCTTCCCAAACTCCATATATCCAGTAACCATGGTAATAACTTCCTCTGCACCATGCAAGTTTGCTATGAAGACCATAACAATAATTGTTGCAAAGATATAGGTTCTATGACAAAAATGATGGGAGAGTTGAAAATTGTCCAGATTTGTGGTCCTCGATATCATTGTCGATGAACGATTTCTGAGAACCTGGCTTCGACAATATGACATGGCCACATCTAATTTGACCCCCCCAAAATTTGACCAATACTCATTCGTTCAAACAACCAGCCATTGTCGCACCAGCTCCAAGGCACCATCCATCTGAGAATCTGAGATTGAGATAACCCAAACCTACATCACAACAAACACTTAGGACCTTTTTCACTCTCGAATCCAGCTATTAATAGGGCATCTTCTTGGCTGCTGCCTCGCGATCTTAGCTCGAATAGATGTGATCTCGATCCGTCGTGCAGCTCTAGTAAGCGTGAACCTTTACACTTCCCCCAATGAGCGACCAGCCCACATCGCAACCTCAATGTGCGAATCGAAATCAGCTTACACCTCTTTTAGTATTGATCGTTGTTGATGGAGGTTTTATCAACAATAAATTTATAAATAATCAAGAGATGTGGCTTGTGTGAATTGAAGTAGTAATCAAAGCAAATAAGGAGAGA
>JXTB01000022.1:1570917-1596399 GCA_002914805.1 Parasponia andersonii | reverse complement strand
TGTAGGTTTCCTTTATGGCATTTACGTGTTTCCTTCTCCTTACAGGTTTCCTATTTGTTAAGGCAAACTGCACGGAGAAGGTCGCACAAAACCTGTGGGTGCGGTCGCATATAACCATCACAGAGGAGGTCGCATATAATCATCACGAAGGAGGTCGCATATAATCATCATAGAGGAGGTCGCATATAATCCTTATGCGACCTTGGGATTTCAGACCGCACAACAATCGTACCCAAGTGCGAACATCTGGAGCCCATGCGCAGATCTAGTTGAGCTAGCTGATCTTCATTATGTGAGTTTTGGTGCGAAACCTGAACCACTGCACACGAAGACCCAGCTCCGTCGCTCCATTTCGGGTATTGAGAGGCTCCTTTTCGCAAGCTCGGTCAATCTCAATCCGCGATGACTCGTCTTCTCATGTTGACCACGCTGCTATAGGGTGAATTTGTTGCTCAACTCATTCCAAGAGCGACATCTTATTTAAGATGAAATTAAACCCGTCTTTCAGCTTCGAAATCCACTGCCATAATTCTATTGTTTTTTTATAGACACGACTTTAAAGGGTATGGCCCTGTAATTGTAAATTTGTCTTGAGGAGGGCCAATGGTATTTCCACTTTCTATTTTGTGAATTTTACTACTATCATTCAAGTTCTTAAGATAATGATAGTATATAAAAATAAATAATTTACCTTGTCCCTTTTTCGGTCTATTTATTTCTTGAACTTTCCAAACAGGATTACAAAAGAGGGTAAAAGAAATAAGGGAAGACGTGTCAAGTTGTTAACTACATACAAAGATAAATAATCACTTGGTTAACATGTTTCTATGGAAAATGTTAAAAGGGGTAATGACTTAACTAAGTAACTTCAGATAACCATTTGCCATTACTCTTTCAATGTTGTCAATTAATATGCATTTATATAACCTTATTTTTGTAATATAGGTGTTGTAATTAAGATGATAATTTTCCATAATAAAGGAAAAGGAAAAAAAAAAAAAAAGAAACTATTTAAGGTATTTCAAGAATTCAAGCCATGGTAGTTAACTAACTTGCCTCGTATAGTTAATATATTATGATTTTATTTTTTTTTATTTTTTTAACCCTAAGGAAAGTGGGAGCTCTTAGCAAGCACAAGTTTGTAGCATAAGATAGTCGTGTTTGATATTGGAATGAATTATACTTTTCTTTGTTATGGGTTGATAAACGTAGTATAAAACATCTTGTTCGGCCATTTAGTTGTGAAATGAAAAAAGGATTGATATTTAATAAAATAAAACGTATAAAAAGAGAAGAAGAAAAAAAGACATACAATAACTCTTCTTTTTATATTAGAGAGTGTTAAATAACTAATTGATAATTCTTCAAGATGATACTAAAATCTACGGCTATATTTGATCAATGTACAATTTATAATTTCAATTGTAATTTGAATCTTGCATAGTTTGATGATATCCATATGTTTTGTGGAGAATCCAATTAAGATATTACAGAAGAAGCTTTGAAGCTTCGGTTGGCTTAAGAGCACGAGAGAGAGAGAGAGAGGAAACAGAGAGAGAAAATGAGAGGAATTATATCGAGAGCAAATCAAATGAGCTGAGTAGATTGTTACTTGGGCCCTGGACATCCCCTTTGCTTAAGTTAAAAGAAGAATTCTAATTAAGGTTTTTACTTATCTCATAAGGATTTAGTTTACTTAGCTCCTAAGGCCTTATATACTTAGCTCTTTTAAGTTCCTTGGCCTAATAACTAAGGGTTTGACTTGGTGGTATCTCATAAGACTTGGTAAAAGTTTCTAGGAGCTTCCAAAGGAGTAAAGTGACGTGTAGCTTATGTTTGGGACAGAAGAGCTCTAAACGACATGTACTTTGTGCTGAGCTACGTGTAGCTTATGACGAGCTATATATAGTTTCTTCTTGAGCTACATGTAACTAATGGTGAACTACGTATTGTTTTCCTTGAGCTTGGCCAAGTGATATGTAGTATGGGACTTGGTCTAGCTTCAAATAAAGTCTTGACATGTGTCTTGAGTATTAGTCATCTCATAGTGAAAATTAGGCCTAATGAAGCTCCATTAAGTCTTGATGATCATGTGCCTAATTAATATTAATCTATGCTTTAAAATTAATTCCAAAAATTAGAAAATCCCAAAAACACTGTGTTTGGTGCAATTGTGTTTAGTTTGCAATTTGAAACACATGAAAGAAACAGAAAACTCGATTATACCTAGGGAGAGATATGCATATTTAAAACTACACGGTGGAATTCATTTGAAAAAAAAAGTCTCTAGTGGAATTGGGGATTTTCAATAGTGAAAAAGAATTTAATAATTCAAAATAAGTTCATTTTTTTTTTCCCTAAAAAGAAAAAGAAGAGAAAAGATTTTCATTTTATGATTAATTTACTGCTACGAACCACATAGATAATATTGAGGGTAATTTTGTTCTTCTTTTTTCTTGTCATGAAGGAATTTCACTGGTTAATTTAATGGGATATCAGCCGAATAGCTGATTTTGGGGCACATTTCGATTTTTTTTTTCTTTTTTCGTGTATCTTGATTTTACTTGTAAATTATCAACATACCAATATCTATTTTCTCTGTAAAAAAAAGTTCCTACTAATTTGACCAAATCCATGAAATTTGGTTTTCTTTTTCTTGTTTTTGGATTATGAGAAATAATGGTTTAGAGCATATAAAGTAGGGATCGAAATCAACAAAGATGACTCATTGACTTTGGAATCTTGCTGATGTCTAGGAGAGACGAAGACGAGCATGTTGTTCTTTTTAAGAGAGAAAACCAACAGTTTCTTCTTCTTCTTCTTAACACATTTGGGTTGTTTTCACTTTTGTAGTCACAAACTCTGTATAGTTTCAAACTTGTGTTGTGAAAACAATTAGGGGTTCTTTACAGAAATACAGGCCCAAAATCCAAAAAATTAAAAAACTTCCTCCTAGCCAATAGGTCGAATTTTGGGTTCACGTCTAAACAACAGTAATTTTTCAAACACTATTAAAAATTGGCTGAATTTCTAATAAATTTGCAAAATGGTCGACTAAATAAAAAATGCTGAAATATACCAGTTTTCAATATTTATATCGGTTGATCAATTTATGGAAAAAAATTATTTATTGATAAAAAAAAATACTAACACATAATAACTGAAATACTGATATGAAGTTGATGTAGTAATAAACAAAAATTAATATACTGATACGAAATTCATATATTAATTTATATTGATTTACTATTGATTGATATCAAACAAATTTGATCAACTAAAAAATGTTATCTTTTAAAATGATTAAAAAAACAAATATTTCTTAAAAATACTCATCGAAACAAATCCCGAGTTAACAATTTTTTTTTTTGAAAAAGCCCAAATTATTTAGAACAATATCATTTTTATAAATTAATTTTGTCGAATACCATAACTAAAATTTATGTAGAAAATACCTCTTTCGTCTTTAAAATTGGTGGTTTTCTAAGGTACTTGATATCTCAATTAAATCGACTACTTATCTTAAATGCTAGTAAAAATGTAGTATTTTTCTAAGTAACTTTCATGAAGGGTACGTTTCTAAATGATCCTAGATTTTTCAAAATATTTTTGAAATCTTACCACATAAAATCAAATTTCTTCAAACAATTATAGGAAATTAGACCATACCCGCTTTAGGTAATATATTTGGATAAATATACTTTTTAATATCTACCCCTTTTTAAGCATATGTGTAAAAAATCTGCGTATAACATATTTACATGTGCATTATAGATTTACAGTATAAATATATCTCTATATTGTGCATATGTAAAATGTATACTCATTTTTGGATTTATTTATACATAAAATGCATACATATGGTCATTTTGTGGTAGAAATTTCACAAAAAATCTTATAAATTTGACAAAATTTAAAACTGGATATCTATCCAAATTTGGCAAACAAAAAAGGTATTTGTCAATTTTCTGAATCAATTAACTAGACATGTTTCTCTAATGGGCTAGCCCAATTTTAAGATTCCTAAATGAAGAAAATGGAAACAAACCCCAACCAAAAGAGCCTTAGATTTTTTATTTTAAATTTTTAGGTTAATTTCACTTTTGACCACTGAACTATAGATCCATCTCGATTTAACTCTCAAATTCTGAAATGTGACATTTTGTTATTATGTTTATGTCTCTTTTTTTTCACTTTTGAACTTTCATATGTTCAATTTTGTCCCTATACTATGTTTTCTGTTACAAATTTTGTTCCTAAAGGACTTGAACAATGTTTTTTTTTTTACCGAATTTCGGCCCTATAACTTTTTAGGTTTGGCCCCCAAACTATCAATTTGGTGGGTAAACTAAGATAGATTACATAATTCAAGCATCAAAATCGGAAAGTCGAAAGTCATAAGTCAAAATTGATACATAAAACATAATTTGTAATAATAAGTGACATATTTCAAAATTCAAGTGCCAAATTCTGATTGATTCTATAATTTAGGGCTAAAAGTGAAATTAACACAAAATTTTTAAAGAAAAAACAATTTAGATAATTAAGAGAAAAACAATTTAGATAAGAGGAGAATAGTTTATATACTTTTAATTAATTAGTACTAATAATATTTATAAAGACAATATACTAATAGAATGGTATTGTCAATGTGACGACTTATATTTTACGTGATGTCAAGGTGTCAGTTTTCATGAGACTCGCATCCATATACCTTGAAGACAAAAAAGTTAAAAAGCCAACAATGTAGCACAGCCATGACCCATTGGTTTTCCTTTTTAATTAAATAACTAATACATATTGAAAATGAAAATTGAATAGAAAATGATACTGAATAATATCAGCTGGTTCCACTATAAAACTTATGCAAGAGTAATGCTAGGATGCTCTACTTTTTGAGCCAAATGTACTCAAACGATAAAATGAAACTTTTTAATAGTTTAATGATTAAAATGGCAAAATTTAAAATTTAGGAATTTTTTGACACTTTTATTTTAGTTTAGGATTGATAAAATCATGTAACCTACTAAGGACAGATAACATCATAACACCTACCTTTCTACAATTTTCTTTTACCTATCGCACACTGATAAAGTTAGGGGCAAGAAATTGATTAAAAAAATTGGTGCGTGAGCTTCGTCTAAAGTAAATGATTATTGTCTTTTGGACATAGGAGTCAAATTTTGTACTCAGTTTTTACAAGAACACAAAATTCTTCATGTTCAGCTGTGTTTACGAACTGAAAATAATATTTTATCTAATGAGTAATTTATGACTATTTTTTTCTTCTATTTTCTATAGTTGCTCTTTTGAGATCTAAAACCTTAGGCTTCAAATATTATCACAAAAAAAAAAAAGAAAAAAGAAAATCCATAAAAGAAAAGAAAAGGGATAGAAAGTGAAAGCGGTTACTCACTGAATATGATGACTGCCTGTCTATGCTTTTTAAGCATGGGAAAAGAACAAGTGATGATTGAAGGGAGAAAATTAGGGGTTTTAAACCAAAACAAAAAAGACATTTTCATTAAAGGCAGTTTTTAAGAGTGTGTATTTTTGAAGTAACAAATGGCTTAAACGTTTCCAAAATTAACAATATATCCTAAAAAATAAACTTGATTAAAACTCGAACAATGTGAACAGGAGGGGAACAAAGGACAAAACAATAGTTTGAAAAATAAAAATTACTAAAAAATTTGACAAAAGTAGAACCATATAATCTCAATCTTTACAAAAATTTTAGGTTAATTGTAATAATAGTTTCTAAACTATAGCGTTGAATTATTTTGAAGTCCCATATTTTCAACATAGATTTTAAACTATCTTAAATTATTTAATTATATAATAATAACTAATTTATCACAAATTATTAATTTTTTAACAAAATGATTGGAAAATTCCATGTATTTTTCACATAATATCTGTTGAGTTCCCTTGAATCAAATAATCAAGGCAACTGTGGAGTTTTCTTTGGGGGGGTGGGGAGAACATATATAGTTTCAGTGTCACATAAAGTTTAGGAAAATGGTGAAATCTGACATTAACTTTCTTTAGTTGATCCTATCTTGCTGTCTAATTAAATGACCATTATATGCACTATTAAATTGAACTTGTGCTTCACACATGACCAATTTTTATGAGAAAGTTTAGCCATTTGTGACAAGTGGGCCATAGTTACAAAAATTACATAATTCAAGTAGTTTATTGTGTAAGTGAAAATTCAGAAACCAAAATGATACAATAATTATTATTTTAGGGCTATTACTACAATTAACCCAAATAATTTTAAATCACTCGTCCATTCTCAGTTAGATAATGTCCAAGTTCTATAAAAGTTTTGACTACCTTCAATTTTGACTATGTGGGTAAGAATAGCAACAAGGTGGGTTCAAGATGGGTATATGGCTATCCAACCCTCATATATGTAGGAAAAAAAATAGACTTATACTCGTTCTGTTGTTATCCAAACCCCATATGTGCCAAAAAAAACAAACTCATATCTGGGTTTTGTTTCCTGCTCAAGGAGACAAGGTGGGTTGGAATATTTCATACCCAATGAAAAACCTTTTCTAAAAAATAGTATTTAAAGAATTTCAAAAATCAAAAGAAAGAATGATTTAAAGAAAAAAAAAATCTAACGGTGATATTATATATTAAGATTACTAATACTTTAATAATATAATTTATTTATTGGATAAATATATCTATTTATGTGTATTTTATATAAAATTATACCGGTATCTAATATTTTTATGTATTATAATATGCATAAAAATACATATGGAGGCAGGGTGAGTTCGAGTACTCCACAGCCACTAAAAAGCTTTTTCTAAAAAATAGTATTTAAAAAATTTCAAAAAATCAAAAGAAATAACGATTTAAGAAAAAAAAATCTAATAATAATATCATATATTAAAATTACTAATACTTTAATAATATAACTTGATTATTGGATATATATATATACAGGTATCTAATATTTTTATGTATTATAATATGCATAAATAATTGGAGCAGGTACAGGTGAAATGCGAATCATGTACCCATATCAAGTTTTTTAAATTAATACCCATCCCGCCCTGTTTATTCAACCAACTGGAAATTACCCACTGGTATAGGGGTTGGCTGGTAAAATTACCGTACCTAAACATGGGTTAGAAGTCCAACAAATAGGTCGAGTGATACAAGAGACCTATGTTACCAAAGAAAACAAGAATAGTATCGTGCACAAAGGATTAGCTTTTACTCATTTTGCAACTTCGTGGAATAAGAAGATGTTCACAACATCATTATAGTGGTAATCAAGCTATGCATTAATCGAGAAAAATAAAAAAAGACCAAGAAAAAAAAAAGAAGGAAAATGATAAATCAAACTCAATAAAACGTATATATTCGACAATATAACAAAGAAAATCACCGTGGTCACATGTATAGGCAAATTAGAAACATATATTACTTCAAATATTGAATTTAAAAGTTGGAATCCTCCATTTTATATATAAAAAGACCGGAAAAAGAAAAACTTTTGTAGGAGTTAAATAGCTAGTAGGAAACGTTAGAAAACAAAAGCTCGCTTATATATTAAAAATATAATAAAACTTCGGAGTGAGGAGATAATTTCTATAGATTTATTTCTTAAAATTTTTGACGCAGTTATTATTTAGGAAAATTATTGCTAAAATAACTTGTGCTTTGGAAAATATAAAAAGAAAAAAGGGTTATCACAAAAAAACCATGAAATATATTATTTTACAAATCTAACTATATTATTTGGCTTGTACAAAATTATTATTTCAAATCTCAAGTATCTGTAAATTTGTACATTTTGTATACAAATTGATCAACAAATTTCTCACTAAATATATAATCTGAATTGAGGATATCTTATTTTTGCTGACTAATATAAAAAGTCTATTGAAAATAACTTAAAACATACCATACAAATCACTCAATTTGTACACAAAAAGTGTAAAGATTTGAAATATAGAGTCATAATTTTGGCAAACTAAAAGACATGGTTAAAATTGCGAATTTTTTTTTTTGATAATTATTCCAAATGAAAAAATATAAAAAGAAACCTTGTGTTCTTAAAAATTCAAAATAAATAATTTTTATTTAAATTATCATATTATTTGCTATCTTTAACCCGTCAAGAATCCCATAAATTAGAAAAATTTATATTTTACTATATTAATTTTAAGCAATACATGGAAAAAAAAAACAAGAGAGAATAAGTAAATTATAAAACCCCCTCCCTCCGTAGTTATAGAATACAAACCCATAAAAAACAAAAGAGGTCATTTATGATTGCGAAGGTATATTTTTGGACTTTATTAATATAATATTTTTTGCAAGCTATAACTGAGTTGGCGAGTACAAAATATAGAGAGGAATACAATTGTTCGAAAAAAGATAAAAGGGGCAAAAGATTTTCACAAGTTTTAGATTTTCTTTTATTAGTGCCGTAACTAAGGAATGCAGATTTTTTATTTTTTTATTTTTTATAAAAGAGTTACTAACCTTACATATTCTTTCTTGTTTCATTCATCGTGCAGTTTAAAATAATATCATAAAAAATAAAATATTTATTTTATTAATTTTTTTGAAGCTTAAACCGGTAAAAAATAATAAATAATATAACAATATAAATAAAAAGGATGTATTTTGAATTTTTACAAATATAAAGATTTTTTTCACACTTTTTTAAAACACAATTTTTTTTTGAAGTAAATACACAAGGTATCTAATTTAGTGTTAACTTCCCTATTAATTTAGTAAACTTTTTATTATAAACAAAATATAAAAGTGTGCCCCCCTAAAAAAGAAAATATAAACGTGTGCTTTAAACTTGAATTATCAAGTGAAATTTTCAAAGAACATGTGTATAAAATTAAAAAGAGGGGAAATGAGGGTATAACTGAAATTCAAGGGAGTAAATAAATTTCCTAACAATAGTCCGTAAATAAGTTAAGAAATTTTCAGGTGTAATCTCTTTTTTTTTTTTTTCGGGAGAGAAAATTGATTAATCGTCCCGTCAAAAAAAGAAAAAAAAAGAAAAAAGATTAATTGGTGTGAGCTATTAAATAACCAAATGAAAATACTATAGATAAGAAATTTGAATAGAGCAAACGTCGACGTGTCAGAGAGTCGGCCGACTTTTAGTTGTCGTACGTAAATGTTATTTCTTTTTGACCACGCCAAAGCCAAAGCCAAAGCTGAAGCCAAGCCAAGCCAAGCCAAGCCAAGCCAAGCCGGTGAAAACAAAAGAAAAAGAAAAAGAAAAATAGAAATAGAAAAATGTATTTGAGTGAGAAACCTCATCCTGTTTGGACCCCAAACCAAATGCATTAGAAAGCCATTTTTTTTTTTCTTTTTAATTAAAAAAACACGAAGAAAAAACTGATCACAGACCCTTGACATTCTCTCTTTTTCTCTCTCTCTCTATCTCTCTCGCAAATCCGAACCCTAACCCAACCTTTTCTTCTCTCTCTCTCTCTCTCGCTCTCTGGAATTTCGCAATCGGGATGGTCTAATACAACAACCAGCTTCCTAGATCTGATTACAGCAGAAGGTGCCGTTTCTTCTCTTGTAATTTTCGCCTTTTTCTTTTCCACTTTTAGGGTTTTTTTTTATAATTTTTATTGGGTTGAATTTGGGGCTAATTGATTTGATTAAGGGTATGATTGTGATCATGACGGATCTGATATTTTTCCGATTGCTATCTTTCCCCTTCCCCCGCCTTTCCCTCGTTTATACTTTTTTTTTTTTTTAATTGTATATATGTTTCTTAAATTTCTTATGGGTCAATTGCTTCACCCTAAAATATATAAATATACGACTTATAATTTGTTTTTGTTTTTTCCTTCTTGTTATCGGACTCATTCCAATCGATGAATGTTTTGAATTGACAAGAATTTTCTGGGGTTCGGTCACTGTATACCGTAGTTATTATGAGATTTAATGAGTGGGTTTTATAACTCTGATTATGTTGCGACATGGGTCGGGGATTATAAGGGAACAATATAATATAACCATTGTGTGCTAAAGTTTTTGTTTTTGGGGTTAAGGTTTGAATTCTTACATATAGAGACAATTAATAAGGCGGACCACTGACTAGTTTAGTGTGGATGGTTATATATATATATGTATATGTCTGTGGGCTCACAAGGTCAACATTTGTGTGGCGCTAGGATCTCGAGTCTTGTAAGTATTCTTTGCTTAATTTCTTGTATGCCTGATCACGTGTGTGAGGTTTTGTGGGTTTGTGTATGTAATTTTCCATTGAGCGTGTATGTTCTTCAGAATGTTCTTCTCAATTAGTATGAAGTTATTTCTTCGTTTATATTCATATCGTGATACTATGGTAAATTTGGACATTGAGCTTGTATGCTGATGGACATTAATGATATTTCTGTTTTCTTGTTGTACTTATTTGAGGAAAAAAATTAACTGAGTCATCCATAACTGTTTTGTCAAAATAAGGATGATGTAGAGTTTTTTCTTGGTGCATGGGTTAAATGTTCAATAATTGTGGTTGGTTTTAGACTTTAGTTGAACTTACAAATGTCTTTTGTATATTTGATATATGTTTTATTTGGCTTGTCAACTTTGTGCTGTAATTGATATCGAGTCATTAGCCTGAATGATCAAGTATTTGTTTCTAATCGAGGAGTTAAAAGTTGAATGACTCATATTATAGTTATCTTATAATTGTTTGCCAGAAGTGGAATTTGGAAATTGAAGGTTTGAATGGTTGAATTCTTTGCATTCCTTTATTTTTCCACTCCTTTCCTGTTTTTGGTTAATTTGTTTCAGCTGATAATGTTTTAGAAATTATCTTCAGATTTAATGCAGTTGAAAGTTTGTCAGATATATTTGATGGATAATGATAATACAGGCAGATAAAATGTCTGCTCCTTCTTCGACGGAGCGTGCTCAGCAGCTGTATGACAAGGTACCTCCCTTTCTAAATTAAAGTGTGATTGATGTTGAGTTTTTTCTTGATTACTAGTTGGTGATTTGTACATTAATTTCTTCAAATCTGGGCTAGGTATTAAAGTTGTTATGTTCATTGTTAGATAGAATGTTTCACGCATCAGGAATTGTTTGTGTATTCACAAATGTTTCTACTTACAGATAATTGAGTTGGAGAGTAGACGTCGGAGGTCTGCCCAGGCCAGAGTTCCATCAGATCCCAGTGCATGGCAGCAGATCCGTGAAAATTATGAGGCAATAATTCTTGAGGATCATACTTTTTCAGAGCAGCACAATATTGAGTACGCTTTATGGCAGTTGCATTACAAGAGGATTGAGGAACTTAGAGCACATTTCAATGCTGCCCTTTCATCTTCTGGTTCTAACTCATCTCAAAATGTGAAGGGCCCTGCACGGCCTGATCGACTTACGAAAATAAGATTGCAGTTCAAAACCTTTCTTTCCGAAGCAAGTGGTTTTTACCATGATTTAATAGTGAAAATCAGAGGAAGGTATGGGCTTCCTCTGGGTTATTTCTCTGAGGATTCAGAGAACCAAAGTTTAATGGAAAAAGACGGGAAAAAATCTGCTGAAGTGAAGAAAGGTTTGATATCCTGTCACCGTTGTTTGATATACTTGGGTGACCTTGCACGCTACAAGGGATTGTATGGGGAGGGTGACTCAAAGACTCGTGAGTTTGCAGCAGCTTCAAGTTACTATTTACAAGCTGCATCTCTTTGGCCATCAAGTGGGAATCCCCATCATCAGGTTCTTAACTTTGTATTTGTCTTTTTTCATCTCTGTAGCTGTAGTGATTGTTTTATTCAGGTCTGGCTAATTCTCTCTTTAATCCAGCTTGCTATATTGGCTTCTTATTCGGGGGATGAATTGGTGGCCGTATATCGATATTTTCGTAGTTTGGCGGTGGATAGTCCCTTCTCAACTGCAAGAGAGAACTTAATTGTTGCATTTGAGAAGGTGCTAATTTTTTTTTTTCTGCATTGCATCATGTTAATTCTCATGTTATTCCTCACTCATTCAAGTTTTCATCATATAATATCCATTTTGTAGGTTTTTAGAATAATTTTAACATCTTGCTTAGTAATTTGGTGGGTGAATGCTTTTTCAGTTGCTGGTATAAAAGCTGTCTTTTTTTTTTGTTTGGTTGTTTACCACTTCTACAAACAACTCAGTGTCATCACTCTGTAATATCTTTTTATTCTTTTTGTTTCTGGAGAAACCGCCAGTGATTGGCTTAGGAAAGTGTATATTCATTAGCTTCAGATGCATGATCAAAGTTCACAATCTGTGTTTGAGCATACGTTTGCATATTCTTTTGATGTCTGTACTTGCTCGCTTGCTGCATTTGTAAGGAAAAATATTTTTACAGGTTCCTAGTATTTGGAGGTATTTTATAAATAGCTGATATTGGTTTTCCATTTTGTAAATTGGATGATGTGGTAATTAGCTGAGCGTCTGTACCTTTGAGAGTTTGTTTGGCCGTGAATTTCTAACTAGTGTCTTTTTATTTGAGTTTTGTGGTTTTATGTTTTGAAATATATACTTTATTCTTTATGATCTGGAACTATACTTATTTAAGCTCACTTTTAATAATTTGCTGAACGTTTACACCTGATGTTCTGTTACCATCAAATTATGAATATTTTGTTGCATGATGTTTGTCTCTTTTGTGAAATTTATGCGGTTTTTCATTGTTTTTAGAATCGTCATAGTTACACTCAACTGACTGGTGATGCTAATGCCCGCGGGGGTAAGGAGTCACTTGCAAAATTTACTGGCAAAGCTAGAGGGAAAGCAGAAGGAAAACCAGTATCCAGAGATGCTAATGCTGAAGCCAGCCTTGTCAAGGAAGGAGTATCTAGTAGTCAGGAGAGATACAAGTCATTTTGTGTTCGGTTTGTTCGTCTGAATGGCATTCTCTTCACTCGCACCAGGTAATTTCTTGTGAACTATACGTTGAGTTAGATTACATTGTTAAACTTTACCTGTTAATCAGCAATAAATAGTGGTTCCTCTGTTGCTTGTACGGTTATCTTATTTTATCCCCCTTTCTTTCTCTAGCTTGGAAACATTTGCTGAAGTTCTCTCTCTGGTGAGCGGTGGCTTGCGTAAGTTGTTGTCTTCTGGGCCAGAAGAGGAGCTAACTTTCGGTGCAGATGCTGTTGAGAGTGGACTTGTGGTAGTTAGGCTTGTTGCCATTCTTATATTCACTGTTCACAATGTGAATAGAGAATCTGAGGGTCAGACATATGCAGAAATTCTACAGCGGAACCTTCTGCTTAAGAATGCATGCACTGCAGTTTATGAGTTGATGAGCCACATGTTGGAAAGATGTGTGCAGCTGCGTGATCCTTCTTCAAGTTTCCTGTTACCCGGCATTCTAGTTTTTGTTGAATGGTTGGCATGTTGTCCAGATGTTGCAGCTGGTAGTGATTTGGATGAGAAACAGGGTGCTGTTAGATCAAAGTTTTGGAACCTCTTGATAACCTTTCTGAATAAGCTATTGTCAGTTGCTACAGTGTCCGTAGATGACGACGAAGATGAGACTTGCTTTAATAACATGAGTAGGTATGAAGAGGGGAATACAGAAAACCGGCTGGCTTTGTGGGAGGACTTTGAATTAAGAGGATATGTGCCACTAATTCCAGCACAAACCCTTTTAGATTTTTCAAGGAAACATGCATTTGGAAGTGATGGTCAAAAGGAAAAAAAGGCCCGTATTAAAAGGGCTTTGGCAGCAGGCAAGGCTCTAGCCAGTGTAGTCAGGGTTGAACAAAAAGCAATAAGCTTTGATTCAAGGGTAAAGAAATTCGTTATAGGTGCTGATACTGAAATATTTGAGGATATGGTTGGTACATATTCAGGGATTCCAAGTAAAAATGATACTGTGCAAGAGAATCAAGCTGCTGAGAGTATGACAAATATGGGTATTGCTCAGCCAAACCAGCAGCTTCTTATAGAAGGGGATGAGGAGGATGAAGTGATTGTTTTTAAGCCATTAGTGTCTGAGAAGCGATCCGAGGTTGTCGACTCTAATTGGGCAACCTATGAGGGCCTTAAACCTAGTCAGAATGCTTCTCCAGGTGATATGACCTTCAGTGGTAGCTCCATGTCTGCTCCTCCTGATAATGTTTACCATCAGAGAGCTTTTGATGGTCGTCCCTTAGCACCTGCATCTGTTGGTAATGTTGTTCCTCAGCATTTACAACCAGTTCTACCTTATGCTTCAAAGTGGTTGATGGGAGAAGAAGCCTCTCTTGCTAACAGCTTAAATGGTTTAAGATTCACAGGGAATGGGCATTTAGTAAAATCTGATGTCCAAGAAAATAATCCTGCTTTGCTTTCAGTTCCTATTCAACAGTCTGTCAATTTTGCTAATAGTGGTACTTTTTACAATCATACAAAAGCTCCAGATTCTTTCATTCCATCCATGCTTGATGTTATTGCATCTTCTGGAGCAATCACTAATAGTTTGACTGTAAAGACCTCATCAGCTCTACCTACGGGTTTAAGAAAAAATCCTGTAAGTCGTCCTAGCAGGCACCTTGGTCCCCCTCCTGGTTTTAGCCGTGTTCTTCCTAAACAAGTAAATGAACCCATTTCTGGTTCTGATTTGACAAATGAAAATCCCATGATGGATGATTATAGCTGGTTGGATGGATATCAGGTGCCCTCATCCGCAAAAAGTTCTGGGCTCAATAATTCCATTAATTATCCATCGCATTCAAACCCCCATCCTGTCACTATTAGCAATGGCTTGTCCGGAACAGTAAACTTTCCCTTCCCTGGGAAACAGGTTCCGACCATGCAATTCCAATCAGAAAAGCAGAAAGATTGGCAAGATTACTCAATGTTTGACAATCTTAAATTACAACATGAGCAGCAGCTGCAGCAACAGCAACAGCAACAGCAACAGCAACAAGTCATAAATGGTAATCAGCACTTCAATCCACTGCCTGAGCAATATCAAGGACAGTCCGGCTGGACTGGTCGTTATTTGGTGTGATGTCAAATACGGGAGTATAGGAGGTAAGCTCTTGTTTTCTTCTTAGGATGCTGATGTTGTTGATCTTATTTGTCATATTGTTTGGTTGTCCTCACGTACACCGTTAACATTGTTAGGGTCCTGAGAATTGTTCTGGTAATTACTGCATCCTTTTGCTACCAAGTTTAACTCCAACTGTGAAGCCTTATCGGTGTCGAATTTTGATGGAGCCTTGGTGGCCTTGGCTTCTTGCAGGAACTTGCTATTACACAGGTGAATTTGATGTGCACTATTTCCTTTTCATTTCTGAAATACTATTTTCCTACTTGCTATGTTTGTTGTTTTTCATGCTTCCTACTTGGTGGAAATAATGTGCCAATTTTATGAGTATCATTCCATGGAACCTTCATTCATATAAATTATCCTGTCTCTCTAGTAAATATTTTTGTTTGTTATCTTCTGTTTGCTTGAATATAATTATTTGAATGCAAGTGTTTTTACTTTAGAATTGTGATGTACTGATAGTACTTCGAAACTGATTACACTAAGTGTGGTGAAAGAAGTTTAGTAGTCCCGTGAATTAGAAAACTGATACATGATAGTAAATCTCACTCTACAATATTCTACCATAAAATCACCTTCCGTGTTCATTATTATGTATCCTCGTTCCCTTAAATTTAATGTCGAAGTAGTAATTATACTTTATGGTTGCATATTTTCAAGTGGTTCTGTTATTCCATGGTGTTTCAGAAAAAAATGAGTAAATATCTCAATTCTTTTTTTCCCCTTTTCTCTCTTTCATATTTTGGGCTCCATCCGCCTTCTCCTGTTTGTCAGTCTGCCAACTGTTGTCTCACCAACACACCCTACCTCCTGAGGTGGTTTCTGCTTCATTTGTTTGATCTTATATAGCTTAAATCCTATTCTAAGGAGCCATCCAGTTTTTATTCCTCATACTGCATTTTGCCAATTTTTCTGGTCTAAACAATTTTTTCTGGTGTGGGACAATGATGGGCCACAAGTGATACTAATTGGTACCTGATGTTCATTGTTTGAAATCATGGCAAGAAGAACAATGACTTATTTTAGTTGAATAGTTATAAGAAAATAAATTGAACAGTTCTGTTTGATTTTGGGCTACAATCTCAAACTTTAATATGAAATTTTTTTCATTTTGTGTAGTGTTTTATTCTATTTCACAAATAATTCATTATTACAATCTTCTTTCTTGGGGTCATAGCTGTATCTGATGTTTCCTGTGGTAGGATTGGTTCTGTCTACTAAACTAAATTCTATACAATGTGGGTGTGAACCGGCAGCTCTGACCATTGATTTTAGATTTTAGCTTATAATATCGTTCTCTTTTTTATGTGGATTGCAATGCATGGGTTGCTTTGAACTATTTCTATGTGGTTTTATTCTTAATACAATTTCTTTGTTCTGTGATCTTGTTTTTGTGTAGTACAGATTTTGCTGAGCTTTCCTGCACGGAGGGATGAGAAACACCGAAATCTGATTCGTGATGCAAAGCTCCTAAGAAATATAAGCAGTCTGGTTATCTGGGGTGTGGATTAAACGTGTTAATAGTAACATCATCCGTCGGTTTTGGGGCTGTTGTCTCCTGCAATTTGGTGGAATAAAAATGGTGTACTCACTATTCTACTAAACTCTTGAATTGAATCAGTGTTAGCTGTCAAAATTGCTATTGCGGGTCAGTCATCAGGTGGCAGCTGATAATGGTAAGGCTAACCTGAGTTTTTCTGGGCAGAAAGCTTTGGGAAGCTGACTTTGGTAGGTTAATGGAAATGGTACTTTTGAAATGGGATAATAGCAGATATGATACTGACGCTGAGAAACGGTACATTTGGTGAGTATATTCATATTCGTATGGTGTCTATGGTCGTTGTTGTCTCCCAGTTTAAGACTTATATGCCCTTGTTTTTTTTTTTTTTTTGAAATATATGCCCTTGTTTTTAAGCTTAGTGAATAATGACATTTAATGCACCTCTCCAAGTCGAGGTCTACTCGAACTTGATGTTATGAAATAATGTGTTGGACATTGCACTAAATTTTAATATCGGTTTTAACTTTATATTGATTTGTTTATTGGGTTTGGTTGCTTTCGGTTTGATTATTTTTTTTTTCAATTCTGAGTGGCATCTGTTCTGGAGCCATTCTATTATATACTGTCTGCTGCTATGGCGTTTGGCTATTGCATGCTTATTTTAATTTGTTTGGCACGGTTCATCTGGAACTGTCTTGTCATGATAAAGTATTAGTAATTTTTACCTGGAATGAATATTATCACTACGTTAGTTTCTCCTAGTAAACCGACCGGACTAGACCAAGATGGATATCGACGATGCACAGTATGATGTTACCAAGGCGTGAAATAATTTCTAGTTATAGTAACAATTCTTTCAATACATGGTGTAAGCACGTAAATGTTAAGACGCAAATTCTGAATTATTTTATCAAGTACGATGAGTGTGATCATTTGGGTGATGCAGATCCGAGGTCGCCGAACTTGTCTAGGGTTTCGCTTAGTGTGTTCATAGAAATCTCTCATATCGACACAATGTGCCAAATGAAACGGGCTTTCCTGAAGCGAAACTGTGAACCAATCAATGAGGAGCGTGGTGGAGACTGTCTACTTGGATCCCATTAGTGTCGGGCATGTGTTAGTCAAGGCACGATAGTCGACACTGAAAGGGTAACGTTAGTCAAGACACAATTAGTCAATACGATTAGACTCCTAGATTCACTTTCCTTCCTCAAACGACGTCGTTGAACAAGTCTATTGGTGCTCCGAGCTGGCTTCAACTCAGATTTTGGACATATCGCAATTTTACACACAAAAATCTACAATTAGCACACAAGATTGTAATATAATAAAAAATAAGTGAGACCCTTTTCTTCCCATCATAGACCTTGAGAAATACTAGAGAGCATTATGTATAAATACTCACCTTATTTATAAAGTAAGAAGTGTGACTCGTTTCTATGTGGTGCATGGGGCTAAGTCCCAGTAGTCGTCGTATAACATTGCTCTACACGTCACTGTTACACGCGATTAATATGTACTTTTAGCTATTACTAGTAAATAAACACCCACCTTTCAACCTAAATTCTCTCTCTCATATCCAATGGCGACTACCTCTACCTCCATCTTTTTCCTAGTACTGATCTTCCTCTTTCAGTCCCCATTCCCGGTCACATGCAGCCCTATCAAAACCGTTGTCATTTTGGTCATGGAGAATCGATCCTTCGACCACATGCTGGGCTGGATGAAGCGACTCAACCCCAAAATCGACGGCGTTGACGGGTCGGAGTCCAACCCGTTATCCACATCCGACCCAACCTCGAAGCGGATCTTCTTCCGAAACGAGTCCCATTACGTGGACCCGGATCCTGGCCACTCATTCCAAGCCATAAGGCAGCAGATATTCGGGTCGGACAAGAACGCTTCAGCCGACCCGCCTCCGATGAACGGGTTCGCCCAACAAGCCTTCGCCATGGACAACACGACAGCCATGTCTCAGGCTGTCATGAATGGCTTTGACCCTGACATGGTCCCCGTATATAAAGCTCTCGTCTCTGAGTTCGCGGTCTTTGATAGGTAAATGATTATATATATTTTGTATATTAAATGTTGGACTAAAATTTATTTATGTATACAAATTTTATTGACGTTATTTTTCATTTTAACTCCTATTGTAGTTTGATGATAGTCAATTAGTTACGGTAGCTCTTGGATTATCATTTCCTTGTAGTATCGTTAGATTAATATACTGTTTGAGATGAATTGTTCAATATTTATGTCCAATCAATCAAGACAAATCTTATAAGAATTTAAGTGAAAATTGGACTCAGATCTTCTCTCTAATTTATGTCCCTTTTTTATTTATTTATTTTTTTTCCTATACACCCAATCAAATTCTGAAAATTAATTTGAAATTATAATATATAATAGAATTTATCTTCGTATATTTTGTAAATGCTCTAATTTATGGACGTGGCAAAAACTAATTGGGATGGGAAGTGAGAAAGACAGACAAATTAGACAAAGAATTGAAATAGATTTTTTTTTTTTTTTGAAAAAGAAAAACTGATTTGCTAATTTGAAAATTTAAATGACGTCTTACTAATTTATTGGTTGGAAATAAATCGGGATAGGAAATGAATCGAGAGACCAAAATTAAGCAGGTTATTTGTATTGTTACAATGAACGAATGTAAAATCGTATAGGATTCTGAAGGAAAATATGAAAGGAGTAAATTAGTAATAAATGACGATGAGAGCACACAGAATTTTATCCTCTTATGCCCGCTTTTTTAATTTCTCAATTATGTTCTATCATTGCGGATTACGGAACCAGAATAATTCACACCATAAGAAACTAAAAATTAATAGTGATTGTGGGATCCGTTCCTAAATCATACACAACATAGACGATTAAGTGGCAAAACAGGTCACAAGCGGGGTACACCGTCCAACACGTGTCCAGAGTGACCGATTAAAAGCCACGCGAGTCGCACGTGGTAACGCATAGGCTCATGGGCTGTCCGAGGTCAGGGCCGAATCCATCCCAGACCCTGGATCGATTCGGCCTAGTCCGATTCTTACTTCGACAGCTGGGGGTCGGGAGCCTCAAGAGTTTTCCGCCAGAATACCGTGGAAAGTAGCTCACCGCTCTAGACTTAGACAGAGCATTTATTGCGATTCTGGGTAGATGAGCGCATTGGGCAGGTCGTCTTGACGGAACGGCAGCTTATCAAAATCTCACCCCCGACAGGCTGGAGTCGCAGGGGACGGCGGAAAACAGGATGCGACGATGCAAGGGAGGTCACGGTAACCACGACCTGTGATTTCTGGAGTAAGTCATGATGGAAAAAAGTACTCGATCCTGGGACCCTAGATGGATTCAGCCCAGTCCGATTCTTACCTCGACAGTTGGGGGTCGGGAGCCTCAAGGGTCTTCCGCTAGAATACCGTGGGAAGCAGAGCTGTTTCCTCAATGACTTTAATTCGGAATCCGCGATGGGGTGGAGTTTCTGACTCTGATTCAGGGCCATCGTGTTAGGTGCGATCGAAGAAGACGAAAGGTTCTGGAAAAAAAGAGATGCGGAAACCCTAAGATTTGAAAAAGCTGGAATACTTGGAGATTTTGTTAAAATAAGAAATGAGCGTAAATGCGGCTTTTATAGAGGGAGAGCCGAAGAGTTTTTTTTCTGGAGAAGATCAGGATAAGGGAGATGGAGGCATCCGAATTTCAAAAATTTGAAAAAAATATGACACGGGATGGCGTGCCCCAACGTCGTTAATTGGGGAGGAGTGACGGTACGGGAGCCACGTGTATTCCTCGAATTAGAGTACCGGAGATATGATTTCCCCACTTGATGGATACGAATCCATCAAATAGGGAAATTGGGGTAGTTGTGGGACCCATTCCTAAATTATAAACCATGTAGACGATTAAGTGGCAGAACATGTCATAAGCGGGGCACACCGTCCGACACTTGTCCAGAGTGGTGATTAAAAGCCACGCGAGTTACACGTGGTACCGCATAGGCCCATGGGCTATCCGAGGTCAGGGCCGAACCCATCCCAGACCCTGGATGGATTCGGCCTAGTCCGATTCTTACCTCGACAGCTGGGGGTCGGGAGCCTCAAGGGTCTTCCGCCAGAATACCGCGGGAAGCAGCTCACCGCTCCAGACCTAGACATAGTATTTAATGCGATCCTAGGTATGTGCGCGCATTGAGCAGGTCGTTCTGACGGAACGACGACTTGTCAAAATCTCACCCTCGACAGGCTGGAGTCGTAGGGGACGGCGGAAAACAGGCCCCGACGATGCAAGGGAGGTCACGGTAACCACGACCCGTGATTTCTGGAGTAAGTCATGATGGAAAAAAGTACTCGATCCTGGGATTGAGAACCAGAAAGCTCACAGTTCCAGGATTATATATATAAGCCTTGTTTCCTCCCTAAAGGGATATACAAGAGAATATAAAAGAAAACGTTTACAAAAAAGAGAAACTAAATCTTTGCTGTTCAGTCTCAGGGATAAATCACTGACTTAAGTATCAGAAAGTCTTTGCAGGTGGCCACTCCGCCTCTCCGTCTCAGCCTGAAACTAAAGGTATTCCGGGATAACAAGGATACGTAAACAACTGGTGGATACAACATCAGCAGTTCAGATACACGTAAATAGTTGATAAGAACAGCACCAATAGTGACAATTACTAGAATATACTATACAGTCATTTGAGACCTGAAATTCTCTAATTATATTTTTCTTACTATTTTTATTTGATTGCTCTTATAAGGGCCTAGACTCTCAGCCTCACTGAGCCTTTCTATTCGCCTGGCAGGTGGTTTGCTTCTGTGCCGTCGTCAACGCAGCCGAACCGGCAGTTCGTGCACTCTGGTACGTCCGCCGGAGCGACGAGCAACATCCCGGTCCTTTTCACCAAGGGCTACCCTCAGCGGACCATCTTCGAGAACCTCGATGAAGCCGGAATAAGCTTCGGGGTTTACTACCAGAGCATCCCCCTGACATTGTTCTTTGAGAACATGAGGAAGGTCAAGTACAACGACAACTTCCTTGAGTACGACGTGTCGTTTAAGAGACACGCCAAGGAAGGGAAGCTACCGGGCTACACTGTGGTGGAGCAGCGCTACACGGACAGTAAGGCGGCACCGGCCAATGATGACCACCCCTCCCATGACGTGTACCAAGGTCAGATGTTTGTGAAGGAGGTGTACGAGACTCTGAGGTTCAGCCCGCAGTGGAACCAAACCCTGTTCATCGTCACCTACGACGAGCATGGTGGGTTCTATGATCACGTGCCTACGCCCGTGCGTGGGGTCCCAAGCCCGGATGGTATTGTGGGGCCCAAGCCATTTTTGTTTCGGTTTGACCGGTTGGGAGTGAGGGTTCCGACTATTATGGTCTCGCCTTGGATAGAGAAGGGCACCGGTGAGTACTACTACTAATGTAACCCAGTACCCCTAATTAAATTTCAAATTAGGTATTATCTTTTCAAATTTTTTTTGGGTTGCTTCATCTTTAATATAAAGACATTTGAGTTATATACAACCCCATGTTAACTCTAGTTATATACAACCCCATGTTAACTCTTACTTTCTTAGGTAAAAAGTCAAAGAGCTCGAATTAATTAGGAGAAAGAAAAAAGAAAATCTCTAATCACTATACTGTATTAAAACAATAGATAGAGGTATAACTTAGTGACATGAATATTATTAGTTGAACATTAAAATATAGGGAAGTTATTTTTCTTCCTTTTCCTTTTTAATTCCAACCCTCTGCTAGCACCTCCCAACTGGAAGATTGGCTAAAGGCCGTCAGTTCGGCTTTATTCTATTAGAAAATAGAGCGCGTCACTTTGGTCCTATTAAGTATCTAAATTGATTAACCTATGTAATAATATGAGTAGAGCGCGCCACTATGGTCCTATCAAGTATCTAGTTAAATTGATTAATCTAGGTAATAATACGAGTAGAGCAAGTCACTTGCGTCACTTTAATATATTAGATTGATTAACCTACGTAAACAGCACACTCGCACACACTTGATGGAATTAAGTCAGGGCAAAGGACTTTGGAAAATGTTGAACTCCCCAGAACCGGCCTGACCGCAGGCCCCAATCTGAGCAACCACAGTCGGTGGTGCTAGAATATTTTGATCATTTGTAACTATTGTTAGCTGTAGGATTAGTTCTATATAGTACTAGCTGATTCCGCTTCCTGCTTGAAAAACGAGCTAATAATTGCTAGTATGTATATTACAATTTATTAATTTGTTATTCTCTGAATGCAACTCTCCATTACTGAATTACCATGTTTAAAACTATTTTGCTTTCCCTATTGCAACAGTAATTTGCTTTCACACACTCTGATTAGAGTACTTTCAATCTTTTGCTTGAAACTACTCACAAGTCACAATACTTATAATAATAATATGGTATCACCTCTTAAGAAAAAAAAATTGTATTTTTATGTTATTTTTTACATACGCGCCATACTACTGCACAGCTAGTTACTGGTAGTAGTCGTTCATTGTCACTTACTAACACAAATTGTCGGTGCTTTTGAAAACGTAGCTCGAGAACTATAAGATAAACCTCAATTACTTAGATTATTATTAGTACACTAATATACATGTGATTTAGTTCAAAATTACAGTAAGATCCCTCGGATATATGAAAAAATAATTTCAAAAAACACTGTGGGTCAAAACTACACGTTTGGACAAATCACGTAGTTAATGGCTTGTGGGGTTTGCTTTTAGTAGTTAGGCCTTAATTAGTCATATATAGCTGCTGCGTATTTCACACTGCCTTTTCTTATTTTAGTTTGACCTTCTGTGTTGTCACTATTGCCCGTGTTATATAGTTGAGTATCAAGCTTTACCAGTACATATTTGTAGAGGGCAAGACAAATATGCCCAATATTTCTGTCCACTTTAAGAGGTTTGGTAATGTGTCGGTCAATTCGAACAAGACTAGTTTGGATTTGAAATGACATATAAGAAGCTTGTTGTTGAGCTTTGAGGTCCTTCATTAAAGATATGCCGAATTAAGTGAATACATAATGCACATCACTAAGGCATATCATTAAAATTATATGGTTTGAAGATACACATATGAAAAGGAGACAGCAAAGTGGCACAAAAGTTGTACCACTTAGGAGTAATACAAATCTAAACGAAAAAAAAAAAAAAAACTCGAAAACAAATGTATATTTCTAGGGTTAGTATCTATTTTAAGATTGTGTCGAAACAAAACCAGGATATGATACAGTTTTCCTCAAATTCAAAAGATGATCATTGATTTTTAATAAAGTACTTGATTATATACAGTTGTTCATGGGCCTAATGGATCGCCATTTCCAACGTCGGAATTCGAACATTCATCAATACCGGCGACAGTGAAGAAGCTATTCAACCTCTCCTCTCCCTTCTTAACCAAGAGAGATGAGTGGGCGGGAACGTTTGAAGGCATTGTTGAAAAGCGGACAGAACCCAGAACTGATTGCCCAGGTTAGCTACTGACAGCATAACCAATCTCAAATATCCTCTACTTGAAAGCAGCCTAAAATATTAAATATATACCTACGTACGTAGATATATGTACATATGTATATATTTGTAGCTACCACCTATGAGGCGTAAAACTGATCTGCTAGACCAAACTTTATATTGCTTCGTATTGGCTAGTAATTTTTAACCAATCACAAATTCACATGTTAATTTTGAGATTAACAGATTATGTATGGCCCAAAATACTTAAAAAAATTCAACGGATTTTTTTTTTTTACCCGTTTTAAAATCGATTGTGTTGTCGTAATATTTAGTATTTTTCTTGTTTAAACGAGTGGTTGGATAGGTATTTTAGACAAACTATGGACCAGTTTTGTAGTTCTGTATTGCCGTGCTGTTTGAATAATTGCATATTCTGATAAAGCAGCTAGAAGCAGAAGCTAAAAGCTAGATTTTAGTTTCTCAAAAATGCTGTGATTAGCTGTTAAATTTTTGGCCAATCACTTATGAAACCTTTTACCAAAAATTTGTTTCTAAAAATTGTTTTTTTATAAATATAAAAAACAATTTGAACTAAAGTAAGTTTAATTGCGAAACAAACCTTTGGCTAAAATTATTTCATAACTACTCGGAATCGGATATGGCGTAAAATTAGCATTAATCCACCAAATTGGCCCTAATACTGCTGAAACTTTGAACAGTGAAACTACCAACTCCAGTGAGGATCAGGAAAGGAGAGGCTAAGGAAGACGCGAAACTGAGCGAGTTTCAGCAAGAGCTTGTGCAGCTTGCGGCGATTTTGAAAGGAGATAACATACTGACAAGTTTCCATGAAAATATTGGGAAAGAAATGACTGTGAAGGAAGGGAAAGAGTACATGGAGGAAGCAGTGAAACGTTTCTTTGAGGCAGGACTTTATGCTAAGAGAATGGGAGTAGACGAAGAACAAATCGTCCAAATGAGGCCTTCCCTCACCACAAGATCATCTCCTAAGACCCCTGACCAAAACTACCCTTAAGTGAAAATGTGTTCTGAGAGAGTGCTATGAGAAAAAAAGTGGTTTAAAAAAAAGAATCATAGATATATTGAGTTACTTATAATAAACTAGTCCTCGAAAGAGAATAAGAGTACGAGAGCTTGCAACAATATTGATATTTGATAACATGCATATGCATGTTGGAAGCACTTATGTGTTCCCGAAATCAGGGAATTGTTAATTGTATATTTCAGATTGGAATTAGTTTCTTCTTCTGATTCTTTTTTTTAAGTCCTACTCCATAAATAAAATATTCATATAATACTCCTCTTAGGAAGAAACAGTGAGTTTTAGTTAGGGAAACAGTGATTGTCACGACCCAAAACCCGGGCTAGTGGCAGAAGGGAAATTTCACAAAGGTGGGAAATTCCTTAATTTATTTGAAAAGTATCAAAAGTTCTAGTT
>JXTB01000022.1:1475951-1559546 GCA_002914805.1 Parasponia andersonii | reverse complement strand
GGGCACGTGGCCCAGTCTTATAGGGCTGTGCAATGTTTCAAAAATTGCACATAAGTCCCTAAAATTTCAAATCTCTATCAATCTAGTCCCCCAAAATTTACAATTTAGTCCATCTGCACAAAACGTTTGCAAATTAATTTCTACAATATTTTATCCGAAAAAATTAGTAAATTATCCAAATTACCCTCCAAAATTCCGAGTTTTTACAGATGTAGTCTTAAGGTAGCATAAAATTCTTTTCACCGCTTGCCAATAAGATGAAGTTAGAGCATGGAGAACCTGACATACTTTGTTAACCGAAAAACTCAGTTCAGGCCTAGTGAGTGTACAATACTGAAGTGCCCCAATAATGCTACAATAGGTAGTAGGATCAGTAAAAGGTGTACCATCAGATAAAGATATAGTAGGACCAGACACCATAGGGGTTACATATGGCTTGCAATCAGTCATATCAGCTCTCTGTAAAAGATCATTTCTATATTTTGTCTGAATGAGATAGAGTTCGCCAGGAAAATATGTAACTTCAAGACCAAGAAAATAGGATAGCACACCAAGATCTTTAAGGGCAAATTGTTGATTAAGATGATGGATAAGTGAAATAATAAGCTCAAAAGTACTGCTAATGACTAGTATATCATCAACATAGACAAGAACTACCAAGGTGCCAGTGGCATTGTGTGAAATAAATATGGAGGAATCTACCTTAGAGCCCATAAATCCTCAACCAATAAATGGCGAGCTAAGTTTTTTGAACCAAGCCCGAGGAGATTACTTAAGCCCATAAAGTACTTTGTTGAGTTTACAGACAAAATAAGGAAGATCTTTTTCTACAAAACCTTGTGATAGGTCGACATAAACCTCTTCAGTAAGATCATTATTGAGAAAAACGTTATGAACATCTAATTAGCGAATAGACTAGACGTGTGAGAGAGCTAGTGTAAGGACAAGACAAATGGTGGTAGGCTTAACAATTGGGCTGAAAGTTTTAGAGTAATCAAGACCAGCGGTTCGGTGAAAGCCCTTAGACATAAGCCGTGCTTTAAATTGCTTGATAAATCCATCAGGTTTGAGTTTCAACTTGTAAACCCACTTGCAGCCAACTAGTTAATGAGATGATGGTAGAGGAACTAAAGTCCATGTCTTATTTTTGAGAAAAGCAGCATACTCTGCTTCTATAGCATGAACCTAGTTGGGAGACAAGGAAGCTTGTTTGTAAGACTGAGGTTCAACAGGCATGGCAGAGGACATATTAGTAGCATACAACACTTGGGATTTATGAATCCCAGCTTTGGACCTGGTGATCATAGGATGGATGTTTAGTGGGGCTGGTGGGGGTAGAGAAAAGTCAGGTGAAGAAGTAGGTGAAAATGATGAGCAAGGCACATGGGGAATAACAATTAGTGGGAAAAGGGGACATGAATGATTAGAAGGAGGAGAAGATGAAATATAGATACTGGTAGAGAGGAGTGGGGTAGAGGAAGGAGAGGCTTAAGAAATGGGGGATATGAAGTGAAGGGCGGTAGAAAGTGTGGACCAGGAGCCATAAACAAAGGAAGAGTAATGCGAGGAGGAGGCGGAGAAGAGGAAGGAGGGTGAAAGGAAGCAAAAGGAAATTTGACTCATTGAAGAAGATGACTGAATTTAAGGTCAAGATAGAGATAACCTTTGTGCTGAAAGCTGTAGCCAAGAAAGGTATATTCAGTGGAATGAAATACAAGTTTATATTTATTATAAGGTCAAAAAAAATGGAAGCAAGCACACCTAAAGACTCAAAGAGAAGATTACAGAGGGAATTTATTGTATAAACTCTCATAAGGAGATCGGTTGGATAATACAGGAAAGGGCATGTGATTAATAAGATAAGTACTAGCTTGAAATGCATAAGGCTGGTAAGAAAGAGGAGCACGACAATGAGTGAAGTGAGATAACCTGATTTCAACAACATGGCGATTTTTATATTGAACAGGACCATTTTGCTCAGAAGTATATGGGCAAGAGACGCAGTGAATCACACCATAAGATTCAAGAAATTTCGAGATGAGGCGATATTCACTATCCTAATCAGTTTGGAGGGCTTTAATGGACGTGTCAAACTGTGTTTCAATAAGCATATTAAATTTCAAGAAAGTGAGAGAAGTTTTATCCTTAGGATTAAGTAGATAAATCCAAGAGGACTGACTAGTACAATCAATAAAAAGAAGAAAGTACTTAACACTAGTAATAGAATTGATAGGGGAAGGGTCCCACAAATTCGAATGCACTAATTGAAAAGGTTTATCTGCTTGTGAATGAGACAATACAAATGGGAGCATGTGACTTAGCATATTGACAAGCATTACAAAATTGGTGAGTAAAGTACCTAAGAATAAGGACATCACTAGATTTGAGAACTTAAACAAGGGCAATTGAAGAAAGATGGCCTAAGCGGCAGTGCCATAGAAAAGCATCGGAGTTAGAAGCAAAAAGGTTTAACCCGGACATGAGGTGGAAGTAGAGGTAGACATTGGAGGAGGAGATGAAACAAGACTGAGTGTATAGAGCCCATAAGCAAGATTACCCTAGAGTAAAATTTTCTTCAAATTTTGATCCTTCATAAAGAAATGAGTAGGGTGAAATTCAACGAAGGCATTGTTATCAAAATATAAACGAGTGACACTGAGAAGTTGTTTGGATATTTGTGGTCTATACAACAAATGATTAAGAATAAGAGAAGGTTTATGCTTACATGGGAGAGAGGCACTGCCGATGTGAGATATAGGAATGTGCTTACCATTACTAACCATGACCTGCTCAGTAGGATTCACAAGAGGATTAAAATCAGGAGTCATAAGGTGACTAGCCACAGAGTCCATATACCAGGCCGAATCACTAACAATGTTGGGTATGGCCAATAAAGAAGAGGCCATCATTGCTATAAGAGTAAGGGTGGATGGTTATGATAGGGTTGTGGGGAAAGATGGTGGCATCCTAGGTTGAGAGTTTTACAGAGGTTGGTAGTTGAGATTTGTATGATGGTAGTAAACAAAGGTAGTAGCCAATTTTTCCATAAATTTGGCATTGAGGTCTATTGGGATAAGACGGAGATGTAGAGTTAGGAGACTATATGTCACGACCTGAAGCCGAGGTCAATAGTAGAATGTGTATTTCATAAATTAGAAATACCAAAAAGAACTAAATAAAAGAATCAATTCATTCAAAATTTTGCTCCGGAGACTCTAACTTTTCAAAACTAGCCTCAACAAAATTTTTAATTGAAAATAAAATCCCACAGTTATGCGTCACTCATTGAACATAGACTGTAATTAAAATAATTATTTAATAGTCATACATCATAGATAATCTCACACTCAGACACGTATAATACAAAACGTGTCCAAATTTCATATTCTAATTATAAAGTTTAATGAAATCCAAATTTCTACTGAAATTTAAATATTTCACAAGTCTTGTAGGAATTTACCAAATTATAAATAACTAGTTGTTCCGTAAATGTCTCGATCTAACTCTTCTGATCCAAATTATACTGAGTGCCACCTGAGAGGAAGAAAGGAGGTGAGCTAATGCCCAGTAGAGAATCAATTTCAAGTTCTTATATATATATAATATGCTCATGATAAAAGTCCTGCATGGTTAGTATTCCATTCAAAACAGTTTAAAACAGTCAAACGGTTCAAACATTCCAAACTATTGTAAAACATCCATCAAAACCAGTACATATCTACTCAAACCGTCATACAACCATGTATACAATTATGATGTCCGAAGTGTCCTAGTGGATCACTCGTAAGTCTGAGCCACCTAAAGAGGTGCCGTAAGTCCGATCATCCAATGTGGGGCATCGTAAGTCCGATCACCTGATGTAGGGTATCGTAAGTCTGATCACCCAATGTAGGGCATCGTAAATGTGTGAATGTATGCAAATATTTTATAAATGACATAATAAGGATATGCACCATTTCTACAGAATCTCAAAATAATCATACAGTATTCTTTAATCAAATCACTTCTAGTCCTCAAAACTGAGTTCTCAAACCATTTTAGATTTTCTAAAAATTTTGGCATTATAACAACTATTTTCTATCAAAACCCAAAAATCCAATTTCCTGCAGAAATCAATCCAAAACAGTATATATGACACGCCAACCAGTGCGACGTGTCTCCCATGTAGTTTATATCTCAATTCAAGTCATAAATGGACATAAACACAATTTTTATAAATTATTTCACGAACTTCTATATTTATTAAAAAAATGTAAAATTCATAAATTAAATTAATTTTAGAATCAAGTAATCAAATCCTTACCTCAATCGAGCGTCTAACTAATATTACAAGGCTATGGAGAAAGTTTGGGTGTCGTTTGGAAGAGCGGACGTTATTTTCAAAACTTTGGTTCTTTGGCTTGAAAACTTGATTTTTGAAACGGAGCTTCAATTCATGAAACGGACTTCACTACTGAATTCAGAGCACCTAAAAACCCTAAGTTAGACATATAATTTGCCAAGTTTTGATGCGGGCCTTATGGCACGCAAATCAAGGCAAATCTGAGCCGTCCAATCTCGTTTTTCAGGTCCATTTTAGAATATAGTCTATATATATATATTTCATTTTTCACCATTTTCAACGTAGATTCCAGAAATGATATTAGTCTTAAAATCTAACGGTCCGAACGAAAAGTCAATTTCAAAACCATTTTCACACAAAACTGTCCATCGAAATTAAAATCAAACAGAGTAAAATTGAGACACGAAGTACCTACCATCAGGTTCCCATGAGGAGTCGAGTCCACAGTGACCAGTTTCGTGGCGAACGGTGGCCGAAATCGGCTCCGGCGAGGAAAAGAACCCGCGACATTTTCTGCATTTTTCCGGTGATCGGCGGCTCTGACGAGGCTGGTTCTAGCGGCGGAAGTTTCGTCCGGCAGCTGGGCGTCGATGCTGGTCGGTGGCACGGGGCAACGATGGCTGGAGATGGCTCAATAGAGATTCGTCGAAAATCGGGTGTTGGGTTTTTTCTCTGGGGACCAAATCGAAAAAGAATGGGAAAATGCGGAGATTTATGGGTAATTTTTGTGACTATAGTGTCACGTGTCAACTTTTGGTTAATTGAACACTGTTTGACTTATTTGCACTTGGATCCAGTTTTCTGAAAATCTTCTCAAAAATACCTTTGAATAATTACATTTTGACCCTAATTTTTAAACTTTTCTTACATTTTTGCCCAAATGAACATAGACCCAAATCCGTCCAAATTCATTTTTTTTAGATCAAAAGACCAATTTTCCCTTACAATTTTAATGGGATTTCACACTATATGGGTTGAGAATGTTAGGAAAATGGTGTACCTAGTAAACCTGTTTAATTATTGTACAAGATTTAGCCATGGAATGAAGGTTTAGAAGCTAGAAAATAATGATTTGGGTGAGAGCACTGGGGTTTGCAATAAGAAGCAATATTAGCTTGGGGTAATGTTAGATCAGGGGGTGAAGGCATATTTTCTGTACTATTTTGTTGCTTCAATAGGAATTCAAAGCTAGGCAGTAGGTTGTGCACTTCCTCAAAAGATGGTTGCAAGGTACGTGAATGAATGGAGGCAACAATCGCATATATTCAGAGCCCAAGCCATTATAAACGAAGATTAATGGATCTTTTAATGGAAGTGGTACACTAATAACAACCAACTTATCAACTAAGCATTTGATTTGAACCATGGAATTATAAACTATCATACCTTCCTTTCTAAGACTCTGTAGCTTGGTCTTCAACTTAGACAACCAGGAGATAGAGGTAGCAACGAAGGTGCATTCAAGTGCAGCCTAAATAGCAGCCGCAGTATTGTAATCCACAATCTGACACATAATGCTCTCGGTGAGACTAGCATAGATCTAGCTCATAACCAATCGATTAAGCTTTTTTCCACATAGTGAATTGAGGATTAACCACTATTTGGTGCAGATCAAGAAATCGATGGGGATTAAGGGAGTTTTCATCTATGAAATCTTCCATATCATTGGCAATAATAACATTCGAGAGTTGATTTTTCCATAACAAAAAATTGTCAGAATCCAACTTCACAGTGAGAGGTTGATTTAGTGAAAGTAATTACTGGAGAACAAATTGAGCAAGGGCTTGGTTTTGGGGTTGAGTAGTGGGAAATACGAGTTTGCTAGTTTGGCAAAACTTGATTTGTTGGATTTGCTAGGTGTGGGAAAGATGGATTGTTCGGATTTGGTGTTTGAGGAAGAATGATAGAATGTGTTGTAGAGGAGAAAGAACCCCGTGGTGTTAATGGTGATTTGTAGAAAATGGTGATCATGCTGACATTGGCTCCAATACCAAGATAGATTGTATAGAAAATAACACAAAGCAATACAGAGTGAAAGGTTGAGTGACTACCCAGTTCGTTACTGAGCAAATGTTAATGCCACCAAATATATTATTCATTAGAAGAATATTCGTTGTAACAAATTAACACGTGTACGTAGGAAATACAAAGAGAGAATCTAGAAGAGTACAAGAATTTTCCTAATTACAGTGTTAATTTATGATTTAACACTTCCTTTTTTTTTTTTGGCAATTTTATAACTGTGATTGTGAGTTCTTTTGAAAACAAAAAAAAAAACTATGCAATCTGCATTTGCCTTGCACTAATCAATCTATACACACAAGACGTTTGGTTAAAAGCCAAGGTACAATTCAAAAACAAGTTAGTTGTAAAAATTAGTTTTAATTAATTATATTTTGGACTTTGTAAAATTGATAATATTGATGAAAATATGTATTTTCATATTTAAATAATACAAAATTTTAGAATATTTTATTATATTATAGTAGTGTCTAGATTTTGGATAAAAACTCCTCGGAATATCAAATTCTCTTAAAAGAGGGCTTCAGAAAGAGAGAAAAAGAGAGGAAAATGCCTTGAATTGCTGACGCCTATTACCACCACACGCTATTGTTACTGGACCCATGCGCTAGTCTGGTCAAAGAGCTACTACCTACGAAGCCAACGCCACAGGTCTTGTCGCGTTTCACAGCCGAACAGTGCCGCAGTGGCCCCGTGAAGATTTCGCTTTTCGTGCGAATTTCTGGCGTCCGATCTCCGTTTTCGACACCTCCAGTGAGTGGAGTTTCATCTCGTCATCACCAACTTCCTCCAAATGATTACACATCGAAATTCATTTCTGGTAAGTTTTTACCATTTTTACCAACTATGTAAAAAAGTGATATTTACGTAATTATTTCGCTTAAGTAATTTATTTACTCAAGGTAAATATATGAGGTGAAAGAGGGTTAAAAATTATGAATAATTATAGTTAATAGAAGTAAAAATGGTAACTGTAAGTGTGATAAATAGTATTTAAAAAAGATGATATTTTCTAAATAGTTCCAAAAAGTAGTATTATTGTAATTCTCAAATTTTTGAGTGTAACTAATGCAAGGGACCTCGAGATTGAGTTTTGACTTCGAATTTAGACTCAATAAGGTTGAGACATGAATCTTGATACAAAATACTACTATGTTTCGTTGTAAAACAAAAATTAGAATCTTGTAGCACAAAATTGATCATTTTGCGTGCCACAGATCGGTNTTTTTCAAGTAGACTTACTAGGAATCAGAAACTGCTTTTTAAGTAATTGAGTGACCAACAAGGGATTGTTTAAGTATCATTGGCCTGGTATTACTACCAAATCGAGATAGGAGTTTGATTACCTAATTTTTATATCTGTTTTAGATTTTAATTGCATTGAAACTTATTTATGAAAAATCGTGATTTTACGATGATTTGACAAATGATTGTAAATCGTTGGGCTATATTGGGATTAGATTATGCGGATTTTTATACATATTTTTATATTATAATTATGAGGTAGAATAACGATGGGCTGTCCATGTATAGTAAATCTCAGAATAGTACCAAGTTGGATTTTCAAAGCATGATTTGATTATTGGATGCATGGTAGTCGTGAACTGTTACGTGTTATACATATCATAAGATTACATATTTGAGTTCTATTATAGCATCGCAATATTTTAGATCACTGGCGAGTTGCTGCAGTATCAGGTGAGAGACTTTGGTCTTTGCACAGGTTTTTGTTGATACGTCTGTGGGCAGTGTCAAGATGTTGGGTACCTTTGTTACAGAGGTATTATAGGGCTATAATGGTAGAATAAAGGCTCATTTATTTATCTATTGATATATGATATCTACAATAGTGTGATTTTGGATTTTGTTTTGAATATGTGATTATTCTGGATACTATGGATTTATAAGTTTGATTTTTAAATAGATTTAAATGTACTAATCATTTAAGTTTGAGAAATTGTATCTATCTAAAAGGTAATTAAATTCCTACTGAACATATGAATGCTCATCCCTTTACTTTCCTCCTCTCAGGTAGTGCTCGATGTAATTTTGGGCATTTGAGAGCTGAATAGTGAGAAGATAGTTTCGGTGTTGGAAATCGGTAACTTTGTAAGATATTTCTATTAATCATCTTGGCTTGTAATAAAATATTTAAGAGGTCATTTCATGGACTCTGTATAATTTATGTGATGAATTGTGATACTATTGCTGTTGATACATAGTTTGTTTTAATAATTTTTTTATTAATCTATGTCTAATGATGATCTCAAAATTGTGAGAATTTATTTTTGAAATTATTTTTTTAAATCTTTTTAAAACAACTTTTTGAATTTCTATTGTGAAATTTCTTTTCTCCTATGTCCGAAATTTGGGTCGTGACATTAGTGAGGTCTCGAATCTTCCGCTACTTCTTTTAAGCCACGACACAACAAATTAGGAGGAACAATACGAGGCTTTCTGTGCAACATGGCCATGTGTGTGCGCATCGCCAATTTTAATTATATTATTTTTTGGGATTTATAGATTTTGATAAATATAAATATTGGTAATTGAAATGATAATTTCGTCGATAGCTAGCCAAATATACATTCTACCTTTTTGTTTTTTTTTGGTAATAAACATATATTCTACTTGCTAACAAACGCATAATCCAAAATTATGTATAATTAATTGGTTCAGATATAGAACGATCAATATTCAATTGTTTGTCACACGAAACGAAAAAAAAATAAAAAAAAATAAGGAATATGCCTTTTTATTTCCAGTTTCAGACAAAATAAAGAAGAATGTTCACTTAAGTACCCATTGTCCTAATAATAAATAATAAAATGATCAATATTCATCTCCCACACGTCTATATACGTATATATATATATATATATATATATATATTCATATGCATACACGCATTGTATATGGTATAGTCGTGATTGTTTTTTGTCTACACGGAAAAGTATAAAATTCCCTCTCAAAAATTCTTAAAAAAAATTTAGAGCGTCTGAATGAATGAATGCAAATGCTGTTTTATTTGGTTGTCTCTTTGTGTTTGTCTCAAACCAAATGACAACGGTTTTTGTCGAATGAGTTGCGTACGTGATTATAGATGTCAACTTCATCCTGCCTTGCACGAGGAACAAGCTGGTTTTCATTTATTTGCTTATTTTGTGGGCAATCAAAATAGGAAGCATTATGAAATTATGATATTCTAATTAGAGAAGTCTTGAAAAAAAAAAATTACCTCTTTGTGCCTGGTAACTAGGATTTTCGGTCTAAACTTGATCCCTTCTATATACATGAAACATATAGGTTTTCAAGCACCGAATGTACAATTAAAGAAAACACACACATCTTAGCTTTTTGTTTTGTATCGAAACATGTATGCTTACTTAAAATACTTAATAAGACATCACCGGCAGTGATTGAGAGGGTACTAATTTCGAAAAAACGTCGCCATGTCAGTTCTAAAAGCTCACTCCAAAAATTACTAATCAGTACTAACTTATATCATGTATTTTTCGAAAACAAAAGGAAAAAGAAAAACCTTCCTATTGAATTTTCTTAGGAAAAGTGTAATTTTATTCGATCAAAAGATTCAAAACTAATATAAACATAGCGAAATGCAGATAATCCGAAGTGGTAATAAATCAGCCAAAACATTAATATATTCTATTCGAAACGAAAGAGGAAAAAATTGTTCACAAGATATGATGTGTACATAACTCAATAATGAAGACTATTTGAACCCCGAAAGAGACACCTCTTTAGCTTTTTTAAATCTCAATACAATACCTGAGTTGGTTATAACCGATAATACATCTTCCACAAAAAAATAGAATTTAATGACATAAATTTGCAAGATGTGAATCGCATAAGTTTTTTTTATTTATTATTATTAAATAAAATAAAACTTAATTAATGATCTCTATTTATTACAAATTAAAAAAATATATTTAATACTACCCAATTTCCACCCTACTTTAAAGTAGGATAAATAAACTTTTATACATAATCTCAGAATGACTCGAACTTAGGATCGAGATCCTAGATAATGAATGTTCTTACCACTTGAACTAACTCATTTCGTATAAATTTTTGAACATATATATACATATCAAGAGAATTAAGAATTACAAAAAAATCACACACAAATAAAAGAAACAAGTAAAACCCATTCAAATTTAGAATCAAGAAAAAGATCCCACTATTGACTTAGATCTCTATAGTATAGTATAGTATATATTTCACACATATATATATATATATGGAAATTATTAAACAAAAACTTCCCTAACTAATTTTGCCTGTAGTTGATCATACAGCTTTCCTAAATATTAGTTTTGTTTGTTTTCATACAACTTTCCTGTATCCAAATGTTTATTGAGATAGTTAGGTAACAGTTGTAAAGAGAAATATTGGTTTTATGGCAGTTTTTATCAAAACAAAATTGCTTTATATAAAAATAATACCCAGCACCAATGTGCCACTCAGCTTAATTTCCTCACATTTATATTATCTTAACTCAGAATCTCATATAATTAAGAATTAGTTTCCACTTATGATGAACCTTAAAAAAACAAAGTTCGTATATTTTAGTTACAAACAAAGATTCCACACTCAATTGAAATCATAGCTCTATCACTGATTATAAGGTTGTTGTACGTATAGTACACTCGTGTATCTCCTTTAATAATTTTAATGCTAGTGATGCGAAATCTCTATTGATTAGAGATAATAGTAGTGATATTGGTCCTTTCATTTATTGTTCTTAGGATAATCGGACTGTATTGTTCGCATAATAGCAAATAATTTATTATAGTTTAAGAATTTCCTTTTGTACTCTATAATCTCTCTTTAGACTCTATAGAGAGTCTAGAGACTGACTCTCACATTCTTATATGTCCAACTTGCCAAAGAGAGATTTTTTGGTCGGGACTTTTTTTTTTTATATATTTGATTTTTTAATCCTTCTATTTGTAAAGACTATGTTATTATACAGATTTAGATATATGAATATTTGGAATCGCTTAATTAATGTGATTCTAGTTTTGAAGCTTCAAAGTCTAAATTTTGAAGATTTAATTTAAAATATCAAATATCATTTTTTTTTTAAGAAAGATCTATCATTATATCAATTGATCGGTCAAAGAATAGTACGAGGAGATATTACTTTTAGAGTTAGCTCCAATGTATCTCTTGTAAATTTATGTGCGTATAATTTATGTTTTGTACATATAGTCTATTCCTCCCTATCCATTAATATGAGTCAATAGTTTAGTTGATTATTTACAATTATACTTTAATCTTTGTTTTACATTTGTGATTGTATTACTATTAATCTGTATTGAATAACCTAAAATCTAACATAATCAAAATTAAAATTTGTAACTTCCTTATTTACGAATTAAGAAAGATTAGTATATATACCGCTAATTACTTGCTATATAAAAACGAAAATTATCTTCTAATCAAGAAGGGTTAATTATAAGGAGGAACGGAGATTTCCTCCTAATGAAGAAAAAGAAGTGAGATTACATCATGCATTTATTCAGTATTCGCACGTACGTAGATGAGATGACGGTGAGAAATGAGTCATGATGACACTTGCAAATAATTGCATTATTTATCGCTTTGTTTGGTACATTATGGAATATTCGAAGAAGGAATTAAAAAGACAAATTGAATTGAAAACTGAATGCAATAACTTAATATATATATATATATATATATATATATTATAGACGGAGTAGCATATTTTACTATCTTGTGAGGGAGGGCTTGCTTTCAAGTTTAACGTTGCTTGTGGATTTTGGAATCTCACTCTATAATCTAGAAAGAATTATCCAAATATTTTTTTTCAGAAAATAAATCAAGACTTACCTCACGTTTATTATTTTTGCCTCGTTTTCAATTATGTATTGGTGATCTTTCTTCTGAATAAAGAAGTACATCGTATTATCGTTCTCAATGAAAAGAAGAAGAAGAAATATTCTTCATTTTAGATATATTTATACATGAACCAAGATTTTCAGCAACAAAAGTATATCGTAGTACATGTAACTTAGACCCAAGTGATGATAATTATCACTTGTTATCTGAAATCAAGTTATTTTAAATTGACCTAAAATAAAAATAACTATGCGAGTTGGCCCGTATAGATATGAAAAAAAAAAACATATAAATTACCTGAACCGACGAATTAAATCATAAGAATAATAACAAATATATACATCACTGCTAAAAATATTTAGTCAGTACATACATGTGAAGAAAGAAATGAATAGCAAGTAATATTACAGTAACAAATATGTGATAATACTAGAAAAAAAAAAACCTCACCATGTTAGTAAGTGTTTTACCGGGAAAAAAAAACCACATCTATATTAAATTAAATCTTTAATTTGTGCTTTCCTATAAAATAAGGCCACAAATTTAGTCAAAATTGAAAATCTAATTTATTAAAAAGGCACTTTTATCCTTCAAACAAGTAAAATATATACTAAAAATAATAATAATTAAAACTAATTATTATTGTCTTTTTCTTCTTTTAAAAAAATTTTTTTGATTGAAAATTATAATTATTGAAAATAAAAAAGAGTTTAAACTATTTAAAACAATTAAAATGAAAAAAAATAACAAAATGACAAAAGTTAAAAAATTTCATGTTTATCCCTTTTTTTTTTCAAGCATTTAAAATATTCAAAACAATTAAAATAAGAAAAATAGAATGACAAAAGTTAAAAAATGAATGATAAAAGTATTAAAAAAATTCTCATTTTGTCCTTTTTCCCCTTTATTTTAAGTGCTTATTTAAGTTATTTTTATTCTTAACAACCTCTTTTTTTTTTATTTTAAAGTTTGTGAGTTTTAAATATAATTTTTTAATGATCTATGGTTTTAATTTTGATCAAATTTATGGATTTAGTAATTTACAAAATTAATTACAAGTAAAAGCTGAAAGCATTAATATCATATCGAATTCTGCCTTCCCACCATTATTGTTCACCACACTGGTCTGTTACAAAAGAATAAATGTGATAAAAGAATAAAGGGCCAATAATGAATGCATTGTTTTTTTTAAGAAAAACGAGACTTAACTAATGAACATTATTTATTACAAATAAGAAAATAATATACACATTTAATTAAAGTTTGAATATTTGATCTTTCTGAATTCATACACATATCTCTTAATTTTTAGACCAACTGAGCTAATTACAGTTGGCTGCCAATAATAAATGCATACTTCCAGGTTGATTCACAAAATTCAAATTAGATTAAAAAATAAGGTCAACCGTACTCAAAATTTCGCAATTTGGGGTGAAAAAAAAACACACACACACCTATCTGGGCAAGTCCCCCACGTTTGACATTTCTATTATCAGTCATCTCATTATTTACTATTTATTTACACATTTAGAAAAATGAATTTTATTAGACCCCACAAAATCAGTGTAGTGTAATTGGAAATTAAAAAAAGAAAACAAAACCATTGATATCCTATATTATTATTATTATTATTTTTAAAAAAATTTCTATTCCAATTTTTCTTTATTTTCATTTACAATTAGTAAAGACGTTAGGGACAGTTCCTTCCACCAACTTTTGCTAACTTTTTAAAAAAAAAAAAAAAAAAATATCCTTGGTTCTCACTTCTTCTCACTGATATAAAACGACATCGTTACACAGAGAACCACTAGACCAGCTCACGGGCTTCCCAACTTGGAATATGGACACCAATTTTTGCCGTATAAATGCCAATTAAGCACCACACTCATCCATCTCTCAACCCCCAAACTCTCTCTTTTTCTATCTCTTCACTCTCTCTCTCTCTCTCATCTCCAATGGCGACTCCTACTACTAGCACTGCCACCTCCATCTTTTTTCTCATACTAATACTCCTCGCACAGTCCCCAGTCCAAACGACATGCAGCATCAGCAGCAACCCCATCAAAACGGTTGTCGTTTTGGTGATGGAGAACCGCTCCTTCGACCACATGCTGGGCTGGATGAAGCGGCTCAACCCGGAGATCAATGGTGTCGACGGGTCGGAGTCCAACCCGATATTCCCATCCGACCCGAACTCCAAGCGGATCTTCTTCCAGAACCAGTCCCACTACGTGGACCCGGATCCGGGCCACTCATTCCAGGCTATACGGCACCAGATATTCGGCAAAGACGACGAAGTTTCCGCCGACCCGCCCCCCATGAACGGGTTCGCCGAACAAGCCTTCGCCATGGACAACACCACCGCTATGGCCCAGGCCGTCATGAACGGTTTCGACCCGGACTTGGTCCCCGTCTATAAAGCTCTCGTCTCTGAATTCGCTGTCTTTGATAGGTAAATAAAAATTATTTTAATTAATTTATATATATATATATATATTTTTAAAAAGCTGTACATGTAACTCTGCACTTTCTTTTGTTTTTTCGGATTATAAGATATTTTAAAAGATCAGTTAATATCCAAATTTATTTTAATTTGAATTTTGACAAGTGTGTAAATAAATACCTTAGTTTCTAAAATTATTTTTCTATGTTTTACCTTTGGGCAATAATTGTTACTAATTGAATGAATTACAAATTGGTGACATTTTCTTTTTATTTGAGAGAACAATTAATGACCTTTCACAAAAGAAATAATTGTAACAAATAAAGTAAGGTTGGTATGTATAATATCGATCAGTTGGCGTGACTAGGCCCTTACATAAAGCAGAAGTTACAGAACTTCTGAAAATGACGTGTAACCCATCCTGTTTTCTGATCACGACCGTCTAATTAGTTTGATGGGAAGAGAATCCATTTATTTCCCTTTCTATATATGTGTGTGTGTATATATATATATATATATATATATATATTTTCACGGGTTTCAGTTGGTTGTTAGTTTAGAGATTAATTAATCGTTGGATCGAGTTGATTATAATTTGAAAACGAAAAGATGGTTTGAGTTTCCTCACTAGCTTATATTCGAGTGTGATTCTGAACACATTTAATACTTTCATCAACGTTGTCGTTTTCCTTTTCTTAACGACACTTTTTTTTTTTAATCGAGAAATCTTCAATAGGACAGAAAAGTATATCTTACAGAGCATAGTTTCAGGTTAATACTTAGCATTAGTACTGAATATTTTTTGAAAAGTCCAATTGAAATTGGTGTATTATTATCTAATTTTAGTAAAACTTTTTTGAGTGAATAATTTCAATTCGATTTGGCATATATAGTTAAAAGTGAATATTTCTTAAACGTCTTTCGCATTATATTTTTGTGTACTATTTAATTTCAACACAAATTGGCGTTAGACAACTTCCATAAAGAAAAATGCTTATGTACTTACCACATAATTAATTTCTTTAGGATTGATTCTAAATTTCATGTATATATTCCCTATACTAGAAAGTGGAAACCGAATATTTTTAGTAATGGATTCCCTCCTAGTTTATTCACCACCAGTTTATTATTTTAACAAAAGTACAGTCGGCCTAGAAATTAATTTTACAACCTTGCTATTACGTATTATTATTATTATTTTCATGTTCCAAAGGGCCAATCTCTCTGTGATCAGCGACTAAATACACCAATTTTATGGCAGGTGGTTCGCCTCGGTGCCGTCGTCAACGCAGCCGAATCGCCTATTCGTCCACTCAGGCACCTCCGCCGGGGCGACGAGCAACATCCCGGCGCTGCTCGCCAAGGGCTACCCTCAAAGAACCATCTTCGAGAACCTCGACGACGCGGGAATATCCTTTGGAATTTACTACCAGAACATCCCAGCCACGCTCTTCTACCGTAACTTGAGGAAGATCAAGTTCTGGGGCAACTTCCACGGATACGACTCGTCGTTTAAGAGCCACGCCAAGCAAGGCAAGCTCCCGAACTACACCGTGGTGGAGCAGCGCTACACGGACAGCAAGATAGCCCCAGCCAATGATGACCACCCCTCCCATGACGTGTACCAAGGTCAGATGTTCGTTAAGGAGGTGTACGAGACTCTGAGGGCCAGCCCGCAGTGGAACCAGACCCTGTTCATCATCACCTACGACGAGCATGGTGGGTTCTACGATCACGTGCCTACGCCCGTGCGTGGGGTCCCCAGCCCTGACGACATTGTGGGGCCCGAACCATTTTTGTTTCAGTTTAATCGGTTGGGAGTGAGGGTTCCTACTATTATGGTCTCGCCCTGGATAGACAAGGGAACTGGTTAGTACCGTACTCTTACATTTATTTATTTATTTATTTTCTTTTCTTTTATATGAGCTAAAAGTTGCACTTGTTTTTTTGCCAATTTGGAAGAAAGTCGTATTATTTCGAAAAGAAGTCTTAGTAGCTCAAATCCAGAACATATGAATTTAATAACTAAATTTATGTCACTATTAATTTTTTATAACTCAAATTATACATATGAGGTGGTTATGTTAGTCATTGAATAGATTTTAAGTTCACAACTTCACATGATTTAGTATAAATGCATTGATTAGTTGGATACGAAATAATGAATTAATTAAGACAGAAAATTTATTCCCAATAAAAATTCCTAAGTGCTCCAATTAATTTAATCAACTAATCACTTTTTAAAAGCCGGGGAATTTATTGGTATGGCCTGGGTACCTTTTATTTTTATTTTTTGATAATACATGTTAATTGCATAGTAGTAAAGCTAGATTGCTAGTGTATTAAACAATTTGGTAAATTTGGTAAATGTCGTGGTCCATATTTACTTGGATATTTTCCACTTTAGCTAGACCTCTAGTTTATATTACTTGTCATTTTCATACAGCCACGTCTGCATTCAGATAACCTAGTTTTAGATTATCTTCAGATATTGAACTTGCTTGAAGTTACAAGCATATCAATGTATGAACATGAAATAATATTATTATATATGCTACATCCAAAGGCAGGTAGTCTTTATCTCATAATAGCATAAACAATCGGTGTTTGAAAAAGTTTTGATTGACAACCACAAGATCGACTTCATTTATTTATGGACACTCTTTTTCTTCTTTATCCATATAGACAAGAATGTTATCACACATCTTTTTAAGTCAGATGTGTCAAATCATATAAGTCTATTAAACAGCACACAAATCTTTTACATTAATTTCATATACAAATCTGACGGTTCAAAAACATTTATAGTTGTATCAAAAAAAAAAAAAACATTTGTAGTTGTTAGCATAGTCTACCGATAACTACATCTCCTCTTAACGTGGAAGTTTTGAGTTCAAATCTTTTTGTATGTTTTTGGAAAACTTAGAACTATATTGGACGAAACACGTTGCCATTTCTACTTTCAGTTGCGTGTTCGTCAAATAGCTTCGGCTTATTTCACACTGCTTTTTGAAAAAGTTAGGCACTTTGGGGATGGTTTCATTATTATCCAATGTCTTCTCTATTGTGAATACCAAAGTTTTATACTTGAATTACTTGACGATATTGCCGTCAAGCTTATCAATATTAACAAGCCCATTTTTTTTTTGTCCACTTTCTCAACCGACACTTTATTGATGACTGGTGGAGTAGTGAAGAGGATAATTAATGGGTTGGTTAAGATATTGTAGGTTGCGTTTTACCGTTCTTTTTTTTTTTTTTTTTTTTTTTTTTAATTTTGAGTTTTGATGAAATGACATTTAATAAGTTTGTTGGTGAAGTCCTTCATTAATATGCCAAGTACATTAGAAGGCAAACATCACCGAAGAATAATGTAACTTAGGTGTGAAGATGAAAAGAAGAGTGAAAAGTGGCACATAAAGATATGTAGATGTCACACAAGTTGCTACAAGAAGTAACCAAGTCAGATGAAACTTGAAAACAAGTAGATTTTAGCTTATAGATTTTTGGTTAATTTTATATCATAATTGTTGGAATTAGGACATAAAATGGCTAAACAATGATCGATTCTTTTTACTAATGTACTTGATGGTGCAGTTGTTCATGGGCCTAATGGGTCTCCGTTTCCGACGTCAGAGTTTGAACACTCGTCCATTCCGGCAACAGTAAAGAAAATCTTCAACCTTTCCTCGCCCTTCCTAACCAAGAGGGATGAATGGGCGGGAACGTTTGAAGGCATTGTTCAAAAGAGGACAGAACCTAGAACTGATTGCCCAGGTTAGTCACATTTTAACCAATCTCTTATAAGCAGTTTATACTTATACAACTATAATAGAAGATTATATGTGATTGCCAAAGCATTTGTGTAACGCTTGGTCCACAATTTTGATCAGAAACTCTGCCAACACCAGTGAAAATAAGGAAGGGAGAGGCAAATGAAAACGCAAAGCTGAGCGAGTTTCAGCAGGAGCTGCTGCAGCTCGCGTCGGTTTTGAAAGGCGAAAACATATTGACAAGTTTCCCAGGAAAGATTGGGAAAGAAATGACCGTGAAGGAAGGGAAAGATTACATGGAGGAAGCAGTGAAAAGTTTCTTTGAGGCAGGACTTTATGCTAAGAGAATGGGAGTCGATGAAGAACATATCGTTCAAATGAGGCCTTCCCTCACCACAAGACCATCTCCTAAGACCACTGATGAACAACCATAAAAATAAAATTAAATAATTCTGATCTGAGAGAGAGAGAGAGAGAGAGAGAGAGAGAGAGAGAGAGAGATCAGGGGAGGTTAAATTGTAAAGAATCAGTTCTACACATGTGTAGATTCTTAATATCTATACACAATAAGGAATCAATGAGAAAAAAATCATGTTGACAAAAGTACTATGTTTTTCCTGCAGAAGCCTAGTTAAACAGAATGGGGTCAATTTGGTTTAGTTTAGCTAGACCACATTTCACCAACTGCATGAATTAGCTAGTCCCTAATCAACCTGATCATGAGCCCATCTTAGAGATTCAAGAACAATTCATTAAGCTTCGCAGGAATGACCGGTTTCTATCATATATCTTTCTATTTATTCAGTTAGTTTGATCCCTGTGTTTTTCACGAGTCGATAACGATTGTCAGAGAATATCCAGTTCTCTTGACCTGTTGAAATTAAATATTGAAACTCAGTACTAAGCAAAGTTTACTTCTAAAACTTCCTATAAGCTCCTACTGTAAAAAAGAAAAAGAAAAAAAAAATCTAGTTACAAAAGAATTTTGGTCTCCATGTTGTACTTGAAGCGTCAGTAACAAACGAGCCTCTGTTCAACTTCTTCCGAGACATTCACTCTGTATCTGAATCATCTAAGTTTCACGCAGTTGGTATTCACAGACAGTATTGTGCTTATTAAGCTTTCATTCTATCTCATTGAGTTAAGTTGTCCCATCCAGGAATGTTTGCAGTAGCCTCATTTACCATTGTCACAAGCCTCACCTGAAATAAGATCAGCGCAGGATTTCGTGTAATTAATGATCCTTAAAGTACATTATGATCCTAAATGACATTATATTTATTTCATAAATATCACAAACTCTGAGACATACATAATGGAGCAAATAAATTTCGTACAATTAATGATCCTTTACGTAGACATTATTTCATCGTAAATTTAAGTAGATCAATCAGAAACACAAATTGGGCTGAACATTTATAGCTGTAACTTCAATTCAGTATCTCATAAACGGGGTGAGCCTATATGGTGGATGATTAGGTTAACAGATCACCGTTGAACATGACAACATATGGTAGAGGTGATGAACAAGATACTCATTCTGAGGCATTAGGCAGCAAAAGCCTCATAAATGAGCGACAAATTAAACTGATATTTGCTGCAACTATTGATCATCTATTTCACATTTATTTTGTTACTTGATAATTGTGAGAATTTGATTTCGTCCATGACATTTCAAGTGGAACTGTCACTTTATCATGGTAGATTACTAGAATTGTTAATAAACATAAATGACCACTTCAGGAAGTGGTTATTCATAAGCATTTTGAACAGGGAGAAATTACCATGACGAACAACAGACAACTTTTTTGCGATCAATTTTGTGCAGACTGCTGAAGAGGAGCTCTACCTAGTTATTTTCTCTTGCATTTTTTGTTTTCCCCTTTCTTTCTCTCTATTTTAACTTTTAAGTTGAAGGGGTTAAAGCTAGGTTGTAGGGTTCAAAAGTCAACTATAAACAATAAAGGCATAGTAAGTGTTCGCTGGTTGGCAATATATTTCAGTCTACACGAAATGACATTGGTATATCACATCAGAAAGCTAAGAAGTGTTGAACTAGAGTAGTCATGGGAATAAAATTCTAAAATAAAAACAAAAATGGAAGATTCCTAATGTTTGTTGCATCCCTAGAATGGATCTTTGAGAATGACTAATTAGCACATATTAGTCTTCTATCATATTAACTAATAGCTATGATGAAGAACAAAAAGCAATTAACCTTTCATCTATAACACTAGAAAACCTTATCAAAATTATGAGTTATACTTGCCAAACTGATCAGACACTCCTATATTAGTTGTAAACTCCAAAGAGTAAGTTCAGATGAGGCTGTTAAAAAATAAAAATGGATAGACTTACCACACTTCCAGGAACTCCCGGAGGGGGTAATGAAAGGTTTTTAGGTGGAGGACCGCTTAGAAAAGATCTCTTGTCAAAACGCCATTCTCCAATTTTTCCATAAGTCAGTTCTCCCTGGATGAGTGCATGCATGAAAAGAATAGTGCTTTTGCATGTGAGACTTTCTAACTCCCAAAAAATTAAAGGAAAGAGTTTGTCTGTGAGATATACACCTTTAAATTGTAGTCACATCCATAAGTATAATGGATGATAAACCTCTTACCAACTTCATAATCCCACGGAGGCTGAAAGGTCATAATGATGCACGTTAATGACTTGAAGAAATAATCAAATAATAAAATATCAAGAAAATAATGAGGGGGAGGGGGGGGCAGATCAAACCTGCAGCATGAAATCTTTGCGAAGAATATGACGCACCCCATGTAATGCGGATGCTACAGCATATGCATACCTTATTTAAGACAGAATAGAAAGAAATATCAAATACTATGTCAGAAACCCAAGGATCTGTTCACAGTCCCCAAACAGAATCTAAAGTATATTAGATCTTCTAAAGCACTACTTACATTTCAAGCACCCATCCAAAAGCCTTATCCGTTTCTTTGTCATCTTTCATTCTCAAGGAAACATTCACCCACGTGGGAGCAATTTCCTCCAGAAGACTCTGAAGCAGAAGACTAGTTAATCCCAAATTTTAAGACTATTGTTGTTGTGAAAGGAAAAAAAGTTTGACAACAGCACAGCTGTAATTATGATGATGATATTTGAATGACAATAAGATTAAATAACTGATGTGTAGTATTTAACGCTTTATCTTATCCTCTGTAATTATCTTATATAGATCATCTGTCTGGTATTAAGTTTATACTCCTGTAATGCTAGTCTTCTTTAAGAGCTTGAAATGACAAGTTCAAACAAGTACAAGAGTGTCAGTATCTGCATCAGAAATTTGAGTATAATGCTTCATATCAAGTCAGAAACTACAAAAGTAATTGAAGATTATTACCTTTTTAATGATTACAGGAGAATTGCCAATGGGATCAACATTGTTCACTGGACCTTTTTCCTCTGGATAGAATTTTCTAATTATTTTTTCATTTTCGGCAGGTTTAATATAGAAAAATGGAAATGCTGCTGGATGATTTCCTTTCGCCAAGTTGGGCAAAGGATTTGCAAATATATGGTCAGGTTCTGCCATTAAAATGTATCTGCGCAGTCACAGGAAAATGCCAAGTATTAGATTAACCAAGTTAGAAATGTTAAATTATCAGGAGACATGAGTTTTAGAAAACCAACTCTTCCTCTATTGTTGCTTTCTCCAGCCATTGCACAAAAGCCCATGGTCTATTCAAAACAATATAACCCTGGTTACAACATTAGCAACTATTAGTATACTTGATTACCAGTAAATTGGCTAACCATGATGATGACAAATGAGCTACTTAAAAAAGAATAACGAAAAGTGGAACTATAAGAAATGGTTTTAGACTATATGTCACAGTGCAACACAATTGGTTCTGTAGATACATATCTAGATGTGAACAGATATACAGAAGTAAACCTTTCTGGCCCAGTTGACATTGGTGGGTTCAGTAATCCCAGGAACAAAACTATTATGCATTTATGCATATAGATTTAAGGCACTCAGCTTAATCACTTTTAGAAAATATGCACATAATGTTGGCTAACCTTCACTACAGTGAGTTTCTTACCAAATTAAAAGTTTTTAAAGACACGGGCATATGAAAAAGATTAAAAGGAATATATAAAGCTGAGGTTAGTTTAGATACAAATATCATATAACTTAAGCTTATCTTACAAACAAGATGAAAGAATAATGAAAGCAGGGGCAAAAACAATTCTCACCCTATCCAAGCCCTGTGGAAGAGGATCAACAACAAAGGTAGGAATCTCATCCATCAAATTGTCAGGACTACCCGAATGCAAGACTCGAGTAAACTTTCCCATATCTGATCCAGGCATATCTTTCATCTTCTTATACCAGTAATACATAATCCGGCACTGCCACTGGCTATAAGGAGCATCCGTTGCGGTAAGTGCAACATGGAACTTTGAATTCAAATTCCCAGATCTCTTTGTTTGTTCAGGCATCTGAATCATGGGATCTGTCAACTTTGACCCATCAGCATCGAGACCCTCTGAGCTGGAAGCTTTGTGTTGCATTACAATGGTTAAAAGATTATATGTAGCAAAGAAAAACCCGAGTGCCAAAAGAACCAGAAACATCGGCCACGGACGGCCCACATTCTTCCTCCCAATCATCTTTGTTCCTCCGTAAACAATTATCAAGTATCAACTCCAAATCCTCAACAAATCAACTCAACCCAGTTCTGCTATCCACAGCACCTCTTCAATACCAATCCGCAACAAGCTTAATATTCCAAAATACAAACTAAAAACAAAACCCTCTTCCAATATTTCTACTGACTCAAACACAAGCCCAGGAAAAGCAAGAACTACCTGCTCTGCATCACATTTAAAGAATAGATAAATGAGTCAAATTTATCAATGTACTTATGCACGCAGAGAGTTGATAATGGCCGAATGATTTTTATTAACGGAATGAATAATATATAAATACAATAAAAATCGTATCTGAACTATTATCCTAAAGTCACGGCATAATCTAAATGAAAAATTAATACAAACTTAAACAAAGATTACAACAACTTTATCTCTATCTAACCTTAATCTATTTACAAAAGAAGTAAATTCAAAAAGCTAAATTCGAATATTGGTTATCCTTATCACCACATTTTAAAAACTAGATATAATTCCCCATAACTGTAAGCATCAAAACAAATGTTAAAAAAACCAAACCCAAATTCAGAACCAAACTACTCCATAAATTCACCAAAATAAGGAAGAAAAGCTCATGCATATACCAAGAATTTACAAGTCTAGGAAATTCTCCACACATAGATCTGAAATGGGGTTCAACTATGAAACCCAATAAGGAAATAGAGAGATCAAACATTAATGTATCATAGTTCTACGCATTCTACAACATAACTCTGAACCCAATAAGAGAAAAAGAATTACAGAACAAGAAAATGGCTGGTAATGAAAGAACCGAAACATACCTGTAAAAACTGAGAAGACTTTTTGGAAGAAGAAATGAGAGAGAGAGAGAGAGTTTCAACTCTTTGCCGGAGCTTGGGAGACGCGGAGCTTTGAATAGTCTGGAACTGAATATTGACAATTAATAAATAAAAGAACTTATTTACGTGACAAATAAACAATGTGACTATAAACAAAATAAATAAATTAATACACACTAAGATGGTCAATAAATAATAAAAGATATAAAAAAAGAGTGGGGGGAAAGAAAGAGATGTGGTCAGATAAATCATATTTGATAACACAAGTTGTGTTTTGGTGGATGTTACGTGTCATTAGGCAAGATAAGCTCATAATTCTCTATTAGTCTTGGGATTTTTAAATGAAAGTATTTTGGATAAAAAATAGAGTAATAACAATGTCATTGGATTTATATAAATTAATGTTAGTTGTTTTTGCTATATACTTATGTTTTAGCGACAGGGTAAATTAGTCTACAATTTGTAGAATAATAAAAGCGAGAAAAGTAAAGAGGGTGAAGTGCCTTCACGTCTTCACCATGTTAACAGTTGTAAAGGATTTGTTATACTTTGGGTCAATCAAAAGGAAAGATTAGTAATTTAAAAGGAAAAAAAAAAAACAACAACAATAACCAAAAAAAAAAAGGAAGAAAAATAAAAGAAAGGAATGATCAACTAACCATTGCACTTTGTCACTTTAGAACAAAAAGATATATATTAACAATGAAAAAAAAAAAAAAAAGAAAAAGGTTTAGGTAATAATTTAGTAAAATGATTGGTCATTACAAATATACTCTCTCTCTCTCTAGTTTTTTTTCCCTCCTTTAAATTCAACTATATATGTTTGGGTCCTGAACTTCGCCAATTCATTAAAATATAATGTTTCAATTTCATCCCTAAAACATCTAACGTTGGACAAAAAAAATTTTAATTGACAAAAATATACTTCACTACTGTTATATAAGTTATTTCCATAATTTTGAATTAATAGAAAATAATTACCAACACCAAAGTGCAAACATTCGATAGCTTTCTATTTAGGACATGTTTGAGATTGCTCTTATGGTGACCAACTCTTATTAAAGTATAAAACCAATAATATTGTGTTTACATTACGTAACATTTATAACGTCAAGACTCGAGGTTGGGGTCAGTAGTAGAATGAGCATTTTATAAAATAGAAATATCGAAATAAATTTAAAAATAATTCAAAAATGTTCGAAAACTTTAATTTTTCAAAGTAGCCTAGAGAAAATATTTATTTTAAATAAAATCCACAATTATGTGCCATTTATTAAATATAGATAGTAAATAAAACGTGTGTTCAATTGTCATGTATCGAGTATTTACCTCACACCCAAACATAGACATAAGTTATATAAATTATGTTTAAATCTCACAAATAAGCTTACTCAATTATAATTAAAATCTAAATTTCTACCCAAGTCTACAATTTACAAGTCTCGTAAGAATTTATCACAAATATACACAAACTAATAAGCATTCAATACTTCAATCTAAGTCTCCCGATCCAAGTCACACTGAGTGCCACTTGAGAGAAAAAAGGGAAGGGGGGTAAGCTAATACCCAACAGAGAATTGATTATGGTTTTTAAATAGAAAAATAATTATTTCTAAGTTCCTGCATGGTTAATAGTTTTTTTATAAACAGTTTATAAAATCCATTTGTAAATAATTGTTCCAGGATCCATTAAACCCCAATCTTTAAAATATATATTTCCATATTCCAAAAGCTCATAAATTCCAAATCTTTGTCAGATATATTCCTAAAGTTCAAAGGTTTACAAATCTCAAGACTTTTTCTAAATACGTTTTCAAAACAAGTACATATCTATACTTCCAAACACATAATAATGCAATGCAATCATGATGATATGTCCAATATGTTCAAATAGAACACTCGTAAGTCGGAGCACCCTATTTGGATACTGGATACTGTAAGTCTGAACACTTTCATTGGGTGTCGTAAGTCCATGACCGTGTAAGTGTTATGAATACATGTAATGCTATGTGAATCATATTAATGAGTCTATATACTATTTGTAATAAAATCACAAAATAACAATGCAATAGGTTTTATCCCAAAATATCACATTTATTCAAAATAATTACCAAAATCAGATAATGAGTATTTAATTCACAAAATTTTTAACAATAATAATTGAATCCAAATTTTCATAAAAGGTTAGTAATCAATCCCCTATCTTAATCAAGTAACTAGATAGTGCTACGATGATATGGATAGTATTTGATGTCGTTTGGCAGTCGTTCGAAGGGTCTGGCATCTTTTTTGAACATTCAACCACTTGGTTTAAAAGCTTGACTTTCCAACAGAGCTTTAAATCGTGAAACAAATTTCACCACTGAATTTCTAGTATCTAAAATAGCTAGGTTAGAAATTTAGTTCGATAAATTTGGGTTCTAGGATAAGATCCAACCTTTGACATGCAAAACGAAGCAAATCCTAAACCTCATGTCTCGAAATTTGTGTAACTTTGAAACATAGTGATATTTTGTATCAAAGTTCACCTCTCAGCCTCATTGAATCCAAAGTTGAGGTTAGAGCTTTGTTTCAAGGTCCCGATCTTTAAACAGGCCTTTATTCTAAAAATTACAAAAATATCACTTTTTTGAAATATTTAGAAAAATTTCTTCTTTTTCAAATAGATAATAATACATCTCCGGATGTCATTTCAACGCCATAAAGCCATATTTGTTCATGTCTCAATCTCCTCTTTTACATGGTATAATTTCCACGGTATAAATAATTATAAAAATACCAACTTTAAATTTAAAAAATGGCTGAAATCAGAAAAGACTCACTAGAGTTGTGTTGACAGCGATGACCAGCTTGAGGATATCGACAACAACGAGACAAGACTCTACTTGCCAACAGTGTAGTGCTACAATGTTGGATGCCAAATTTTTGGCCGGGAAACGGTCTAGTAAGCGAAAGCTTCAAGGAGCTCTTGCTCTGTCTACAATGCACACATGGCTACTTCGTCGGCCGGAGATGAGGAGCGCGAATCAGCACGTTGCCAGAGAGGGTCGTCGGTGCCAAAGTTGGTGATTGGGCACAATTCCATTTTTTGGAAATTGAGAAAGAGAGAGAGACTTCGGAAGAAAATGAGGAGGATTTAAAAGAAATTTCCCAAATTGTAGCATGTGTCAAAGGCTAACCATGTGGTCACGGTTTAAAAATTACAATTGGACCTAGTTTTTCAAAATTTCATTTATTTTCTTCCATTTAATTTGCAATTTTGTCTCTGTCTCAAAATTTTCACACTTTAACCCAATTTTGATTTTTTTTTTAAAAAAAATTGGGTCAAAAGACCATAATACCTTATAATTTTTAAGGGATTTTACATAGAAGACATAGCATGTGCATGTCATTTTATGTGTATTTTTTTTAATGTTAAAATGTATAGTTTATAGAGTTTAAAAGCTTTACAACTGGAAGGACTATCAATATATTATCTTTGTTTAGCCCTTGACTAGGGTTATCGATATGTTATCTTCGAAGGTGGCTGTGCATAGGTGTTCAACATGGTCAAATGCGTAGATGTTCATGTCACGACCCAAAATCCAATGACGTGACTTTTAATAATTTTAAGTATAAATAAGGATAAATAAAGAATTTTACAAAATTCGGAGGAAACCATGTACTTAGGTGTTTCATTATAATCCTTAAGCTATTAAAAATCCCATATAAAAAAAGGGTCCATACTTAGTTTAATTTATTAAGAAAGATATACCTGTTAAAATTCAATAAAATATAGTTAATTTATACAAAAACTTGGTTTGATAAAAACTTTAATATCGATTAAAATGAATTTTGCAAATCTTGAGTCAAAAAGTCCAAAAATTAATTTATAGAGTTAGTCGAAATTCCAAGTACTTAATGTTAGCTATTATTAGCCCAAGATTGACAACCCAGGAGGGGGTGAATTGGGTTTTAAAAAGTTTTTAACAAACTTTTCAACTATTCAAAATAATAGACCACTATTTTAAAACTTTTTAACTAAATTAATAATAATGCCAAACATAAAGCAATAACAGCAAGTATATTAAGCATACTAAATATTAAACACTCAATTAAATAGCTTGCAATAAAGTAAAGAGTATAGGGATAGAGAAAGTGTAAACTCAGTTTTTACGAGGTTCGACAAACACGACGGTTTGCCTACGTCCCCGGCCCTCGGCAACTTACTTTGAGCTTTCCACTATCAGATCAAGATTATGGGCTTGATCGACTCTTTTACAAACGGAATGAATTCTTTTTAGGTATACCCTAGTCTTTACAATAGTCTTGACTCTGGCTCTATTACGCCTAACCTCGGATTGTTTTGACTCTAGTGATAACTTCACCTATATGGATTGTTTAGACAATGGTGCCAATCTCACCAACTCACGGGTTGTTTATGAATCCGCTGGTAACCTCACCTAAATCGGGTTGTTTATGAATCTGGTGACAACCTCACCTAACACTCAATAGTTATTTAATAAACAAGAGTGAACACTCCCTCACAAATTCTCCTTACAAAGTAATTAATACAATTTTGGCTTAGGAGATTTGAGAACAATGCACTATAGATACTCTAAAATTGGCTCAATATGATTTGAAAGTGTAATTGATGTGAAAATAAGCTAAGACACTTTGAGAGTAGATAAATATCAATTTAAGTTCATGCTCTTGTCTTAAATGACATCAAATAAGGCTCTATATATAGATATCCAAGAAAACTAGCTGTTTATAGCCGTTATTAGCATTCTGCCAAATGTATGGTTGACCAAAATTGAATCTGATCGACCAAAAATATAGCCATTGGAGTTTGACACATCAGTTCAGCTTCAATGGTCATTTTTGGCTACCGGTCTAAAAAGTGGTCGACCAAAATCACTATTCTGGTCCTATTTCAGATTCTGATTGGATTTTGGCAATTTTTTAGATTTTAACAGCTTTTGGCGTATTTCAAAAACTGACTTCTAAACTTGTTTTAAACACTTTAAAAACTTTAGAAATCAATTTGAAAACAATATGTTGGCTATTGCAAACTTGTTTTAGTTTCATAAAGATATTTAACAATAATTTAGAAAGTATTCATCCTAAAATACATTCTTGTTTGCAAATAGAAAATCTTCTTTTAGCCTATTTCAAATAATCATGATTTCAAATATATTTGCAACTTATTTAAACTTAAGAAATCATGTTTTAAAGAATATTTTCTTATTCAAAGAGATCATTATATTCTATTTTCAAACTTCTATGATAAAATAACCATTTTAAGTTTAAGATAGTTTAAAAAACTCTTTTGAAAAGTATGAGCCAATGCAAAGAGAATTTATGTGCAATGAACTAAATTAAATACAAGACTAAGTATGAATATACCCTATCTAAATACGATCTTGTATCTTGATTGTTCATCTTCAAGCTTGATTCTAATATGTCCATATGCATCCATTTTCAAGCTTGATTCCTTGATTAACTTTAGGTAGAACTTTAATACCATTTCACTGCACACTCAAGTTAAATCATTAGTGTTAAATCAAATGTTTGTTATCTTCAAAATAAGAGTGAGTAAGATTGAAATCTTAATTTTCCAATACTTAAAACTTTGAAAATATACTCCTTGGGAACTATAGTATCCTATTTATATACTAAATCCTCCAACAATAGAAAATACATCCTTATATATTTACTTAGTACAAATAACAAATTTGGCTAAATAGTTAGAAATAAAAAGAATAGAACAAATTATAAGGACCAACTGAAGAAGAATAGGAATAAGACCGTATACGTAAGCCGAACGACTTACCTAATCATCGTGACAAGTGACTTGAATGAGTAACCACCTGAAAGGAAGGAAAATGGAAATGGTGAGCTCAAAAGCTCAGAAGGAAAGTTGTTACCTCATTTAAAAACTTTTTTTTTTAGAAATGGAAAGCCCATGCATGGTTAGTTTAATCCAAAATCACTCTTTTTGCAAAACTATATGTATGTACTTATGCATATCCATTTCTAAAGCTGAAAGTCCGTATATGTATATGCATATAACTATATAAATGGGTATAAAAATATGATATCCAAAAATCAATCGTCCGTATGCACATACATATATATAGATACACAAAAAATATGATATCTAAAAATCAACTAATCCACAAATACATAACACAAATCCACTGATACCCATGTGTTCACTACCTTTCATTAATGGAAACTAAGATGTTGGCACTATGTATGCCATACAGCTTGCTTGACACCTAGTACATAACCAGAGGGGACACCTGTGTGTCGCCTACTAAACCTGGAGGGGTAACCACATTGCCTATGCTTACCAATTTGGGAGGTAATTAGAAGAAATACCTTGCGCGAGTTTATGGACTCTACACTATCAGTAGGGCCGCAACGCCATACTGTAAAAACCTTATGATGCTAACCTAGGACTCATGTGTGATTCTATGACATGCCTACTCTAAACTGATGTGTAAAATTAGCCATGCAGTAATTTAAGTTCAAATGATGCTCTAATTTTTAATAAAATAGTTGATTAAATTTTATAGAAAAATGAGCAGCATAATGATCCTATTTTAACATATCCAAAAATATTACGCACTCAGAAAAGTCAAAGAGCATTCCAGTATATAAATCATATCATTTAATTCCATCACAAATATTTAAAAGTTCTAAAATCATGTTTGTTCTCATATATTGCAAAAAATAAGTTTTATTAAAAAAAGATATAAAAGAGTGGTAACTGAATCCTTACCTCACTAGAATAGTGACATCACGCTATTGGATCCTCAATGTGCTGTGAGATGATCGCTCGGAGGGTCAGGAACTAATTTCATGCCTTCGATAACTCACTTAGAAAAAACCAACTCCTCAATGGAGCTTCGATTCAATGAGGGGACTTCTCCATTGAATTCCTAATGTCCAAAATAGCTAAGTTAGATATATGACTCGACCAATTCAGGTCTAGACCAACACTGGACTGATGACACACAAAACTAGATAAAATTTAAGCTGTTAGATATTGATTTTCGTGCCGGTCACTAAATATAGTCAATATATATATGAAACTTCTCAATTTTTTGGGTACATTCTAAAAATGACATCAAAAACACAATCTAACAGTTAGATTAAGAAATAAAATCTGAGATAAAAAATAGACAAAATGGAAACTTTAAATCCAGGCAAAATAGGAACGTAAAATATATCCCTTAACGATCCTTTGTGACGAGACGAATCTAATGAGCCTAGTTTGAAGTTGAATGGTGGCTGAAATAGTCACAAGTGACCGAAAACGTCCATAGTTCTCTACACCCCTTACTAGCATTTGGCAGCTCTAGTGGCTGCTCCTAGTGTGGGAGCTTGCAGCTGGCGGTGAGTTGGAGCTGTGCCGGTGGTTCTCGTGGCCGGACAGTGATGCTTGAGGAGCTCCAGCTTCGGTCTTCTTCGGTAAGAGAAAGAATAGGGAAAGATAGAGAGAGATGTATCAGGAAGGAGAGAGAAGAGAGAAGATAGAGAGAGAGAAAGAGAAAGAGAAAGAGAGAGAGAGAGAGAGAGGGAGTTATTTTTAAATAAAAAAGTTGGTGGGTACCACCACTAGTATATATATATATATATATATAATTTTGTGGGATATTACACCCTCCTCTCCTTAAAAGAATTTCGTTTCGAAATTCAAGTACAGACCGAAAGTATGAACAAAATAGAAAGAAATAATCACAAGAAGTGTAGTGAACACTTAACTATAGAGTTTACGAGTAGTGAACCGAACACTAGTTAACGAAGAAGAGGTGTAGTAGACACTCTTTACTTGGCATCAGAATCCCGCTATCATACTAACCCGTATAATGGTATGGGATAAGGATGCGCCCGAAGAGATATGGAATCATAAGATGGCTAAACAATAGGTATAAGAATCTCAACACTCATGGTTGAAAATGATAACCTCAAGTATGTGAGTGATCAAATGGTGATGACAATAACCATAGCTAGAAGCCGAGACTACAGGATTATGAACACTGATTGTAAGGTACCAAAATAGATCAACAGAATAAATGTCAGATATAAGAATTGTTGGAATAATGTCTTATAAAGCAGTTTATTATTTAGACATTATAAACAATAATTATTGGATTATTTAGTATCTATTTGTTATTAATAAATTTCATGTTATGAATTTCTATTTTATTTATGTCCCATTGATATACATGTGATGTGTATGTTTATCTTATGCAAACAACTAAAAGATTCCAAGACATGAAAATGAGTAATAAAGAATTATTCGTATGATGAGTTCATACGTGGGAGACATTATATTCTTTATTTCATTATGTCTAAATTAAATTGTTCGCATTCTGTATATTGAAGATGAAATACTTTACTATGCCATAGAATGTAGTATTGTCTATTTAATTAATGAAGTCTCTAATTATCGAAGTGAGTTTTCGGATAGAAACACTAGTGTATTATGAGAAAGTTATAACAGCATCGAACAAGACCTAGTGAATTAGAATTTGAGGTTAAGTGCCGTAACTCAAATTTCTAATTTTACTAATCTAGCACTATTGTAAAAGATGTTAATCCTAGTGATTAACGAACTTACTTTCATGTGTTTTGTCTTTTTGAGTTACTAAAGGACTAGTTCCGATTTATGGTTCGAACTCCAGTATCTTGGAAGATAAGGTATATGAAATGTGTAGAACGTTTTTTATGATGGACACCATACGTATGATGTCACTTTGAGTTTTTTCAAGTACTTGGATAATATAAACCAGGGTCTCGACATTCACTATGTGAATTTGACTGTATTGGTATAAGCAGAAACAAACACCATAGTCAACTATTATCCATTAGATGAAAAATGGTAACTCAAAAGTAAATATGTACTAGAAGGGTAATACGGTAATTCACCCTACTAATTGCATTGGGGGTATGTCTACAGGTATAGTATATACTAAATGGATCAAGTTAATTAATTGTTAATAAGCTTCACAGAAAATAAATAACATTTAGTCCAAGAGTTCAATATTAGACCTATAATGGTGTGCCCCAATATTAATGGACAAGGTTCAATCATAATTAAGAGTTAATTATGATAGTAGGTATATGGTTCATTGGAGCTTAGGCTTTATGGATCCATCTAGTCCCCTGTCTAGCTCAAATTAAAACCCAATAGTTATTTGATGATCTGTTAAGCCCAACAAGCCCAATAAGCCCATTAAGGTTTACTAATCTCTCTATAGTTAAGAGAAAAGTTCTCTAACAACTATATATAAATGTTACACATGAAACACTCCCTTGAGAAGAGAGTGTCACACGAAAAACAGAGAGAGAGAGCAGAGAAAATCGGCCACAACTAGGAATTCACTATCCTTGATGTTTCGGCCATCCCGGAGAAATTGGTTCGAGGAGATTGTCTTCTTGTTCATCTGCGGATTTCTTTGTTGGGAATCAAGAAGGTGACCACACACTGGATCAATCAAATAGCTTTCAAGAATAGACAGAGAGACAAGAAGGTTGTGGAGCGAATCTGGGTATTGTTCTTGTCTAGATCAAGAGCTAATTTATGATAGATCACGATCCGAAATATTTTGTAAAAGGTAATATTTTAAACGACCAATTCCGATGTGTTTCTTGATTTTACAAAACTATAGTGTTCTTAAAAATGATTTTATCAAAATATTTTTCGGAAATTTATTCTATCTAACTCCAGCAAAAATACCATCCCCCTAATCAAACCAGATCAATAATCTCTTGAGACATACTCATTTGTCTGCAAGTAGTTCTTGATCCTAGATAATCTTCAAGTCAATGACTCTTAATAGGAGTCCTTTATCAAGCACGAAGCATAATCAAATAGAGTTTAAGACGAGAAACACAAATCTTAGTGTTACACCACACAAGATAAACGAGTTTAGAGATCGAAAGTGATAAAAAGAGTTCAATGGCTCACAACCATTTTCCGTTCTCCGATTAGAGAGAGGAAGAATACCTTCTAGTCAAATACAAGACTAGAACACACAAATAGGAAATCACCAATGCAAAACATCAGTACAAACTTCAATCTCAAATGCAAGTATCCAAATCATAAGAAATTTCAAAAACATTTTAAACATTTTATCCAGTATAAAACCTTATCAAAGAAAACCAAAGCGATGCTGATCCAAAGAATAAAGAAAAACTCCATAAACACAATCCAATGTTACAAAAATATGCATATAACTGAAATCAACACTTAATAGCTCAAAAAGAAGATTCTAATAGGATAAGTTGTCTAGTACTATCTTCGAGTGACGTCTGTCTCCCATAAAATCTCTTTTCAATTTTAACTAAAATATTTTTGAAAATATTTTTGAAAACATTGAATGTAAAAAGTGTTGGAGCTTAGGGATACTATACTAGTTCACAATATGGTTTTTCCCTGGCCAAAGATAAACTAAACCTGAATTTTGAGTATCCCTTTATAATATAGAAATAGAGTTCAATAATTCTTAAGGTAAAATCTATGACTAATCTCATTCTAATTACCACTAGCCATATAATAATAACCATGCGGTATGTAATTTAAACAAAACAAGGGATCTATATTCAATTTAACATCAACATTTAGAAAAATTTTAATTCCATGCATATATGATGAAAATCCCTAATAGTCACAAATATCAACTTCGAGTTAAGTTATATATGATAATCATTTATTAGAATCAATTGGATGTGCATGAAAAATATACTAGTTTGTTACCCCAAAATCGACAAAATAGATATTTATATCACAATCCACACTTACTTATTAAACAAGGTTATACTTAAATCACCATGGTCGATTTTCTTTCCAAAACTAATAAAATATTTGTGCCTCATCCTTATCATAACCAAACATAATGGGATGTTTTCTTTTTGTAGAAGTAAATCAACAAGTTTATTAAAAAGTTTGGAAGTTCACACCCTCCTTTTTTTCTAAGAAAAATAGGGTAGTTTAAAAAATATTAAAGTGTAAAATATTATCAAATACTTTCTCAAGGTAGATAAAACAATTGTTAATCCTCACTAGACTCTTCAAAATATATATTAAAAGTTCATGCAGATTCATTTTAGGCATACCAATCAATTAACATATACACATAGGCTCCATGAATTAAAAAGCTATAGAAGGAAATCATATACTAATATGCACAACTCAAAATCCATCAAATACAAAGTCAAGGCATGTAACTCAATACTATTCATTGATTTGAAAATCAAGATTTCATCCTCCTCCCAAGTTTTTCCCAACATTATAGAGACTGGTTAAAACTAATCACATAATACCTAAAATCCAATCAAAACAAATCTTGCATAGTCTAATGCAACTTATTCACACCATGGGAAATCGAGCTAGCATGAATCACTATGACTTAACAATCCAATGAACACCAAGGGACATGTATTAACGAACAAAATAAACCACATCAAAGAAAACTTGGAAGAACATGCAATTTGGACCATCGAAACCACAAGGCACAAGTGACAAGCTTCACAGAATTTAAATCAAAATTCCCAACTTAGACATTCATATCAATTTCCATTCTCTAAGTGATACATTCCAAAGAAATTACAGGCATAAATATTTAAACACACGCGTGAAACTAAATATTTTTCTCTCCAAAATATTTTCAATCCACACCAAAATTTACCGAGTAATCAAACTTATGAATATTTTTATTCAAAAATTTTCTTAAGAAGCTTACATCCATTTTTTTTTTCAAGTAAGCTTATGAATCAATCTAAAATTAAGTATTAAGTAGGGATTAGAAAATACTTAGAAATCTACTAAGTTAAAAATTAGAAAAGGAACTTGAAAAGTTTAATTTTTGTATATATATTTATAGAAATAAACTACTTTGGTCTAAAGGTATTTCAAATCAATATTTCCAAATATAAAACAAAATCTTACTAATATACCATTAGATTGGTGGTTTTGCAAAGTTTAGTCTCAAAGTAGTATATTAATTTAAAAACAATAGTTCTTTTGAAAAAATGTATTACTTTCACCCAACCGGTGCGCAAGTTTAAAATATCTATATTCTCTTTGAAAACAAACATATTATTTTGATCAAATACAAAGACCTATGTCATTCAAAACGTTAATTGTCAACTTGATATTTTTAAAGTTCCAAATCTAAATAGCTCGGTTTTAAATCCAACCATACTCTTAACAATTCTAGAATTTTATTCAAAGAACCACAATAATATAACTAGATGAAACTAGAGAAATGCAATTATTATAGTTAAATAATATCTCAAAATGTCAAACTAATCACTTAATCAATGAGCATGTTATGTAAAAAGTATCATCAACATAGACACTAAAACATAGAATCAAGTCACGATGCATCCAAACTAAGTAATCACAAATGTATCAATTCTAAAAAAAATAAAGTCTCAGTCTAATAAACACTAATAAAGTCAAGCTATATCAGTGAAATGCAAATACCAAAACAGTATATATCACAAGCAAAAATCCTTGAGAAAGTACAACCATAATCAAATACTACCAACGAGGATGATAACACAACCTGAGGGATAATATATAGACAACCCATAAGACAGTCAAACACAGCAATCAAAGTATAGGATACCGGATTGCTACCTTAAAATCTATGAGGTTCACATAGCCTACAACCTGAATAGACGGAAGAGTACAAGAACGAATACCTATTCGAAGTAAAGGATTACATTAAGAGTAGAATTCAATAATCTCATGTTAACCAGACACATCCGAGATTAAAATTTTTAGGAAATCACCCTTCCAAAGACACCCTGAATTTCAATTTGGAGAGATTTAAAAAGGACTCAGAATGAATAGGAGCGAAGGTAACTTATCTAGCCAATTCTTAAGTGATGTATAAGGTACTAGTCAAAACCATTTCCAAAATAATTTTAAAACACTAAAAATTAACACAGGCATGATCCCATGCGGATATGAAACTGTGCTCTGATACTAATTCTATCACGACTCCAAATCCAAAGTCGTGAATTTTAGTAATTTTAAGTATAAATAAGGATAAATAAAGAATTTTACAAAATTTAGAGAAAACCAAGTACTTGGATCTTTCATTCTAATCCTCAAGCCATTAAAAATCCTATATAAAAAGAAGGGCCATACTTAGTTTAATTTATTAAGAAAGATACACCAGTTAAATTTAATAAAACATAGTTAATTTATACAAAAACTTGGTTTGATAAAAACTTTAATGTGGATTAAAATGAATTTTGCAAATCTTAAGTTAGAAAGTCCAAAGATTTATTTATAAAGTTAGTCAAAATTCCAAGTACTTAAAATTTTGAAAATATGCTCCTCAGGAACGATAGTATCTCATTTATATACCAAATCCTCAAATAGCAGAAAATATGTCTTCGTACATTCACTTAGTATAAACAACAAACTTGGCTAAATAGTTAGAAATGAAAAGAATGGAACAAGTTATAAGGACCAACAGAAGAGGAATAAGAATAAGACCGCATAGTAAGCCAAACGACTTGTTTAGTCCCCGAGACAACTGGCTTGAATGAACAACTATCTAAAAGAAAGAAAAATAGAAAGGGTGAGCTTAAAAGCTCAACAGAAAAGCTGTTACTTCATTTAAAAATCTTTTTTTTAGTAATTGAAAGCCAATGCATAGTTAGTTTAATCCAAAATCACTCTTTTTCTAAAACCATATGTATGTACTTATTTATGCATATTCATTTCTAAATCTGAAAGTCCGTATATGTATAAGCATATAACTATATATATATATATATGGGTATGAAAACATGATATCCAAAATTCAATAGTCTGTATGCACATATATATATATATATATATATATATATATACACAGAAAATATGATATCTGAAAATCAATCAGTCCACAAACACATGACACAAATTTACCCATGCCTATGAGTTCACCACCTCTCATTAATGGAAAGCAGGATGTTGGCATTATGTGTGCTATACAGCTTGCTTGATACCTAGCCCATAACTAGAGGAGACACACGTGTGTCGCCTATTAAATCTAGAGGAGCAACCACATTACCTACGTCTACCAAATGAGGAGGTAATCAGAAGAAATACCCCACGCGAGTTTATTGACTCTACACCATCGGTGGGGCCGCAACATCACACTATAAAAAGCTCATGATATTAATCTGGGACTCATGTGTGATCCTATGATGCGTGTACTCTGAACTGATGTGTAAAAGTAGACATTTAGTAATTTAAGTTCAAATGATGCTCTAGTTTTTAATAAAATGGTTAATTAAATTTTATAGAGAAATGGGCAATATAACAACCCTATTTTAACATATCCAAAAATATCCCACACTCAGAAAAGATCAAGAGTAATCCAATATATAAATCATACCATTTAATTCCATCATAGATATTTAAAAGTTTTAAATTCACGTTTGTTCTCATATATTGCAGAAAATAAATTTTATTCAAAAACGACATAAAAGAGAGATAACTGAATCACTATCTCACTAAAATAGTAATACCACACTATTGGATCCTCAAATTATCATTGTATGATTGCTCAGAGGGTCGGGAACTAATTTTACGCCTTCGATCGCTCACTTAAGAAAAATCTACTCCTCAATGGAGCTGCGAATCAATGAGGGACCTCTCCATTGAATTCATAATGTCCGAAATAGCCAAGTTAGATATATAACTCGATCAATTCAGGTCTGGACTGACACCAGACTATTGGCATTATACTAAATCTAAGCTGTTAGATATTGATTTTCATGTCGGTCACCAAATATAGTCAATATATATATATATATATCAAACTTCTCTATTTTCTGAGTACATTCCAAAAATAATATCAAAAACACAATCTAACCGTTGGATTGAAAAAGAAAATAAGAGATCAAAAATAGGCAAAAAGAGTAACTTTAAATCCAAACAAAATAGGATCATAAAATATATACTTTGATAATTGTTGTCACGAGCCGAATCTAATAAACCTAGTTTAAGGTCAAATGGTGGTCGAAATAGTCGTTGTTGACCGAAAACATCCACATTTCACTTCGTCCTTCGCCGGCGTTCGGTAGCACTGAGTATGGCAGCTTGCAGCTGGCGGTGAGCTGGAGCAGCGTCGATGGTTCCCGTGGCTGAACGATGGTCAGATGACAGCTCCTGGGGGAGCTTCAGATTCAGTTTTCTTCGGCAGGAGAGAGAATAGAGAGAGATGGAGAGAGATGTACTGGGAGGAAGAGAGAAGAGAGAGAGAGAATTGTTTGTAAATAAAAAAATTGATGGGTCCCACCACTAATATATATATAAAATTTTGTGGAATATTACAGTTCAAGCGGTCAAAATTTCGACAGATGATTTAAACTGGGAAGTTCCCTTCCTCCTTATGGACTGCCGAGTGATGCTTCTTAAAGTTTTTATGTGGGAAGTCTCTTTGGTTCTAAGAAAGGCTAATTCCAGTCCCCATAATCTAGCTATTGGTGTTTAGATGCTAATATTTTTGGTTTCATTCAAAATTTTGTTTTGCCTTCTTCCTTTTGTTTTATTTATGAATTTTCATTTGGCTATGCTCTGATGCGCTGGCCTCTCTTTTTCTTTTGGTGAGCTTCTGCTCCATTAAATGACATCGGATTCTCTTTTTTTTTTTTTTTTAAATAAATTAAAAATTTTCAAATATTTATGGTGTTCTAAGTCTTGTGGCAGCTTGATTTTCTCATAAAACATAAAAAGCTGTGAGAAATATTGACACGGCATAAATTTTAGTATGAAAGTGAAATCAGATGCTCAAATTAATTGTGTTTAGAAGTAATTACAAAATAGTGAAAAACGTAAATTGCATGTTTTCTGATGCAAAATTCGCTTATGAGAAAGCATGCCAACGGGACTCTTTTAAAATGAGGATTCCATTGGTAAAATAAAAATTTAAACAAAAATTCACTAATCCTAAGATTAGTTGTGGTAATGTATGAGTAGGACAATATTTCGTATGTGGCAACATATGAAAAAGACCACGTCCAGGATGTGGCAATTTATGATGAGGACTATGTTTGAGACATGGTAATGTACGAGCAAGAATACATATCTGGGATATGACAAGAAATGGAGAAAACCTCGTCCAGGAATGGCAATGTGTGACCGAGGCCAAATCTGAGGTGAAAACCTACGATATAACTAGAAATAAAGTATAAAAATTTCGTTAAGTAGTTTGGATTTATTTTAAATTTTCATTGGAACTCGGACTTATTTGAAAGAAAACTCAAAGGACAAGTAGTAAATACGAATACCAGATAAATATAGCCAAATAATGGGCTGAAACGTGTCAAACCCAACTTTACGGACATTCTACAAGCAGCTAGCTTTGCCCAAAATGTTGCCGTTTGCGAACTCTCCCTTTCGAGCATTGCAATTTGAAATTCGGCCAGTACTTCTCAGAGTTAAGGATGACACAGTAGGACTCCACTCGTCGAGAGGTTCGATTCAAACATAACTTGTTGGGTGGTTTCACACCGTTGGTTGAAACCCATTTTTGAGTAAGCTAATTGGGTTTCGTCTCAAAAAGCATGCTCAAGATTATATTTCATTTCGGAGGCCGTATTGTTTCGACGATCTGGACTCGATAGGAAGGTCAAATTCACCATATAGGTAGTTGGTGAAAGGCAATTTTTGGATTTTAACCAAGGAACCGATAATGTCCAATTGAGAACCAAAGAACTTGGCCAAGCTATCATGGTAAGGTATGGATTAAATTACTTAATTTAAACCAATTTCTATTGTAAATTCTAGACACTTTTAAGCGTTGAGATTTTGTGTTTCGAATTTGTTCAAATTGATTTGAATGCTTGATTAATGATTTGCGATATACTGGTATACAATAAACTTACTCGGGAGGGTAGAAATTAATACAGTGGCAGGTTTAAAGTTTTGGTTTTTGAAAAAATGCAACTGTTTTGCTGCTATAATTTTTTTTTCACAAAACTTATAATTGTTTTGCAGTGTACTTTAAAGCATAATTTAGATTGAATAACTTGCTACATGGTTGATTTTGAATGATGTTCCATATTGTATATATCATTGACCTTTTATGATGCAATTGGAATGATTGTTGCGCATTTTAGATAGGTTGCGAGTGGCTCACCTCTAGGTGAAAGACTTGGCTAATTGAAAATGGTGTCATTTGATATACTTTTGCACATGGTATCATTTGATATACCTTATCAGTAAAGCTGTAAATATGGGTTGGGCTAAGCGGGATGGCTTAGTATTAGTTTTGGCTCAGTCCTTACTCGACCCCAACCCTTGGGCAGACGAGCCTTAGGTCAAGGTTGTGGTTAAATTTTATGAAAAACGTGATAAAATTAAAGATAAGTGGAAGTATGGAAAACAAATATTTTAATTTTTTATAAAAATTATTATGGAACTTTGTTATGGTCTAAATACATGCAAAAAATCGTGCCTTAACAAAATAGTTTTCTTTCCTAAGCACCTAACTTAAAACTGCAGACGTGTATAGACACTTTGATCTTTATCAATTTTCAAGTAAGAATCTAAGAGCTCTAATGTACGCTAACGGTGGATCAAAGAATTTCTTCTTCTTATTTTTTTCTTAGTTTTTTGAGTATAGACGTCAAATAAATATTTCAACAAAACTAAACTGTGCACACAAAGGAAGGGGGAGGAGTCACTCAAATGACGAATTCGGCTAGCCATGATAGACTATAGGGCTGGTCAAATTTCACTGCTAATTAAGCACGGTGGTAGGCCCTAATGGTCCACCTTTTTATCCGACATTTTCTAGCTTTGTGTAATTGCCTAGAAAACTAATTGAGCCTAATTTTGTTGATCTTAAGCCGTCCAAGATATTGACATAGGTTGGGGACTCCAGATGGATCTATTTAATTCAAGCTCCCGTAGACAACAGACCTAGTTCTAATTAACTCTTAAGACAAGGAGGCTTCTAATATTAGTTATGGACTTATTCCATTAAAGGTCCAAACTGTATTCTTGAATTAAAAAAATTTCTCAAGATACTTTATAATTAAAATTATGTCTATTAGACAATTAACATTGATATGTGCATCCCCATATAAATATCGATGATTGGAGTTGGGTAAAATTTCTTTTTTATCCCTTCAATTATTATCTTTCAATTCATTGATACATGATTATATCTAATGTGCAACTAGACTTACATAAAGTTTTCAATTAATAAAATAACTAATTTTATTAATTACTTAATTAAGGTTTAAATTATCCAAACTCCTATAACTCCTCAAGATGATATCTATTTATCTATATAATAGAGTTGTAGTTTCTATATCTATAAGAAAATATTTCAAATGTCTATAATAATGCATTATCAAAATATTAGGGTCTAGATCGTTCATTTTTTGATCCATATCTTTTATCATTTCAAATAATACAAGTTACAAACACGGGTTCATCATTTATTTCAGGATTAAGAAAGACATGTATTAATTATCATATTTGTGAAAATATGTTATTGTCAACAACATTTATTATAAGAACATATTTCGCATAATTCTTATTCAATATTTTTACACACTAAGACTTTCAGCATATGATCATACTAATATAGTTTAAGACACACTATAAATACATGAAGTTTTGCAACACGATCTAAAATAAGTGTCCAATTTCTCTTATTAGTTATGAACAATCTTATTTGATTGGGATAATATCACTTGAGATCCCCAAACTTTTCCTAATATATCACTTAGATCTCCAAACCATTTTTTTTTTCTAGTATTTGGATCCCCAAACAATCGTTTTTCATCACACGTTAGTCCTTAGACATTTTTCGTCAAAAACAATGCGGTAAATCATCACATGCGTAATACGTGATCTTGATTCCAAGGCTATTATTTGGAAACCCAAATTGCACTAGCCATAGTTCTTCTTCGTCTATGAAATTTTGGGGCGAAACTTGGAGTTTCTAATTTTTGTCAAATTCGAAGGGCAAAGATGGTTTGGTCTTCTTCATCTTAATTCAAGTAAGAAAGAACGAACTTTTACTTTTGCTCCTGTTGTGCGGTCTAAAATCCTATATGTTGGTCAATAACAAAAAGGGAAAAATTGACCAAATGAACGTGTCAGGTCGCATAAGTAAGATTAAGTGCGACCTCCTTCGAAAGAGTTAAGTGCGACCTCTACTGCATAAGTTAGTGCGACCTCCTCCGAAAGAGTTAAGTGCGACCTCCATTGCATAAGTTAGTTCGACCTCCTCTGAACGAGTTAAGTGCGACCAGAATGAAAAGGAAACTAGACTAAGCATCGTTAAACGGGTAACCTACAAAGAAAAGGAAACAAAAGTTTCTCTTTAAAGATCGACCAGCTATCTCATTTAAGTTATTACTCAGTTATATTGTTACTCGAATTATATTTTCTGATTATACAGTTACCTATTCTCAAAATTAGGAAACATTGAGCTATCCTCACCTATATAAAGGGAGTTCAATGTTTCAGCAGGGGATCTTTTGATCTTTGATCTTTTATCTTTTAGATCTTTTGGGAACTTTTTAGACTCTTTCTTCTTCTTTTCGGATAATACATTGTAATTTTGAGCTCTTGTTATTCTCCAGAAAATAGTAAAAAACAGTGGACGTAGGCTCATCTTTTTTGGGGCTAAACCACTATAAAATTCTTGTCTCTTTATTTGCTTTGATTAATTAACCATTTTCATACACAAGCCACATTTTGCAATTTTTCCAAATTTATTGTTGACAAAACCTCTGTCAACAATTGGTGCTAGAAGGAGGGCTATTCCGGCAGAAAAGTTTGTCTATTCTGCTTCTTTCGACAATGGCAAATATCAGAAACACTACCAGAAATACTGAAACTCGCCAAAATCATCCCTAAAGTACCGCTGCTGCACAGGTAGATCCTGCTCAGGATTAGCCTGCCGTGACCGCACCGGAAAATATTGTCCAGAGACAAGATCGCATAGAGAAAGCACTGGTGAACCTTTAGCAAATTACAAGTCAGATTAATGACTCTCTATGACAACTTGCTGAGGGATAGATGCTAACTCCATCACAGCACGAACGTCCTAGAGAACGCCCTGCTCAACAACCTGAGAGAGGAATTCAGATCCTAGAGACAGAGAACCACGACCAACCTAAAGCCCGGCAGGAGTGTCGAGGAGATTGCATCTCCAAGGGAAAAGGCAAGGTTGCAGACTTGCCTCTGGTATCTAGTACTGAAAGTTCGAGCACTGATCGTGATCATGGACAACCTTCCTGATGAGCAACCATCAATCGTGATTATCTAGACAACAAGCAAAAACGTCAATCGAGGAGTGTCTTTGAAAGGATCAGTAGGGAATCTCGACAGAATCCTACAGACCTGAGACAACATCTGGATCAGCGACGTAGTCAGGAGCAATCTACATCGCATCACAATGACCAAAGCCGATCTCGTCGCACTGTTTTATTGGAATCCCTAAGGTCGTAGCAGACCCTACCTAAACAACCCGCCTTATATCGTGACAACGATCAGAGGCCACTCCTATCATTAGTAAGAGAGAATGTTCTCCCTCTGAATGTTGATGTTCATAATTTGAGGATTGCTCTAGATGCACTTGCTGGTTGGGACGATGAGCTCGCTGATGGGTATCGTCAATTGCCATTCAGCGAGGAGGTTCGAGCTACTGCCTTACCTGCTAGATTTAAACTTCGCACCATAAATACTTTTGATGGGAAAACTGATCCACAGGACCATATGGATCACTTCAGCGACCTGATGGAACTTCATCGTGTTGATGATCTCGCACGTTGTAGATGCTTTGCTGTAACTCTCATAGGAGCGGCAAAGAAGTGGTTCCGAGGACTCAAGTCTGGTTCAATCTCATCTTGGCAATAGGTTCAGACTGTATTCTTGAGGCAATTCCAGGCCGCAAAAAATTTTACTGTTTCACTGGTAAGTTTGTCTGCTATTCGGCAAGGCCCGGAGGAAACTCTAAGATCTTACCTAAATTGTTTTACCTCAGAGTTGGCAAAGGTCAATAACCTACCTAAAGGAGGAGTTTTAACTCTAATGATGGCTGGGGTACGACCAGAAACTAAACTCTAGGAAGAATTACTAGAACGAGAATGTAGAACCCTTGAAGACTTCTATCGAAGAGTTGGTCGACATTTAAGGGTGGAATCTTCACTCGAAAACCTTCATAAGATGACAAAGGGAGGAGGAAAGGATACTGCCAAAGATGTGACCACAAACAACAACAATAATGATAAGAAGTCGAACAAAAGGAGTAATGAACAATCGACTGAGAAGCAGTCCAAATAGAAAAGGCAGGAGATTCCGAGAGCTCCCATGAGGTTCAATAATATACTGAATTGAACGCACCCATAGATCATATCTATGCAGTCATAAACCAACAGGAGCGGTATCATCAACCGAAACCGATGAAAAGAGATAGAGCGAGGTGTGACCCTAACAAGTTTTGTCGGTATCACAATGACATTAGACACGATACCAATAACTACTTTGCCCTGAAATATGAGATCGAAAGATTAATTAAAGAAGGGCGGATGTGGCAATACTCTAAACAGAATAATGAAAGGCGAGAAGAAAACCGACAGTGACATCTAGAAATTCAGCACGAGGTGTAAACTATTTTCGAAGGATCGCACGTTGGTGGAGATTCTAAGAGAGCGCAGGATAGGTATACATGAGAAGCTCGGCAGCAGCTATTGACCAACGTCATGCACCTTGAACAGCGACCATCAAAGCTTTAGCGAGTACCTGATATGGATATTACCTTCACAGAACAATATATGAGGGAGGTCTATTATCCACATAATGATGCGTTGGTTATAAAGATCAATTGTGGAAGCACGCAGTTACGGCGAGTATTGGTCAATAACGGAAGTGCTATTGACATCCTGTACTACGACACCTTTAAGAAGATTGGGTTGAATGAAAGTGACCTGAAACCCGCTGTCACCCCACTCTATGGATTTACTGGTAATAGCATAATGCCCAGAGGCATGATTGAGTTAATGGTCAACGTTGGAACCTATTCTAAGGTTTCAATGGTAATGACCCAATTCTTAGTTGTGGATTGCCCCTCTGCATTTAATGCTGTATTAGGAAGACCGACACTAAGGGAATTTCGAGTAGTAAAATCGATCTATCATCTTGCTATGAAATTCCCGACTCAACAAGGAGTAGGTGAGGTGAGTGGCAACCAATATGATGCGAGGACTTGTTATAATAACTCAATAAAACTCGTAACAAAAGATATGACAGCTCGCACAATGATGGTCCAGCTACAAGGAGAAGCGTCAGGCGAAACGACAGTCGAAGCATCAAGCGAAATGTTAGCCAAAGTGTCAGGCGAAACGACAAGCGAAGACCTCGACCCTCGAGAAATCAATAGAGAAGTCAAAACTGGACCCATTGAAGACTTGGAGGATTTGCCATTTGACAGGACCTCCAAGATTTTAAAGATTGGAGCGAAGCTTCAAGAACCTATGTGAGCTTCATTGGTCGCTTTTCTGAAATCTAACTTTGATGTCTTCGCGTGGCAACATTCGGACATAGTCGGGATCGATCCGAATATCATATGCCATCGTCTTAATATAGATCCAACAAAGAAGCCTGTACGGTAGAAAAGAAGAGCTATAAATCCAGATTGCTACGTTGTGTTGAAAGAAGAGGTAGAAAAGTTGCTCGAAATTGGATTTATTAGGGAATATTTTTACCCGAACTGGCTTGCTAACCCGGTTTTGGTAAAGAAACCCAATGGGAAGTTAAGAATATGCATCGATTTCACCGATCTCAACAAAGCATGCCTGAAGGACATGTTTCCCTTTCTAAGAATCGATCAGCTTGTAGATGCAATATCGAGGCATGAACTCTTAAGTTTCATGGACGCATATTCTGGATACAATCAAATCCCCATGTACGAGCAAGATGAGGAGCATACCTCGTTCATCAGTGATTGAGGATTATACTGTTACAAGAAGATGTCCTTCGGACTCATCAACGCAGGAGCAACCTACGAGCGTCTTGTCAACATGATATTTGTAAAACAAATTGGCAAGACAATAAAGATATATGTTGACGACATGTTAGTGAAGTCGAAGAAAGTCGAAGATCACATCAAACATCTTGATGAGATGTTCAAAATTCTCCGAAAGTATCAAATGAAGCTGAATCCCTAGAAGTGTGCATTCGGGGTAGGATCTGGAAAATTTCTTGGTTTTATGGTCAATCAGCGAGGCATTGAAGCTAACCCTCAGAAGATACAAGTGGTGATTGATATGCAATTTCCTCGCAAACCTAAAGATGTGCAGAGCCTGGCAGGAAGAGTGACCGCATTGAGTCGATTTATATCCAGGTCGACGGATAAGTGCCAACAATTCTTTGAAGTATTGAAAGGTTCGAAGAGATTCGAGTGGATGGGAGAATGTGCAGGCGTTCCAAGAATTAAAAATACACTTAGGTTCTTCTCCACTCTTGTCAAAGCCAAATCCGGGGTAAGAATTATATTTATACCTCGCTGTTTCTAAATATGCGACAAGCGCTGCATTAATTCTAGAATATGAAAAGATACAGCGACCAGTGTACTATGTAAGTAAAAGACTACTCGATGCCAAAATAAGATATCTAGAGATGGAGAAATTAGCATTAGCACTCATTATCGCATCCAGGAAACTTCAACCTTATTTTCATGCGCACACTATCAAAGTTTTCACGAATTTTCCGTTAAAGCAGGTTCTGCAAAAACCCAAGGCTTCAGGACGACCACTTAAATGGGCAATTGAGTTGAGTCAGTTTGATATCGATTTTCAATCCTGCACGATGATTAAAGGACAAGCTCTCGCAGATTTTATTGTGGAATTCACATATGATGTCAATCTTCCCACAGAAGTAATCGAAATACCTTTTACAGATTTATCCAGATTGTGGAAGCTTTATGTCGATGGATCGTCAAACAAGAGTGGAGCTGGTGCGGGCTTAGTACTAATCAGTCCTGAAGGGCACAATATTCATTGTGCACTTCGCTTCAAATTTCCAGCATCAAATAATGAGGCAGAATATGAAGCACTGATAGCCATGATAAAGCTCGCACAAGAAATGAAGGTCGAAATGATTGAGGTATACAGTGATTCCCAGCTGGTCGTTTGTCAAGTGAACGGCGAGTATCAAGCAAGAGGAAAGAGAATGATGGCTGATTTACAGAAGGTACAAAGATTATTCTTGACATTCACTGCCTGTAACATTCAACTTCTTCCTCGCATTAAGAATACTCGGGTAGATGCTCTAGCTAAACTCGCCTCAACAAAAGATGCCGAATTACTAAAGGTGGTCCCTGTCGAGTTTCTTACAAAACCAAGTATCGAAGCAGAACCCCAAATAGCTATGACGGTTGATAAAAAATCATCGTGGATAGATCCCATAATGAAGTATATACAAAATGGCGATCTCCCCGAAAACAAAGACGATGCAATGCGACTTCGAATGAAAGCAGCTCGCTATGTTATCTATAACAAAAAGCTTTATCGAAGAAGTTTTAGTGCGCCATTATTGTTATGTGTCGATGAAGAAAAAGTAGACTACATTATGAGAGAAATTCACGAAGGAATATGTGGAAATCATTCCGGGGGGCAGGCACTTGCAAACAAGATTCTAAGACAAGGGTATTTTTGGCCGACCATGAAGAAGGATACGATGGAATTTACTAGGAGGTGTAACAAATGCCAACGATTTGCAACTGTTCCTAGAATGCCACATGTTCCTCTCACTCCAATGACCAGTCCATGGCCATTTACAGTATGGGAAATTGATATTATCGGAATGCTTCCATTGGGGCGAGGTGGATTGAAGTATGTAGTGGTTGCAGTCAATTATTTCACCAAGTGGACAGAAGCTGAAGCCTTGAGTACCATTTCTGTAAAAAAAGAAGATAGATTTTATTTACAAATCTATAATCTGCCGTTATGGTATACCACATACCATAATTTTTGATAATGGGAAACAATTTGGCTGCGATGAATTTTGTAACTTCTGCAACAACTTAGGCATCAAGAAGAATTTCTCCGCTGTTGTTTATCCACAAGCCAATGGACAGGTCGAAGCAATAAATAAAATACTTAAACATAATATAAAGGCAAAGTTGGAAGAGCATAAAGGAGCTTGGCCAGAGGTACTCCCTGAAGTTTTATGGGCTTATCGCACCACTCAATGAACAACTACCGGAGAAAGTCTATTTTCTTTAGCTTACGGATATGAAGCAATGGTTCCGGTTGAAATTGGTACAAGCTCTCTACGAGATCAACCTATAAGCAAGATTGCAACAAAACACTAATGAGGATTGAGCTCAATCTTTTAGAAGAAAGACGCGAGCAGTCTCAGCTTCAAATCGCATCATATCAACAGCGCACTGCTCGATATTATAACTCTAAAGTTAGAATCCGAGGGTTTGAAGTTGGTGACCTTATTTTTCAGCAAGTCCTACCAAATAATAAAGAGCACGATGCTGGTATATTTGGACCTTCTTGGGAAGGACCGTATGTTATTGATACCATCATTCGACCTGGGACATATAAGTTAGCTCGCACTGGCAGACAAAAGATTGAGCATGCCTGGAATGCAGAACAACTTCATCGCTATTATCAATAAATCTTTATATATACCTTCATGTATTCGTCATTCATCAATAAAAATATCTACTTATTCATCATTTGTTGTTCGTAATTCGTTGATCGTCATTCGTTGATCGTCATTCGTTGTTCGTCATTCGTCATTCGTCATCATCAATAACAGTTTCTCCTCATCGATCATTCGATTTGGTCCACCTTTTATAGTTTTATGGCAGTCTTCGAACACCATAAGACTCGGGGGGTAGTGGGATCAGAATATTATCTCCTACTTATTTTCTAAGGGACTATGCAAAACGTCCATTTAGAGGGGTCGGAATTTTAGATCGCCGAAATATCTAAAATTCCTTAAAATCTTAGGATTTTCTCCTCGCTTCATGCCTTAGCATGTCGTATTATACAATTTCCCTCCTCGAACAACAAAGTAACTAAGCAAAATGTTCATTGTTCGATGTGATATATTGCTATATTTACATTTTGCCATGAAACTTTTGAAAAACTGTATTGAGTTTGCATCACTCATACTTGCTATTTTCTTAAGCGACCTAATCTATCCTAATACAACTATTTTAAATCAGTCACCTAGTGATTGACTACTTGGTTAAATTAATTATTTTCTATATTACAACTTAGTGTTTTGATTGTTTTTCAGGAATAAACGTCTAATAAAGAAATCATTCATTCATTAATAAAGGCTCGCACCTATATACAAGTAAAGAAATACAAATAAGAAGGGGACCAAGCCCGTATTGTTCTGAAGTTAAAAAATAAAAGAACACAATTTTTATGCAGACGTGCTCGCTCTACCATCTCCAGTTTTGGTAGCTTCCACTTCCCTCCAACTCTGGACAAGCTCGACCACATCTTCGCCAAGGATGGAAAAGTCGAAGTCCGGATGCTCGCAGAAGATGTTATATATAATGGTCGACAAGGCGGTGTCACTGGCTTTCTCTTCGAGCTCCTTGGCTTCAGTAGGCTTGAACTCTTCAATAGCCTTGTGAGCCGCCTCTGTTGTCACCTCCTTCATGCGATCCGGATGCTCAGAGATAGTCTTTTCAAGCTCTTTAATTTTCTCCTCGAGCTTTTCCTTTTCGGGCTTTTCCTTGGCCAGAACCTCGCGTAGCTGCCGATTCTCTAGTTCGAAGGATTTTTTCTCTTTCTCGCGAACCTTCTCTGAGTTCTCGAATGCTTAGGTTATTTCTTCGACTTTTTCGGCTTTTTCAATACATTCGAGGACCAGGTCATGCATCAAAACAGCAACTGCAGCAGTCTAAAAATATAACACATCAATACCAGAAAAATGCGTTGAAGAGAGAAAATAGAAGATACTTACATTCGCTAACATCCTCATCGCAGAACCGAAGGCAACCTTGGCTGATCGTCACTTCATCCTCTCCCAACCATCTTCAGAAGTGAAGCGATCAATGAAGGTTGCGCTCATACTAGCCTTCTCCGACAATTGGTTAAGGAGTGTGAAAAGCTCCTCGTTTTTATCAACCTAGATCGGTTCTGAAGAAGTAACAGTCTCCTTGGATGGATCAAGATGGCTCGCAGTTTGAGGCTGAGGAGGAGGCGAGCTTGTCGGGATATCCTCAAAGGCGACTTTTCGTTTCTTGGAAGTGTCGACCTTGTCTTTCCCTTTTGACGTCGATGGAGGGGTGCTCTCTGGCGTCTTGGACTTTGCCATTGACCCCAGAGTGGAAGGCAGTCCTCGTAGTCTGCTACCAATAACCATTTCTGTATAGATGTGAGTCAGCATGTGAGGTGACATAATACGATGATAAGGAAAAAAGAAGGAAAAAATAATTATCTTCTTACTATTGAGAAAGTAGTGGTGATACGGCTTCTGGAGATGATGGTTCCGAGGTTGTAGGGGTGGCAGGGGCTTTTCGCTTCCTAGGTTTGGAAGACGAGGCACTCTTTTCCGTCTGCTTCCTTAGCTTCTTCTTCTTCGAGCTCGAGGGTCTGGTCAAACAGACGGTGGAATCTGGGAAGGCGGCTCTACTTAGAAGCAGACCGCAAGCGACTAAGTTCTTGGAAGTCCTAAGCTTCTTCCAATCGAATTCTTCAATCGGAAGGTTGTTTATTCTGTACACCCTTGCGAGTTGTTCTCTGGAAAGTCCAAGCCATTCCTTATTATCTGCGATGATATACGAGTACGATCAGAATAATATGTTTATGCAGAAAAGGCAATAAACTGAAAGTTACCTATCAGGATTCTGAAAGAAGTCATTATCTGCATAGTCAAGGTGGAAAAATGGATTTGTCCATTTTCCCATGTTGTTGCGAACCCCGTAGATATATTTTATTGCTTGGTTCGACCACTTGCTCGCATAAAAGAAGTTGAAGTCTGATGGGTTTGATTTCACTTGGTAAAACCAAGCGAACTCTTCAGGAGTGGGGGTCTCTAAGCCTAGTTTATGGTATAGTATGTACAGACATACCATGTATCTATAAGTGTTTGGAGTTAGTTGAAAAAGAACGACTCCATAATAATTGACGATTGATTTTATGTAAGGATAAAGTGGGAAATGGACACCGCATTTAAGAACTGCTTCAGAGAATGAGGCAATTCCGCGAGGTGGTGTATATGGTCGATTGAACTCTATGGGAAGGCAAAGAAAGATGGCGATCTTGTAGTTGCACACGATCTTGCTGAGCCTGTTCGTGGTGCAGCTCGTCCTTATATTGGTACATGACCAGTCTCCCTGTACATATTAATAACCCGTTGCGAACGCAGGGGCATCTCTGATATGCCGGGGCCATTGGTCTTGAGGAAGGTCGCCTATGCGAGGACTACTTTGCTTTACCCTAGTTATCTCAACTTCAGGTTCTAGCTCAAGATAATCTTCGAGGTTTATGGAGCTAACGCTGGTATTGGAAGATTCTCCTGAGAATGCATTCCCTTCCCTAAAATCCTCACTACTAGACATCTGAAAAGAAATATGGATGGATTTAGTCCTATGCGAGCATCAGGGATCTTAGCTATATTCGAGCAGTTTTGGGGTCTCATCCTAGGATTGCATTAACAAGCTGCTCATCAAATTTTTTCTAATCGATCTACGGATTCATAAAAATCGTTCGAGCAATTCGTTAAAAAAAAAAAGATTTCAGACCCTAAAAAGAAAAACTCTTTCACGAGTTCGTCTCTGTCAGTCATCTAAGAGAAAGTATTCTATAAACCAATGAAGGGAATCTGAAAAATTTCCATTTCAGTCCATCCGAGTGTGGAACGGATTTTCATTCAAGATATTTAGGCTCTACAATTGGATTCAATTTCTAGAAATAAAATCTGTAAATGGGTTTTCTGGACAGACAGAACAATAAGAGAGAGAGGATATATACTAACCTTTCTTCGAAGATAAAGGGATCGAGATATAGTCTGAAGGATTGTAGTGATAGCTTCGTCGGAGAAGAGGCTATAAGTTGTATAAGCTTAAGAATAAGACAACACTGAAAGGATTGCTTTGTGATTGCTTCCGGTTTCGAGAGAAATAGCAGACGATAGGATTTTTAAAGAGGAGACGAATTAGTTTTTGATATATATGTCTCGAGTATCGTCAAATCACAGTCGTAGATCAAGGTATTTAATTTTCAAATCCAAAGGTCGAAGTTCACGCGGGATTTGATTTTCCGAAATTAAATCAGTATCTTTTCAAAATTTAAAACGATTCGATTTAAGACAACAGCTGGCGTCATCGCTATCATTGTGTTTGTTTAAAAAAGAAAAAGAAGGGAAAAGTCTCCTCGAGTTTTGCTATTCTTCTTAGAAAAGGTGACACGTGGTTTCATCTATCAGAAAAAGGTGCGCGTGATCTTGAAAATGTGAGATTTAAGATCTGACGACTCTTCAAAGGTCTCAAGTCTAGGTTATGACGTCACATTTTTTTAGCTCGCACTTATAGTAGAAGAAAGCTTTATTTTGTCCTAAAGAACTAATGGAGCTGGGGGGCAATTGTTGTGCGGTCTAAAATCCTATATGTTAGTCAATACCAAAAAGGGAAAAGTTGACCAAATGAACTTGCCAGGTTGCATGAGTAAGATTAGGTGTGACCTCCTTCGAAAGAGTTAAGTGCGACCTCCACCGCATAAGTTAGTGCGACCTTCTCCGAAAGAGTTAAGTGCGACCTCCATCGCATAAGTTAGTGCGACCTCCTCTGAACGAGTTAGGTGCGACCAGAATGAAAAGGAAACTAGACTAAGCTTCGTCAAACGGGTAACCTATAAAGAAAGGGAAACAAAAGTTTCTCTTTAAAGATCGATCAGTCATCTCATTTAAGTTATTACCCAATTATATTGTTACTCGAATTGTATTTTCTGATTATACAGTTACCCATTCTCACAATTGGGAAACATTGAGCTATCCTCGCCTATATAAAGGGAGTTCATTGTTTCAGTGGGAGATCTTTTTGATCTTTGATCTTTTATCTTTTAGATCTTTTGGGAACTTTTAGACTCTTATTTCTTCTTTCTGAACAACACATTGTAATTTTGAATTCTTGTAATTCTCCAGAAAATAGTAAAAAATAGTGGACGTATACTCATCTTTTTTGGGGCTGAACCACTATAAAATTTTTGTCTCTTTGTTTGCTTTGATTAATTAACCATTTTCACACACAAATCACATTTTGTAATTTTTCTAAATTTATTGTTGACATAACCTCCCTCAACCGCTCCTATTTTTTCTCATTCTAAATGGACAATATTATTATTGTGGGGCAAATAGTTAGATTTCAAAGATTTTGGTGAAGCTTTTGGTAGTTATCTTACCACAACACGCTAGTTGCAAACTCTTATTGTCGGTTCGGTCGATAGTTTGGAGTCAACAGCAAGCGGTGGTTTTGACAGTGATGCCTAAGCATCGTTTGTTTAGCAAGGATGGTATAAATTTTGGTCCGTAGAATTAGAGCTTTTGTCTTTTGGACTATTAACCTGCATTATTCTCGGGTTGTTTAAAATGTCTTAATCTTGGATGGTGAAATCAATATGTCCATGTAATTTTTTAATTTCATTATGTTCTTGCGTAGTCATTTTTGCTATAATAAGAATTCTGGGTGCCCATATTTTTATAATGTTCAAACGTGGTTATTTTTTACTTTTGGCTATATGTACATCAATTATCATTAATTCCTTTATATATTTTCGGGTATGGAATATTTGACATTCTTTAATTAGTCTTCAATGTAATTTCATTCGTTTCCCTAAAAAAAAATTATCAGTTTATTTTGAATTAGATTTTTATAAGTATGTTGCTCGATGGAAGAATTATTTTCGGTTCTTCGTTTTTCAACCAAATTAAAACTTATAAGAAATTTTATTTCCATTGAGATTTCTAAAATCGTGTAAATTGTCAGTTTTGAATTGAATAATATCTATTTTTATTTTTATTTGCTTGTTTGATTAGAAAGAAAACAACAAAAAGAAAAATAATACAAGAAAAAGGGATTTCTTTTTAGTTCCAATTTCCATCATATATCCCCTGAAAATTTTATTAGGGGCTCAGTTGAGGAGCACATGTATACTTGACGATCAAAATTCACAAAACATGTTATTAGGGATTGAAATATTACTAGCAAGTTTGAGATACTAAATACTTAAAAAAAAATAAGAACCTAAGTGATACAACCGAGAAAAGTTGGATTTAAGGTAATATTTATCCAATTTAATTTAATTAGATAAAATATATTCTAATTTTAATAAATAATTTTATTAAAATATTTCTCTAATAAGTAAATTATGAAATCTTTTGATATTTATTATTGTAAAACAATCAAAATATTATTACAAATATTATACAAAAAAAATAATATTTTATCAAAAATATCTGAAATATTCAATAAATATTTAAAACTAATAAACACTTACACGACTTTATATTGACAAGGGCCAGTTAGGCCGACCTAACATACCTTTTTTTTTTCCCTTTGTTTTTTCGGCCAAGAGACCTAATATTAATTTTAAAGCCAGGCCCGCACGTTTTTAGATTGGGCTGGTCTAATCCATACATTAGCTTGGTAGGTCCTAGGGCTAGAATGGACTTCTAATACTTGAGTACGGTTTAGCCAGCCTGCTTTATCATGTGTTTAATACATCGGTAACATAATTAAGGTTAAAGGTGAATTTATTTGGTTTGGGAAGTAAAAGTGAGGGGGGAAATTAGAATTTTAAAGTAGGGTAAGTTGAGAATAAAGAGAAAAGGTAAAGGGCACTTTCAGAATATTAATTACGGGCAGAAAAAGTAGTTATCTCGTGGTCCAAAATAAACCATCAATTTTTTTTCCCTCTCTTCCCAATTTTCTCTATTTTCCTCTTTTTCTCTTATTTTCACTTTCTTATGCTCCATGTGTGATATCTCTTCAACTGTGAGTCAATTTTCTACAAATAAGGTACTATTAGAAAGCTCTTGATGAAATTAAGAATCTGGTAAAGTTTCACTGTGATCGAAAATTGAACAAGCCGCCACCCTCTGATTGAAAGTCATGGCTAGAAATTTACTCTTCAGCCCATAAGTCAGCCATCCGACATTATTTTTCCAGCGATTTTGAAGAGTGGATTTCGAGTCAAAAAACTGGACACCAAGTTTGCTTAATTTAGTAACCGTTTGGACCTTGACCGGAGCTTCGCTAAAAATGTGCGTATTTCAAGTGTTCCAGGCTAGATGTAGGCCAATCCGAGAGGTTCTAGCTCTGGCCAACTCCATCACGGTGATCAATATTCGAGGGCAAATAAACCTTGACCCTCGGTTCCTAGCACTGCCACTGTCACCGGAGCTTTGCCATTGGATAGCTGTTGTTGACTAGTCAACGGTTAAATTTTCATTCGTACTTTAGTTTTTAGGCTTCCGAACGTCAATTTAGATAACTAAACACATATTCGACCTTGTTTCAACTATACGATCATTGTGACGACCCCCGTTTTGCCAAAGAGGAGTCCATCGGTGTGTCGTTTTGAGGGATTGTCACTGTTTTTAGCCTGGAAGCACCAAAGTTCAGACTACAACTAGTCTTAGATTAGCCTAATAAGGTAGGGTTTCCGACTACTCATTTGGTTGTGCATTTTCATATATAAAGTCTCGTAATAATTAAATTTTTAATAATATTTTGATATGTATATCAATATATGTCCTGACCACCAATTTAGCATATATATTGTTGAAAATCTGGCCTGTGATCACGAGATATGTTCTAGAAATTGTAATATTAGTTATTGATGACTCTTGATATGCATGATTATGCATGATTAGAACTTCGATTTGGTACTCCACTGATATGATTATTTTTGTGAAAATGACTAAATAAAAAGAATATGGAACTAATGTGCAATATGCTTCCCCATATGAGATTGGTAGAATGGTTACGGGCGGTATAGTTTGGAATGATTATAGAATTTAATGCCAAGTTACGCCTTTTTTTAGGTATTGTTATGTTATTTATTTATGCGGATATATGAGTTAAACTTTATGAACGAGCCTTATCTTGGCAGATTTTATTGCATGATTACATAAATGAAAAAGATAATAGTTATTATATATCTTCTTATAAATCTATTTTTATGTATGACATTATTAAAGTATTAGCATCACCAAGTTTTTTAAATTAATTGATTAGAAATATATGGGTTTATAACGTATTTATAAAGCTAGTGATGCATGATTTAATAAAAACAATGAGGTGAGTAATCATAAATTCTACTAAATATAGTTTTGCTCATTTCCCTTCTCTTTCTTTCTTTCGGAAAGTGTTTAGTGTGATTTAGACAATGATAGTTAGTGATAGCTTTTCTAGTGTAGAGTTGTGGATAGACTCTTTTGAAGCACTTAATTAGTAGTGTCAAATTTGTGTTGGACTTATCTAGAGATATTTTGGACTTGTCTAAGTATTTGGGATCATTTGGATATTAAGAACCGTATAATTTATTATCTACGATGGAGTGTGAACTATGGATGTAATAGATGATGTATTGGAACTTATTTTAAACTATATCCAGACAATCTATTTTTAACGAGGTGGTTCGCATTATTAGGGGATCTGAATATTGAATATTCTTGATTTAGACTTGTGATTGATTGTGGAAAAACTATTTTGAGGATGAATGATCTTTGGTTCACTCCTTTGCGATTTTCTTTTTTAACTAAATTAGGTTTCCACTCAAATATGAATTATATTCTCTAAAAAGTTATATGGGTTGAATTAGAGACCCATTACAACATTTCCGTCACTAATCCCACTTCGGGATGTGACAATATGGCTCCGTTCTAGACGAGTTAGGCAGCCCGTATTTATTTTTCTGCTCATTAGGTCAAGTATTATAGGATCATAAGAATAAATATACTTACTTTATTGCTTACTTTATCTTTATCTTGTTTTATTAATGATATATATATAATGATCTATTTTGGATATAGTTTTACATATGTGGATTATAAATGGTTTCGAATACATATGTGGACACTCGAATTTATAAATTATTTTTAGGGTAAAAGTTACGTTTGGCCCCTGAACTTTTAATTTAGTCTCATTTTGACTAATGATTTTTAAAATGGCCCATTAATGGCACTAGATCTAACAAAATTTCCCAACATAGCACTTATCGTCTGTCAACATTAAATTTGGATAGAATTATCACGTGATACGCATGGGGATTGGCTATTGGAAATATGTTAATCCTTAATCCTGTACATATGGATTTTTTAACTATCACATATTTACATATTTGGTTACACTTGTTTATGGTTAGTCAATAGGGTGGTTTTTACGCTTTTATGTGGTATTTTGACTTGATGTTTTAAATGCTTTATATATCTTTAAAAACCCACGATATATTTATATGATGACATTGATTAGTTCCTACTAAATTTTAATCAAAAGTAAAAGTTCAAATTGGACCGTATTTTTAGATCTTTAAAATAAGTTATAAAGAAATAATACCTGATTTTAAACTTAAAGAATTGAGCGTTAATATCAGCTGAGTGAAAAGTGAATGCATCACATCTTCTAGGTAGCTGCTTTTGGATTCTAAAACTATCGAAAATCAAATAAATAATAGAGGCATTTGGTAGAACCTAAAATGTAGAGCGATAAATAATTCCTTCTAGGTAATTGCCTTGTTTCTATATAAAAGAAAAATGGTAAGGATTGCTTCCAAAAAACTATAATTATTGGATTTGTTTGAAATATCCTTGGCGATAAATTGTATTTAAAACACACACACACAATGTATAATCTATATATGTTACAGTGTATACACTATTAAACAATTTGGCTTTGCAAATATGATTGCTTTTAATACAATTTCTTAGAATTAGTTTATAAGTGGACAACAAATGCATGTAAAACATCTTAGTTTTATGAGATTATTGTCACGACCCAAAGCTTAGGGCGGTGGTAGGAGAAGAATTTCGTTAGAATTGGAATTCCTTAATTTATAAAGAAAAAGTTCTAAGAGATTTAAAATTTTATAATGGCACGATAAAAACATTTGAAATTAATGAGCCTATCCCACAGTTTATAGTCACCAATAAACATAAATTAAATAATTTAGAAGAACCAAATTCAAATAGTTAATCAAACATCACCATTCACACCTCAACATCAAGCTGATATGACATATATATTTTACAGACATATTCAAAGTAGTATAATCCATTTATTTAACAAGACTTAAATACTAGTCTTAAATCCACACCCCTAGCATTACTAACTCATGAACTACGAGTAAAAGATAACTCCTTAATCCGCTTATTAGTCGTCAATGTCACACTGGACATTATTTGTGGAGAAAGTATGGAGGGTAAGCATAAAATACTCAGTAGGTTACCCAATTTCCCTTTTTGAGAAAGTCTTTTTATAATTCTCAAAACACCTGTATGGTTAGTAGTACTTGAAAGTATTTTTATAAATATTAAGCTTTCAAAACATATATAGAAAATCATACTAAAACTAAAACTAAATGTCTAGGTCAAAACACATAGGAAATCATAATAAAATAGACATAACTACACATCACATAAATCAACACCTCTCATGAACTCTCACCATCTCATCACGACTAGAGCAGCACATACTGCATGTCTTGAGTGCTCCTTACCTGATATCTATCTTTGGAATCGGAAGAACACCCATGTATCTAATCCTACCGAGCTGGAGGGACATCGAATGTCTACACCTACCGAGGGGAAATAGTCAAAAAACAAATCTCGTGCGGATTTACGGGCTCTCACCGAAGGCAAGTGTACTAGTCTGCCTACTACAATATTGTGATGTCTAAGATGACTCCCATATATGATCATATGAAATGTACAATATATGGAGTCTCAAACAACCATGTAATGGTTTAACATTCTAGACATGCCCTGATTTTTAAATAGAAATCCATTTTGTACTTAAAAATCCAAAAACACTATTCCTAAGATTTAGCTAAATCCCAAGATTAAAACTTGTACAAAATTATATGTAAAATACCCAGAGCAATCCACAATGTTTCACCAGTTCACAGTTCATTAAAATAATTATTCAAATAATTTAATTTAATAAAATCATGAAATTTCATTTTTTTCAGAATAAATTCCAATTTTAATGAAAAATAATAGAAAACAAGGAAATTGAATCCCTTACTTTGAACTAGTAATTATGCTGAGTTAACAACGCTAGAAGAGTCCTCTGTTGATCAGCTGGTTGTTCAGACGATCATTTCTGGATTCCGACATATTCACTTGAAAAAGTGAATTTCCAAATAGCCTCAAATTGAGAAACAGATGTCACCATTGAATTTAGAACACCCAAAAATATTGGGTTAAACATAAAATTTATCAAAAATGGGCTCTGATGCAGAACTGGCCTGTGGCGTGCAAACTGGTGCACTTTACGAGCTATTTTCTCGATTTTCGCGCTACTTCAGAAAATAGTGATATTTTATATCAAAATTCATGTCACAACCTCATTGAGTCCAAATTCGAAGTCAGAATTCAGTTTCGAGGTCCCAAAGAGTAAATGGGCTTAAAAATCTGAAAATTATAAAAATACCACATTTTGAAAATAATTAGAAAAATGCCACTTTTTCATATTAATAATTAACGATTTTTCAGTTACTGTTTCAACACTTCAAAATCATGAGATGTCATGTTTCAATCTCCTCTTTCACATGGCATAATTTTTCCGGGCAAAATAACTCAATTCGAAATAATTAGAAAAATACCACAAAATTTAATATTTTAAAAATTATATAGTAACCAACTTCTGACTGGAGCCGAGTTAGACGCTGAGAGTGGTCGAAAATGAAAGCTGGCGTCAAGACAAGTTCATTGGTGGCAACGGCGAACAAAAAACCGTTCTAGTGGCGGTGACTTCAGGTGGTCTTTTCTCTAGCAGTTCACAGCGATAGCACCTAGCACAGGTTCGTTGGTAGCTTCCAGTTAGGGCGGGTAGGCACGTTAGGCATGGCAGTAGCTAGTGGCGCGACGGTGAACAGTGACTGAGAGTGTGGTGTTTGGAGGGCCTCCGTGGAGAAGAAGAAGAAAAATAGGGGTTTAAATGTAATTTTTGAAATTGTTGGTAGTGGGACACGTGTCACTACCAAACTGGACCGAAATTTTTTTTCTGAAATTCCACTTTGGCCACAAATTTTAAAAATATTCTTTCACTTTAATCCCTCCTTAATTATATTTTTGTCCCTGATTGGTAATTTCTTTTTCATTTTTACCCCAAATACACCTAAATTTTATTTTGTCTAAGTTCAATACCAATGATTTAATTTGAAATATTTTCAGATTTTTATTTAATTAATCTAAAAATATAAAATTACTAAAATGCCCTTGAATTAAAATTATTTAATTACCCTTACAAAATTTAAGATTTTATAATTATAATATGTATTTTTTGTAATTTAAGATTCCACCAGCTACGATACAACCCGTAATTAATCAAACCCTAAATTTTTTTAAACAACATAATAGTGTTGTAATTTAATTTACCAAACACACATATATATATATATTTTTTTTTGTCATAATTATTTCTCCTCACAACATAGCTACCATAGGATAGTAACATAACTGTAGTATAATACAAGAATATACACTAAACTGGCCCATAATTTAGAAACTACGGTTCAAAAATGTCTTATGTTTCAAAGAACTTACACCCAAAAAAAAAAAAAAAGGGAGGATGAGGAGGTATTTTCAACAATTATTTTTTTCTTCCAAAACTAGACTTAGTAGGGATGAAATTCAAACCATATGTAGAAATTTTGAAGGGTGAAATATAATTTAGAAAAATAAATTCAAAATGTTTTATTTCACCAAAGATTGTTCTTTATAGAGGATTTTTCACTTTGTTAATCAAAAGAATCAATTTTGGCCATGGAGAATATTTTTTTAGGGGGCATGAATGGTGATTTGAAAAAGTTAAAGATAGTATAATTTTAATATTTTCTTGTGAATTTATATGTACATCATCCATATTTCGTGTACAATCTATTAATTTAATTAATTGCTTACTGTAATGGATAATCATGAATATGATCTGTATATTAGATTTATAAACATAAGTGAAATTTCTCTTTATTATTTAAAAGATACAAGGTAGATATATTTACTCTTTTATCTAAATATTCAAATTTCTTTCTTTCGGAAAGAAACCTAAACAATTACATATGACATATGAAATTTCTGTTAAAAAACACTAAAACTTTGAAAAGCACTTATAAATCTAATCTTTTTTTAATAGAAATAAAATTCAAATGAAAAAAGTCAGGGAAAACATATTCTCCTCTAACCCAACTCCCTATCATAATCTTGTCTCACTTCTTTGGATTGTGCAAATTAACCGCTTAACGACATAAACCAAATCCCATACCAAATGTGCGTTGTGGATCAGAACTATAATCCTCCATTTTCTTTTTTAGATTTCCCCACTTTCTTTAGAATGCTTCCAAACCACACCATATCATGCTCACCCTTTTTCCTAGCTCCCAAAGGGGATTTTACTGGCTCATTTCTTCCTTCTATTTTTTTAACGTCATAAGATTGCTGAGTGTGATACTTTTGCTAATTTTCAATTTAATTTTGCACACTTTTGTTGTCAACGAGAATTCTGAATTTCGCGTCCTTTTTCTCCCCCAAATTGTATTGAATGTCAACAATACTCTAACAAATTATACTTTCTATAAAAAAAAAAATCCTAAATATTACTCGATTTTTGAGACAATAATATACATTAATAACTATAAATTCAGGAAAAGTTTACGATAAGATTGTTGGAATATCATCTTCTAAAAACTAGCGGGTCTGCCCACTATTAATTTGTCCAAGTGGTACTCACTTGATAGGAGCTGTCACGTTACTAGATTTAGCTTTGGCTACTCTCATTTTCTAAAGTGTTATTCCTAGAATTCAAACTTCTATTCACTTAAAAACTTTAGTAGTTGTTACCAGGATGTCAACTCTAAAGCAATTAAGTGAGTATTTAGATGTATAAATTCTGAGAATATGAGAGTATCCAAAGCTAAATATAATGTGGTGATAACTCCCATCGAGTGAGTACTAATTGGACAAATAAAATGCTAGCCCAATGTTTTGTAGAAGGTGCTCTTTCAACAAAGATACTATGTTTATTATATATTTTTTACTTGATTGAATTGAAAGAATATGCTTCAACGATTCACTTTTAACTTTCGTTACTCGTGGTTTCTAATAGCCATGTATATTCGATATCCTTCAATTTGAATCCTCCATAGCGATTAAAAATTTTAAATTAAGAGATATGCATGGGAAGGGAACGAGTTCGGGAATAATTTTATGAAGATACATATATTCTGCCTAATCTGCCGATTTCATACTAGTACTAGATATTAAAAACATATTATAAATGCTCAAGTCTAGTAAAATCAGGGAATCCTCATTCAGAATTACAAAGCTGTTAATCTTCTGTCAAAAGAAAAATATATGTCAAACAAAGAGCGGAGAAAATAAAGAAGAAATTGAAAGAAAGAAATAAAAATCAGTTATATATATCACAATTTTTTTTCCTTCTTTTTACAACAAGTAAATAGAGAAATAAAAAATAAAGATGGTATAAAGAAAGGGTAATCTGATTTTAAAGCGATTATGATTAATTGTAAAAGAATAAAATAAAATAACATGAAGATTGAAGAGATTATGTCCTTGTTATTGTTGTTGTCATTAAACTCCCATTATTTTAATAAGTTTACCGTACACGTACATTAATTACTGATCAACTGTCTCTAGAAAAAATAGACACTCCATTATTCCTACGACATCATCAAAATGTCGTTTTTGAAGCCCTTCGAGACAGAATAATCCAACAAAGCAAACGATACAGCACAAAGAATCCAAACATAATCCCAACATTGATCCATCTAGGGTCATCTTCCAATCCTCTACTCTTCAACACATCATTCCCAGTGAGTAAACACTTAGGCTGATGATTATCAATAGTATTATTCCTATTATTATTATTATTCCAAGAGAAACACTCATTTCTCAGGCTCCAATACTCGTTGGTGAGCAAAGAATCAAGCGGGTATCTATAAAGCGAAACATAGTACATAAAGATCCAATACCTAGGGATACTTCCCTTGGGGATGAAGTAACCTGAGAAGAGAAAAAAAGCTCCTAGAACCGTACAGATGAGCGAGTTCCCGGATATGAAATCTGGCGAGATTGCGCTGAGGAAGAGGACGAGAGAGCTCGCCATCAAGACGATGAGCCAAACAACGAGAGCGAAGAATGCGAAGGCGGCGATGGAAGGGTTGAGCCCAACGATCCAGTAAACGGGAACGGCGAAGAGAATCGCCACGGCAAAAAGGAAAGGCAGGAAAACGACAGTGTTGGCAATCATGTAGGAAGATATTTTGTAAGCTCCTCTAGAGGATTCCTTCATCAAAACTTGTCGTTCTTGGAGGAATATAGGGAGTGCTTCGACCGTAGAAGAGAGAAGAAAGCTGAGACTAAACGCAAATAGGCCTAATCTTTCGGCGACTCCTCCTTCGTCTCTTCTCAGTTTTACGTACACGCTTCCTAGGCCAAATCCACCAACTAGAGCTTGCATAGTTCGAGCCAGAAAAAGCTGCTTCGTTCGGTAAATGATTTTCCAAAACCTTGAGCACAGAAACATAATCTCGAATAAATACATCGTAAATAAACAACAGGTACCCGTTTTCTGTGGACTATTTCGATGTTCAAAGCAGTCGAAATCTTCTTGATCTGGCCACAACACTACTTCCATACCATGAGAGTTATACTCATTTTTGGAACGTGTATAATCTTCGAGTGTCCGTACAATTTCCATGGCGAACTCTAGAGAGTTTAGCTGAACTGGAATCTGGATTCCGAGCTTATTGACTATGGTTTCTTCTAGAGATTCAAGGCTGCCACTGTGGACTACAGATCCTCGAGAGAGAATCAAGAAGTGGGAGATGTATTGGAGAATTCGATAACTCGGCTGGTGGATAGAAAGAATGATAGTTCTCTTCTTTGTTCTAGCCACCATTGATAGAAGCTCGATTACTTGAAGTGCCGAAGTACTATCTAAGCCCGAAGTCGGCTCATCGAGGAGTAGAATCGGCGGGTCTTGAATCATTTCCACTCCGATCGAAACCCTTTTCCGCTCTCCGCCGGAGATTCCTCGGTTCTCTTCATCTCCAACGAAACTTTCCGCTACATTCGAAAGGCCTAGCTCGTTTATCAGACTCAAAACCCTAGCTTCTCTCTCTTTAGAACTCATTTCTTTGAGGCTAAACTTGGCGCTGAACATTAGTGTTTCCTTGACAGTGAGTAGAGGAAGTAGGTTATCTTCTTGGGCTACGAAACCACATAGTTTCCTCAACTGTGAGGGATGGCTTATTGGATGATCATTGACTGAGATACTTTTCGGATAGAAGTTATTATATTCTTTGTGATTTAGTACTCTGCCGGAGATTACCCCGAGGAGGGTAGATTTTCCGGTGCCGCTGGGACCCACGACGGCGAGGATTTCGGAACTTTTGGCGGTGAAGGAGATTGATTTAAGTATTGAAACGGACTTGGTTTTCTGGAAGAAGGGAAATAAGGAAGTGGGTGGTAGTTGAGTAGAATAGGAAAGATTCGTAGTGGTGAGTGTGTAAGTAGTGGTTTTGTAGTGGTGATTATGATCAGACGGTGGAGAGTGGTTGATAGAGGAAGGACTGCCCGTAGACGTCTGATCTTCATGGGAGTGATCATGATCTGATGAGTTATTGGAGAAGAGTATGGCGGAGTCGTCCCCAGTAGTAATGCTAATTGGTCGTTGAAAACAAGCAGCCATATTGTTTTGTACGTGGTTTTTGAGTTTAGTTTCTGGGAATAGAAGGTGCAATATTCGATCATGGGAAGAGGGTTTGATTAATTGAATATGATCGGCTGAGAATTGGAGTTTACAAAGTTGAGGAATTGTTGGAGGTTAGACCAAACCAAGAAGATTCACGTAAAAGAAGCTAAGGTCTTTTCTGTCCCGGTTAAGGATGGTGATATGGTTGGCAGTGTTTGGTTATCCGATCGAGCGATTTGACTCATAGAGCTAATTTTGGTTTTTTACTCTTTCGTCCTTTATTCACCAAGCTGCTTGAAATATATATCTATATATACAGTATATTACAGTCAGTAGATGCGAGTTTATTATTACATATAATCTAATATAAACTAATGCTATCATGATGTGATCCACAATCTAATACTATATATGTAGGCTGTCACTTAATAATAATAATAAACTCGCATCTACTGACTGTAATATACTATATATATATATATATATATATAATAAATTACGGGAGTGTACATATGTGAGATTTTTTTAGAAGCAAACGCATCCAATTATTTATTATGTCATAAATAAAATAAGTTATGTATATAATTGGTATTATGAACGTCATTTTTCGGGTAGTCATGAGTAAATAAATGTTCATTTTGGGTTCCTTGAAAAGCTGAAAGAGCAATATCGTACAATGAGGCGATATTTGAGTTGGAAATTAATTCTCAAGTTATAGTAGAAAGGGGAGGTTGAACCAACCAAACTAGACTGTTAAAAAGAAGTTCTTTGAGTAACTCTAAAGGCGAAAATATAGTTGAGATCAGTTTGATAATTTTTAGGTACGTGGCATGATCGGTTTAACTAGTTGACTTAATATGCCATGGCATTTGGTTTCTTAGAGAGAGAGAGACAGAGAAAGAGAGAAGAGAAGAGGCCTTGAGAATATATCACAAATATGAGAAAAATATTATATGCAACATTAATACATGAATATCATCATACATGCAGAGTTTTTTATTTCGTTACCAGGGATTAAATTTTTGAACTAAATATTGAGTAATTACCATTCAGAGGTCAAGATTGGTTGGTACACGAGGTTGGTACACGGTACACCAAGCTAAGCCGCCGCTTTTCAACCAAAAAGCTAATTATAAGAAAAAACCCAAGTTCCCCGCCACATATAATTAGTATAAACTTTTTACATATAGTACGAATGTGATAGAAATAGAGTTTTTTTTTTATTTCTTTCCTGAAAATGATAAAAATAAAAGTTTTAGCTGTTTAGTAAATTTTAACTGTGAGCAATTTGTATTTGTTGATTTCTATTTATTATAACTAACTAATACTTGAACAATGAACTACCCATTATTGAATCAGAATTATATTTTAAAATAATTTATAATTAAAAATAAGATAATTTTATTGGTGGAAACTAATTAGGAATCAAGCGAAAAAAGGAACGTTTCAAGGGATTAAAAGTTAATAATTGAACAGCAGGCAAACTGACTTCAATATTTATAATAATAATAATAGGAATAATTTTTATAAATTGTAGCATCCTTTCCCCTTTAGTGGACTCATGCACATGCAAAGTGAATCATTACGTATTAAAACAATTGTATAAGGCCTAATGTAAAAAGAGCCCAAAAGGACCGGCCTGAAAAAAGTCTGACGTGAACTCAACTTGAGCCGGACTCAAACTCGATTATTCTTTATTCTTAAGGTCGGATTTGGATTTGGTATTTTTTAACTTGAACTTGGCCCGAAGTCCGACTCGAAATCCAAATTTAAAGCCCGATCTAAAGGCCTAAAAATTCAAAAAAGTCATTAAACATTAAAAATAAAAGCTCGAATTAAGCCCAAAATTTTAGAAAAGACATATTTCTTAATTGTTTTCTATTAAAATTATTCAAAAACTTGCCTTATTCTTTTGTTTTTTCGTATTTTATGTCATATTTTATTTTTAATATTTTTATTTTGATTTCAAAAGTTCGAAAGTTAAACTCAACCTGTCACGACCCAAAATCCAGGCTAGTGGCAGAAGGAGAATTTTACTAAGATAGAAAATTCTTTGATTTATTTTTAAAAAGGTCTTAAAGGTTTCAATTTAGTAAAATAATCTATTTAAATAAAATATTTAAAATATCATTCAGTGAACATCTCCTACAATTCCTATACACCATTAAACATAAATTGAATAGTAACCAAAAAATATAAATCAATTTGACTTCAAGCATGATCATCATCCACAATAAGTATCAAATACCAAAATAGCATACATAAAGTTCACAAATATAATAGAAAATAGTAATCTCAATTCAATGCTAAATCAAAATCCAAACAATTCAAATACCACAACACCATAGCATTATCAAGATAACAAACTACAGTCAAGAAAAGTCTCTTAATCCTCTTGATCACTAAGGTCGTACTGAATACTACCTGAGGAAGGAAGGAAGGAAGAAAGGGGGTGATCATAAAATACCAAATAAGAAAGCATTTACCTTATTTGAAAACATATTAGTAATGGAAAGTTCCTATATGGTTAATTTAATCCAAAACATATATATATATATATAATAGTCCAAAACTGGTATCCATATGTACATATAAAACAGTATATTCAAAACTATTCAATTCAAAAGTACATGATACAAATCAACTTATACCCATGAACTTACATTCTCTCATCAATGGAAACCCAGGATGATAGTACTAAGTGTACCGAACAATCTGTCTGATACATAAGCCTATACTTGGAGGGGACACTTACGTATTGTCTACCAAACCTGGAAGGGTAACTGTATTACCTATGCCTACCAAATAGAGAGGTAATCAGAGAAAACAAACTTCGCAAGGGTTTATAGACTCTATATGGATGATAGGGCATCTAGTACTATACTATAAACCCACGATGCTAATATGATACTGATGTATGATTCTATGACACGTGCAATATAGAACTAAAGTGTAAAAATAGTTGTGCTCGAATTTTTCAATAAAATAGGCATATTAAGTTTTATAGAAAAATCAACAGTATAATGGTCTTATTATTTATATACCCAAAAATAGTTTGCACTCAAAAATGGAGCAATACAATATATATATATATATATATCATACAATCCAATTCCATCACAGATATCTAAAACAGTTCTAAAATTATATTTGTTATCATGCGTAATATAAAGTAAGATTTATTTGAAAACGATATAAAACGGAGGTAATTGAATCTTTATCTCACTAGAATAGCGATACCACACTATTAGACCTCAAGATATTATTGGACGATCGTTTAAATGGTCGAGAACCAATTCCAAGCCCTATATCGCTCACCTGTGAAAAACTAACTTCTCAACGAAGCTTCAAATCTATAAATAGACTTCTTCACTGAATTCCTAGTCTCCAAAATAACTAGGTTAGATATATAATTCGTTCAATTTGGATCAAGGCTAAAACCAGATCATTAGCATGCAAAACAAGGTAAATATTAGTCAACTGATTTCGTTTTTCGTGTCAATCATCAAATATAGTCAATATATATATATATATATATATATATTAATCTTCTCTATTTTACAAGTACGTTCCAAAAATAACATCAGAAACATAATCCAACAGTTCAATCAAAAGTCAAATCTCAAAGCTCAAACTACTTAACAATGGCAATTTTTGATTCGGACAAAATAAAGTCACAAGATAGATGCCTGAAGATTATTCTTGACGATAGAATCCAACGAGCCCAATAATACAACTTGAAACAGCTTGAAATGATACCAGAAATTCAAAGAGCTTGCAATGATTATGAGCTTCTTGCCAGTGTTCGATGACTCAAGTGTCTGCAGGAGTTGGTGGCACAGCGAAGCTCCGATGGGGGTCAAGGTAGCGGGGCGACGAATGATGGCTGCTCGTCTGGTCCTTAGCTCCTTATTTCTTCTCTAGCCGAGAGAGAGAGAAAGAGAGAGAGAGAGAGGGGAGAAAAGGAGAAGGTCCATGTGACCTTGTATGGGGCTTTGCAATTTTTCTCAAAATTACCCAATGATCCCTTGTTTCCAAAAACTCTTGCAAATAAACTCATTTATTATTTAATCCAAAAATAGGTAAAATTCCAAAATTAACCTCTTAAAATCTGGGTTTTTACACAACCTAAATGTAAAGCTCGAAGCATAATCCTAATATAGAGCTTGAAACTTCCAGGGCTGGGCTTTAGGCTTCAGTTTCATAAATCCAAGCTCGACCCGACTTGGCTCAAAATATTATGAAACTCAAAAACCCAAGCCCGAACCCACCCAATTCAAAAAATTTGGGTTTGGGTTGGGCTTAGATAGTCTAATTTACACTTCTATGCTTAAGATATAAATTTTGTGATGGTTTTGTATCTTTATAAATGTGTGGTATAAAATAATATAAATACCTTATAACATGGCTTATATGTATACATGTTCAACAACGGTCATTGCCAATGTGGCCATTTGTAAAATCCCTTAAATTTTGGAAAGGTATTTTGATTTTTTGACCATTAAAAAAAATCAGAATTGGATCAAACTGAAAAATGTTTTATGAAACCAAGGACTAAATTATAATTTTATTTTAGGAATTTAGATGTAGAAATTTTTGAACTGAGGACTTATTAGCAAAAATTTGATGTCCATTTATTGATGGACACGTGTCCCATTTATTTTCACTCAACTCACTCTCTCTCCTTCCTCCCGACTCTCTCTCTTTCTCGGTTCTCTCTCTTTCACCGACAAAATGTCGATTTCTGGCGAAGGTCTGATGAGCCTCTTCTCGACAATGACGAGGGCTGCCCCCGGTCAGAAACAAAAGCCCAGCCTCAAACGAATCGTGTGCCACCACTTGTAGCTTTTTCAGAGCTCTGTATCACTAGAAAAAGCCAAAAATTGTCGCGGCTTCAGAAGCTCACCGAAGCCGATTCCAACGTCCATTCACCGTGAAAATGGTCGAGTTTGATTTGTCTCGTCATGATCTTCAACATGGTATATATATCTTGACTAAATATTGCTCGGATTGAATTTTGCTATTTTTGTCAATTTTGAGCTATTTTAGTTTTATATTTAAAATTTTCAATCCGACCGTTAAATTGTAAAATATACCTTATATTTGTGATATACTCGTGAAAATAAAAATTTTGATATATATATTATCTTTATTTGGTGACGAGCAAGAAAATCTAAATCTAATGGCTTAGATTATCTCATTTTGCGTACTATGGGCTCGGGTTCAGTCCGAGTCCGAATCGGTCAAACTATATGTCTAACCTAACGTTTTTAGGTGCTTTAAATTCAATGGTATAGTTTGTTTAACAATTTGAAGCTCCGAGTAAACATCGAGTTTTCAAACCTATCGATCAAAGGTTCGAAAACATAGGTTCGAAAATGACGTCTGTCCTTCCAAACGACATCCAAACGTCACCAAATTTTCTCCATAGTCCCGAGGTATTATTTGGATGCTCAATTAAGGTAGGAGTTCAATTACCTAATTTTATACATAATTTAATTTAAAATTTCCTTTATGACTATTTTGTGAAAAATCGTGAATTAAACAATATTTTGATGAACTGTTGGAAAATCTTAGATTATTCTGGAATTGGACTGTGTAACTTCTTTACATATTTATAAAATCGTGACTTTGGGGTGATTTAGTGGATTTCCTAACCAAGGTATAGTAAATTCTAGAATAATATCAAGCGGAGTTTTAAAGTATTGTTTAGTTATGTTCTGCATGATTATTACATATATCTGACAGCATGTTGTACATACCATAGGATCACACATGAGATACATCTTAGGCATCGCGGTATTGTAGTAGGTAGATTAGTACACCTGTCTTCGGTGAGAACTCGTAAACCTGTGCAAGATTTTTCTAATTATTCCCACTCGGTAGGCATAGGCATTCAGTTGCCCCTCCAGTTCAGTAGGCTTAGATACATGGGTGTTTCTCCAGTTTTCTGGAATAGATATCAAGTAGAAAGTACATAGTACACGCAGTACGAGTTACTCTAATTCGTGATGAGTGTATGTGAGTTCATGAGATGGGTTGATTTATGATATGTATAATCTTGTGATTTTTGATTTTGGTTTTGAATATGTGATTACTCTAAATATCAATTGTTTTATAAACTTGGTTTATGAATGGATTTTGGAAAAGGTATTAACCTTGTAGGTTTAGTAAAAATTGCATTCACTCAAAAAGGTAACTGATTTTCGACTGAGCATTCTCGTACTTACTTTCTACTTCCTCCTATTTCATGTGTTGACCTATTTTATGGTAATTATTCTGGTAGTTTGACAAGCATATTTGGCATATGCTTGCAGTTCCAATCCTTTTCATTAGTTGGTTTGTACTCTATATTAATCCTCATTTTCTAAATCAAATTTATTTAGCCAATAATAATCTATTTACTGAGCAGATGTATAAGGATGATTTTTATCATTATTATTATTATTAAATTGAGTACCTAGAAAGTAAAGTGATTTTAAGTAAATTATTTGAACTTTAGACCTAGGGTTTTAAATTGAACAAATCATTAAACTTCATAGATTAATAAAAGTTTTAAAACTAGTTAATTAAGATTTTCACTAAATTTAAAATGAAGAATTTTTTAGAAATTTAAACTGGTAGATAATAATATAATTATCAAATTTGTTTAATTTTATAATTTACTTACTTTTGAGAATTAAAACTTAAATTTTAAATTTTTCTAAAATTTTAAAAACTATTATTTATCTTTCGCTTAAAATTACGCTACCTTAAATTTTCGTAACACCATCATTACAAGTTTTTCCTTTTAATAAATTAAAAAACATACTAATTGAAAAATACATAAATAAATAATATTTCTCCTAGCTGTCTCATTCCATTCTCTCTTTTCTTGTTGGCTTCATAATTCCAATTTGTCTTTTCTCCCTTTCTCGTTCTTTCTCCTCTCTCTTTCCATGTCACTGTTTTCCCAAAAAAAGTTTACTACTCTTGAATTTTTTTCCGCAATTTAGTCCTTGATGAATTGACAAATCTGTAGCAACTAACATCCAATAACTCATGGACAGATCAAAAAAATATTATTTATCTTTTCTTCCTTGATCTTTCTCTCTGCTTTTTTTTTTTCTATTTTTTTTTTTTTTTTGCAGCCACCAGATTTTGAAAGTTGCATGTCTTCCTGTGCATTTGTGGGCGAGACTGTGGAAGAATTTTTAGTGGTAAGAACCATGGCTTTTGCGATGGTTATACAACTGTGGAGTTAAATTTTTTTGGTCTTTAATTTCTTTTTATTTTTTAAATTTTGTTTTTCTAATTTAGGTTTTGATTTTTTGGGGAAAAAAATTGTTTCTAGGTCAATTTTCTATTTAACTCTAAATTAAATTTTAGAATTATAGACTTTATATTAAATATCAAATATATTGTGGTCCTAGGTATAACTTGGCGTGGTAACTACACTTCCTGTCTGATATATAAGACCATGTGCGATGTGTAAGACCAAGGTAAGTTCACCAAATAGAGAATACAAATGCGTATGAAAAGTTCAAGATCCCAATAACCCCTTCCAATTCAAAGTTAATTTGTTTAGTTCTATTCTACCCTTTGATAGTTACCATTCTTACTTGAGAAAGAGAGAGAGCGCAATAACAAAAAAATAATAGAGGGAAAATGAATGCCACAGTTTGAAGTTTAGCGATATAATGATCGAATATTAATTAATCATTGAATGAGAATTTTTAAAACTAATTCAAAATAAGTAATGCTACATATTTAGATAAACTAATTTGAAAAAAACAATTTGATTATCTTGGTATTATTCTATTTGTTAATATTTTGATTTTCTAATTTAATCCACTCATTAAATGACACCTAAACTGTTGTCATTCAGGATAGCAATTTTGAAAAGGTTTTTCTCTTTTCAAACTATTGGTCCCCAATCTTAACATACCCTTTTCCCCCTACTTGATCATTGGCATTTACTCCCCTAGCATTACAGCATTGTAGTATATATCATGTTAGGCCCTGTCGTCCATTACCCACGTTAGTGAGCTATTTTAAGAGTTATACGTAACTACATATTTAGTAGAAATTAAAAACTCTCATTTGCTCCCGCTTTTCTCTTCACGTCTCAGCCAGTACCCCATACTTTAATTTGAGACCAACCAAATTAGCCTCCCACATAATGCAGGGTCCGATTGTCCAAGTACTCCTAAGAGAACGAGAAAGGTTATTATGTTGTTAACGGAGGAGGTGAGGTCATTCATTGTCATTGTCACATAATTGGGGCTGGAATTAAGGAAGCCAATATTGGAGCTTTGTCGCATCGATCGAGTTGCCTATCGAGATGAAAAGTTATTAGAGGTCATCTTTTGGCCCTTTTTTTTTTTCTTTCTTTCTTTCAATCATGGTTACGACTTACGACCTATTTTAGCCAATATTGTTTACTATTTACTTTTTTAATTGTTATAGGATGTTAGGAAACCCTTGATTGTGTGCTTATATGAATTTGTAATCGCCTAATGCATTATGTAATGTTTTATTAATTAATAGAATTTCATCATTTTTTTTTCAAACTGAAAAAGTTTAGTCATGTTGGCTTTATCCGTTGGAAAAAAGTTATAAAATTCAGCTATTAGTTAAGAACATGTACGGGGATGGAGTTTGGAATTTGCAACAGAACTAGATTTTTGAAAGCTCTAGGGAAACTAAATGCTCTAACGTTAATATATCACTTGATTTATTGTAACTATTATTTGCAGGTTCAGAAGAAAGGATTTTTAATTGGGTTAATAGCATAAAAATATCCTAAATTTGAGTCTTCGCAGAAATTAAAATGATGTTTGACTTTGTAAATTAACCTTTTCATGCTACTAACTTTTTTAAATTTCTATCCAATACCTCTTAAAATAGTGCATTTCAATGAAAAAATTAAAAAAAAATAATTGGTTAATTGTGGAATATAGAATAATAGGGACTAATATGCAACAAATCTGTAAGGATAGGAATGTAAATGCCCAAAAAAAAAAACAGAAAAGAAAGATAATTAAAGATTAACATGTGCATGGGAAAAGGCTCTTGTTTCTCTCTAGAAATAATCTCCTTCTCTTCTTCTTTCTTCTCCTCATCGTCTTCTTCTTCCAGTGGAGAATTTCAATTTCTTAATTATTTTTCTTATGTTTTTAAATAACTTTTCCATTCAGGAAAATATAACTCCACTTGTATCTTTATATCTGGTTATGTGATAGTTTTAATAATTAGTCCTAAAATTAGTACAGAAAAATAATTATTTTTTGAAGGCTTTATTTTTGATATTATGTTTGAAAATATGAGTGTCTAAAACCTTTTAAATATGACCCAACTACTTAAAGCCCAAAACAAAGGCCGAAGCTCACATAAGAAATATATGAAAATTAGACTCAATACTTGCTTTCTGGAGGTCTTTTTTTAGCATATTTGAATACATATACATTCTTTTCTTTTTTTTTTTAAATAATTGCATACCTATTTTTACATATAGATTTTATATATAAAATAATTGTGATATATTTTTTTCAGCCATTAGATCATTATTCAATAACTATTATAATTTAAATAATTAGAAAAAAAATAATAAAAATAAATACATATTATTTAATATTTTTTTCTCTTCATTTTTTATCATAAAAAGACGAGCATAATGATTTTTAATTCAGTAAAATAATATTTATGAATAAGTAAAAAAAAATATGCGGCACTTTAGGTATACTCTATATACATAAAATGTACTCATTTAAGGTATACATTTATATTTGTATAGTACGCATTTCTCCTAAAAGTTATAACATATATGAATTTATTAAATATTCAAAAAGGGGGGGAAAAAAAACGGTGTCTACATAAATATGCTTTACCAAACATAGGTGTCTTTAACTGTGATCTATCTATGTACTTTTTCCCTTTACACATGATGATAAGCCCACTTTGAAAAACGCAATCCGTGGCAACTCGAGCGAAGTCTCTTAGAATTCCAGTCAAATTGGCTTTCCTAACTGATTTTTAATTATAGCTTAGCTCAATTGATGGATGATCAGCTTATCTAACTACTTCCTCAATCCTGTCAAGCTACATAGGGATAGTTCTACAACTAGCTTGCTTTCTAAGATATAGAAATCTGGCTACAGTAAGTGGTCGGTCAATGCATCAACAACTTGTTCAGCAGTGCTACTGGGACATATCTAACTTCAGACTGTTTAACAATAATCTCTTCTATGATAAAGTGGAGATCAAATTTGATACGCTTAGTTTAAGCATGGAAAACATGATTAACACCAATATTGTCACTCCACAAAACTAGACACTGGTTGGTAGACACATTAATCCGAGACCCTAAAAAAAGGAGAGTGACCAAACAATTTCCAAAGCTTGGTACTCGTGAGACTTAAAACAAGATTGAGCTACCATAGTTTTCTCCATCGCACTTTCAACCATTGATGTAATCTGTAAAATCTGGTTTTAAATAAGGGTAATTTGGACATTTTAAACTCAATAATACAATTATAAATATCAGTTTTTGGAATAAAATAATGAAAATATTTGAATATTTTATTAATTTGCTATAGTGCCCGTTTTTTTTTTTTTTTGGCTTAGAAATCCTAAAAACTATCAAATTCTCAAAAAAAGAGGTTTGGAAAAGAGAAAAATAGAGAATGAGTGCTTTCTGTTCGAGTTTCGCTGCACCGCCACTGTCGCCTACTTAGGGTCAAGCACTGACCCACATCAAAGGGCTTTCGAAGATGAAGCCAATACCACCGGTTTCGCCTCGTTTCAACGTCGGACGAAACTGCAGCGGCCCTACAAAGATTCCGCTTTCAGCGAGGTTTTCCGGTCACCGGAGCGCCCTCCGAACTCCGTTTTCGACACCTCCGGCAAGTGGAGTCTTATCTCGTCATCGGCGACCAGCTTTAAGTGATTGCTTGTCAAAATTCTTCTCTGATAAGGTTTTACCATATCTACTGTTTTTATCAATAATGTAAAAAGTGATATTTATGTAATTAATTTGGTTACATGATTTATTTATTCGAGGTAAATATATGAGGTGAAAGAGGGTTAAAAATCATGAATAATTACGGTTGATAAAATTAAAAAGGTAACAGTAAGTGTGGTAAATAGTAATTAGAAAAAGAGGATATTTTTCTAATTATTTTCAAAAGGTGGTATTTATGTAATTCTTGGGTTTTTGGGCTTAATTAATGTTAGGGATCTCGAAACTAAATTCTGACTTTGAATTTGGACTCAATGAGGTCGAGACAAGAATTTTGATACAAAATATCACTATATTTCGTTGAGAAACAAAAATTAGATTTTCGTGACACAAAATTGCAATGTTTTGCGTGCCCCAATACGGTCCTACACTGGGACCCACTTTTGACAAGTATATACCTAACCTAGCATTTTTGGGTGCTTTGAATTTAATGGTGACCTCTGTTTCTGTGTTTGAAGCTCCGATTGAAAAGCCACTTTTCATGTGGTCTTATGGGGAACCGGAAATTGTTGTTTAAACACCTGAGTGACTAGAGGGGGATTGGTCAAGTTTCATTAGCCTGGTATTACTACCATATTGAGGTAGGGGTTCGATTACTTGACTTTTATATTTACTTCGGATTTTAATTGCATTAAAACTTATTTATGAAAAAATCGTGATTTTACGATGTTTAAAAAAATTATTGTTAATTATTGCATTTTACTGGGATTGGACTGTGTGGATTTTATATATATTTTTACGTTGTGACTATGAGGTAAAATAGCGGTGTGCTACCCATGTATAGTAAATACCGGAATAATGTCAAGTTGAATTTTAAAGCATTATTTGATTATTAGATGCATGGTTGTTGTATACTATTATATGTTATACATACCATAGGATCACACACTTGAGTTTCATAATAGCATCGCGGTATTTTTAGATCGTTGGTAAGTTGCTGCAGTACCAGGTGAGAGACCTAGGCCCCTGTGCAGGTTTTTACTGATACGCCTATGAGCAGTGTCAGTATGCTGGGTACCTTTATTATTACAGGACCGTGATGGGAAGATGAGAGCTCACTTATATTCTTATTGATGTATGATATGTACAATAATGATGTGGTTTTAGTTTTGGTTTTGGTTTTAAATATGTGATTATTCTGGATACCATGAATTTATAAAATTGATTTATAAATGGATTTAAAGAAATTAACTATGCAAGTTTGGTAAAATTGCATCCATCCAAAAGGTAATTAAATTTCTACCGAGTATGTGAATGCTCACCCCTTACTTTTTCTCTCTCAGGTAGTACTCGGTATGATTTTGGAAATTCAGGAGCAGTTTAGGAAGGAGCTAGTTACTAACTGGAAAACTGGTAACTTTGTAAAATATATCTGTTTATTTTTCTTAGCTTGTAATAAAATACTTAAGGACCCATTTTATGGATTCGGTTTGTATAATTAGTGTGCTAGATTATGAAACTACTGATAATGATTCTTGGATTGTTTTAATAAATTTTATTAATGATCTACGTCTGATAATGATTACAAAACTATGAGAATTTTATTATTAAAATTATTTTTTTATTTTTTAAAATAATTTTTGTACTTCTACTTATGAATGTTCTTTTCTATAATTGGTCCAGGATTTGGGTTGTGACGTAAATTTTGTCATTAAAAAAATTTACCAACCCAAGTATATAGTTAAATGACGTCTTTTAACTATGTGGTTTAAGAATATCGGGTTAATCGCACTGAAAATATGTGATGTGGCATGGTAATGCGGTGAAGTTCCATAAAATATAAAATTACATGATAATGAAGAGAAAAGAGTTCAGTCAAAGCATTTGACTATACACATGAAAAAAAATACAAAAATAAAATGACAGAGTATTAGAAACCAGTTCAATAATAGATAAAGCTATAAAAAAATGTATTGAATCTTGAAACTTATACAAATGTATATATATATATATATATAATTTCATACAATTTATATATATTATATAAGTTCGGATGACGTAGTTTGACAAAATCCTAAATTATTGCAAATTGAACCGCAACGATAGGGAAAATTGGACCTATTCATATCACGAAGAAAATTAACAACACTGCACCACACAGTGATGTGTGATTTGAGCTGCTTTCGTGATTGATTAGAGATTTTAATTTGTACACCTCAACTCGAGGCTATTAAATTTCTTCCCAAGATATAATTTCCTATCATTTAAGCATCTAGCTCAATCGCATTTGCATAACTTTTTTTTTCCCTCTTTTAATATAATTATAACACCCTAAGGCATTTAAGTAGTGGTCTGTAAACCTTTTAATATAATTATAACACCCTAAGGCATTTAAGTAGTGGTCTGTAAACCTAAAGTACTTTTAAATTAGTATTTTTGGGTGATGTCTGGTAGTATTATATTTAATATCAGATTCGATCTAATCCATATTTGTATGGGTCTTGATAGGCTACCTCATACTATAATTATGATAAATATGGGACATCACCTATAGTGTTTATATGTACATTATTGAATGTAGACCCCCTAGCGAAAATGTTAGGCCCTTAGTGAGGAAAGATTGTAACGCTTTAAGTCCTATATCAAGTATACTCTGAGAAGATTATAGTTATTTAAATGGTAGTTTGTGACTCCTGAAGTACCTTCAAACTAGCACTTTTGAGTGAGGCCCGATAGTGTTACAATAATAAATAATACCTGATAAGAGATCCATAGGATTATATGTGAGCTATTGAATGTAGATCCCTTAGCGAGGACGCTGAGCTCTTAACGGAAGAAGATTTTAACGCTCCAAGTCTTATATTGGGTATGTTCTACAAAAATCATAAGTATTTAAATGATGGTCTGTGACTCCAAAATACGTTCAGGCTAACACTTTAGGGCGAGAGCTAGTGGTATTACAATAATGAATAATCCCTAAAATGGGAAAGAAGCATCAGGATATCAAGGATATAACTCAAGAATCTCAAACCCAAGGCCAAATGAACACCCCTCCCGCACTTAGCATCTCCAAAACAGAAAATTTATTAAATATGGAAGAATAAATATGTTTGTAAAAGCTAATTAGAAATGTAAGCTACGTACAACACCTTTCAGGTTATTGAGCTACTCTCTTTAGCGAAAACAGGGGGAAAAAAAAAAATAAAAAAAGCTATTCTATATGTGTTGCAAGGGTGAGACAAGGTGACGGCATAAATTATGGGGACAAAATATTTTTGTTCAAAAAGCTATGGTTGGGACTACTAACACATAAATTAAGATTTTAAAATTAATGACTACATTTTAAAGGTTTAAAACAAAAAAAACCGGTATTATAGTCAAATATATAAGTTTTTTAACCACCAAGGTATGTAGGTTGAAGTATGTCGTGTTAAATGTGTATAGCTTAATTATACTAATAAAGATTATTTAAAAAGAAATATCATAGTCTACACATGCACACATGGACTGAAAGAGTTGCAGAGCCTTAGAAGGACGATAGGCGTGAAAGTTTTCTTGTAATTCTTCCTATTCATTATATTAAAATTTACAACAGTAAGAAAATGGACATAATTTTCATGTTGAGGGTGAACTATTATAATCTCGTTTGATTTTTAAGCAATAGAGTTAAAAGGATCGATCTCCTTTTAACACTATTGGTTAAAAAAAAATCTATATATATATATATATGCGAATTAATTCTTTACGCTACGTATTTTAAACTGCGTTAATCTAATATTTCATTCCATGCTTCTCGGTCCTCTAGTGCTGTACCTCAACTATATCCTAATGTAAGGTCATGGAATCCCACAAAACGAAATTGTGGCCCATAAAAGTTCCTGTCCCACAAAAATCTGTAAAATGTTAAAATTAATCCAGTTTGGATAAATAATTTAAGAAAAAAACATATGTCTCTAAGGGATAAGGACAAACAGCAGAGGAGATTCCTGTGTTGCTGCATGTTGACCACGTGTTCAATATTTTGTCGTTGTCCCAGTTACGCCAAAATATAGGTTCCCTCCCCATTCCGGGCCGTGCATTGTCCCCCCTTACCTTTGGAAAAGTGACATAATAAAGGTAGCTCCAAACCACAAGGGATGGTTCTACACGTGGCCATAAGTCACTTAACCCGACGTTCACAACATTTCACGTGACCCAAAAAAAAAAACAATAAGAAATCCAATATTGCACTTGCAGTTAATTTGTGTCGAGTTCTAAAGCAAACGGTTCTATGAGGTTTGTTTTTTCAGTTGCATACATGTTTAATTAGTTTGATAATACTAATCTATATAATTTAACTATTGGTCTCCCTAAAAATATTAGTTTAAAAGTATTTTAGATTTATAGGTTGTCATTTAAATATTTATGATTTTTTCAAAATATTCGTGACAAATTTGAGGCATTACATATAAAATATATGGTTTTTTGTGATTTGAATTCTTCCTCTCCACAAAAATTAATGTCTTTTCCTCTTGAAAAAGAGAGTAAAAAGCCTATGGTTATAAATATAAGTTTTGTGGCAAGGATAATAAACCCGAGAGGATAGAATGTCTATTTAACATATTTAATTAAGGGAGCTTTTTATTGTACAACCGGTCTAAATGAACTTCCTACATTAAGAGTAGTTGAGTTGACCGTTAGATGAAGACCGTTAGACGGAGATTTAATGGTTTGTACTGTTAAGAGAGCTTCTATATTTTATTGCATAGACAACATACAGAATTATTTCCCTTATTGACTAGGGCGAAAACCCTAAAATCTCAAAATTGCACTATGGGTTGAATGATCAACGAGACCAGCAACTTTTGGAGGGTTGAAAGCCCTAGGATCAACGAGAGCGGCGGCTTTTTGCCAAAATACAATTATGGGTTGCTAACGCAGATGACCTTTATGATTGAAAAAATAAAAAATGGTTGGTCGACCCTATTGTAAATTTGGTATTCAGTTAAGTAACAGGGTAAATTACAAAAAAAAAATAATAAAAAACAAAAATACTCTGAGATTTTGATGTTCTATAATTTGAACCCTAAAATTTAAATTTTGTAAAATAATAAACTGAAATTAAGAATTTTTGAAAAATATAATTATAAAAAAAATACTTTAAGATTTGAATGTTCAACAATTTAAACCATGAAGTTTGGACTCTGCAAAATAATACCATAAGATTAAGAATTTCTAAAAATTAATACATGAGTTGATTTTTTGAATAATTTTAACTGATAAAATATAATAATATCCTCGAAATTAAGAAAAAAATTATTAGGATTTATTTTGTTTTTATTGGGGATTTTTTTTTTTGTTGCTAAAATTGGTCAAAAAGTCTGTCTAGCATATTAATTTTTAGACATTCTTAATCTCGGGGTATTATTTTGTAAAATCTAAACTTCAGAATTTAAATTACAGAATACTTAAACTTGAGAGTACTTTTTTGTATTTTACCCTTTCTAAAAATTAATACCTTAAGTTGACTTTTTCAATAACTTTAACCGGTGAAAAACAATAATATTTTCAAAATTTAGAAAAAATAATAAGACTAATCCAGTTTTAATAAACGATATTATTATTTTTTCGTTACTAAAATTGGTCAAAAAATTAGTCCAAATTATTAATTTTTAAAAATTCATAATCTCATAATATTATTTTGAAGAATCCAAAATAAAATACTCAAATTTTATGATACTTTTTTACAATTGACTTAACTTCTAATATATAAACTTAGATTGGAAAAAGCCCCCCTCCCCCCCTCCCCAAAAAAAATATAGATCAGAAAACAAAAAATCCTCGTCTTGCCAAAATACAGTTATGGATTCAATAATCAAGAACATATCCACATCCATTCCAACTCCCCTTCCCCTTTTCTTTGTTGTGCTATGTTTCTCTCTTTCTATGCTCGATCCATATTTTTAGATACCCAGAAAAGGACAATTAAACTGTGATTCTTGGCTGCGCTGAGAAGAGAAGATCAAGCGCTTTGACATGGTCCCCCGAGATTCACCACAAGTTGGATTTGAGAGCCATGTAATAGGTGACTATCCAGCAGGATTTGAAGAGCACTTTTAGTCTGCGTTGGTGAGTGGAAGCCCCTACTATTAAGCAAAAGAGAATTAGCGGCTCTTCCCGCAGTGGAGTCACTCTCCCGTATTTTGTGAATCACTTCATCGATCCCTTCCCACTCTACAGCACCACTTTTTCTTCTTTCCCTTAGCTGCGCACCGATTCTAGGGTTAAAAACTTGCCTTTTTTTTTTTTTCTTAAGTTTCATTTCAAGGAGATTAACTAATGTAGTAACCCACCCCAGTAAGCGTGTTTAATCCATGTGAAAGGGAATATGTTATTAAAAGAATATTGTGGATCCTACTTGTCATGACCCGAGACCGGGGTCAATGACAGAATGAGTATTTCATAAATTAGAAATACAAAAAAAAAAAAATAAAAAGACTCAATTAATTCAAAATTTTGCCCCGAGAACTCTAACCTTTCCAAACTAGCCTCAACAAAATATTTAAATGAAAATAAAATCCCACAGTTATGTGTCACTCATTGAACATAGACCGTAAACAAAACAATTGTTTTAATAGTTATACATCAAAAATCATCTCACGCTCAAACTCAGACTTAAGTAATACAAACCATGTCCAGATTTCATATTCTAATTTATAAAATTTAATGAAATCCAAATTCCTACTCAAATTTAAATATTTCACAAGTCTCGTAGGAAATTACCAAAATATA